>VIBL01000188.1:0-600000 GCA_008271625.1 Lutraria rhynchaena
ATGGCCTCATGAGCAAATTATGCAAGTTTAGTTGGAGTAAAAATCTTCATAATGTGTTGGGTTCAATTCTATTCATTGTGAGAACAAAATTTTGCACCCATGGCGTAAGACATGGTGAAATCGTCGTAGCACTTCTCTGCTAGGACTGTATGAAGATGATGTCATAGTCTGTCACACGTCTTGGACTCGGACTTGTCTGATAAGGATCAGTTCAGTGTGGTATAGACATCGAAATTTTACAATTCACTGGGAATGAATTTTGTCAGTCTAAAAGCTTGCCCTCTTTGATTCAACTTCAGATGCGCTGCTTTTGGGGTAACTTTTATATTATCTACCTGTTCCTTATTGTTTTTTGTGGTTAGGTGGTTATAGTCTGACTAGGAATCACTAGCGCCTCACTTTGGTGAGTTTGAATCCCACAATGGACCAGATGAATTTTACAAGCAGGGAAGTTTGCTTACAGAATGGTCTGATGTTCTAGAAGGGATATGGCTAGGCTCTTCTTCTGCTGTTAAAGCTTTAAGCCTCCAAATGACCCTGGCTGTTGATGCAACGTTAAACCAAAGTGATAAAAAGTTTTTTTTTGCATCCTTTTAATAAATTGCTTGGTTTACTGAACATTAAATATTTTTCATGATTGTTAATCTTTGTGTTATTTTATCTTTAGATATCCATGGTTGTGTTGGAGTGAGAGGTCGGCTGTTGAAGAAGAAATGATTGGTCCTTGCCTTTCCATTCTGCGTATGTCTTTTTATATTTCCATGTAAGAGAATTGGTTCAAAACTATTATCCCCCCCCTTGCTGAAGATGATAATTTGAAGCCAAATTATTAACACAAAAGTTTGTCCTGACTGTTTAAAAGAAGATACTAGTTTTTCTGATGGTCTAAATTGTTTTTTAGGGTAGAATAATTTGTGATTTTAATGTAACTAAGAAGCTATTTTTTACATCTGTTATTACTAGACTTACCAAATACAGCATTAGTTTTGTATCAAAATTCTTAATTAATTTTTTGCCCTGGGTTCGAATCTCGTCTGTACATCAGATGTACAATTATTCTTCACAGGGAAAACTTTGATACATAATTCACTGACACCATGTATTAGTATTACTGTATTGTCATATAAATATACTAAGTTCATAATCATGGATGTAAGTTGAATAACAAATGTGTCAATTTCCACTTAACACTGTTGCTAGGTGACAACTTTTATTTTTCATTGATAAAAAACCCATTCTGTTGGAGATGATTTGAGAGCTATTGTGATGGAGATTAGTACGTCTTGTTACGAAAAATTTAATTTTCTTTACTCAAACCGCCCGCAGTTACTATACAATTACTATGCACGAATTTGGTGCTATTTCGAATACCGGCTTCCATTCCATTTCTCTGTCCCCTCGAGAAAACTGGTGGAGTCTAAAGCAGTCCTAGACTTCTAGTTAGAATTTTATGAAGCATCCCCTTAAAATCAAATAATTGTTTTTGGACTCAGATGACAATAGAATTTTCAATTTTCCCACGGTCTTTCTCATACCTTCAGTCTGAAAAAAACACTAAAACTGACAGCCCTTTGTTCTACACGGTAACCACTGACAACTGTTAATTAACTAGATTGTTTCACTCCATTTAAGAGTTGCATCACACCTCAAACTGAATTTATATGAATTGATACAACAAATGGCAGTCCCAGACAGAGAGACAAATTTGAGAATTGTTGCGAGTTTATCCTAAAAAATAGATAGATCGTGATGATTACGTATGGTTTGCGATAAATAGCGATTAAATACGAGCCCCATGAATAATATATAAGACAGCAATTCATTGCTAGAGTTAGTCTGAGTGTTGAACTCCAAATTAAACTGGTAGATGGATAATGTTAAAATATTTGGATGGCAAGAAATTCCCCAAGTTGTCTTCTGTGTCTCAGTATTTTTTTATCATCGTTTGTTGAAAATTATGTGATTCAGTTCACCTTATATCTTGTATTATTGTTGTTTTTTTTTGTGTCATTTCTTTACACCTTTACCATCCTGTCCACTGCTCTGTCCTCCTTTTGTCTTATTGCTTTTCATCTCCCTGAGATTTCAGGTAAGGCCAAAAAATATAATTACCTGGTTTCCACTAACATGCTCCAAAAATATAGAGTTAGTAAGTTAGCCGCACTTGCTTTTGGAGTATATATACATGCATATTTAAGTTTAGAGATATAGTTTATATGAAAATGAAAATATTGGTAAGAAAACATGGACTTAGACCGAAAGAAGTCCGTGTGTCGGCAGTAAACATAGGGTCAGTCAGGTCATTGAAAACTAGTAACTTTTTTATACTTAAGTCATTAAATTTGGAAAATAGAGTAAGAATTTAAATGATATATAATTTCGTGACTACATTACGAAGATTTTTAATTGAATAGTTGTAATTCTTATAATGATGTTTCAATTTCAGTGCTGACGAGTTACTGATTGGTGAAGAGTTCTTCAGCTGAGAAAGAAAGGTCCTATACAAGATGTGTGACAGGTAAAATGATGGAAGTATGTGTAGGATGTTTAATTACGCATGTTATATCCTTGTTGCCACGTTCTAGATTCTGTCCATGTCCTGGTTCAATATTTAGCACATTTATATTGAATGCATTCATGCTTATAAGCATGCAGTATGCCTTGTATGGCAATAACTATCCTTTCCTTCCTTGTGGGTCTGACTTGTACGTTTTAAGATCAGGGTTTTTTCTACTTCTATAGCCGGGGCCATTTATAGGTGTCTTCCCTCTAGAAAAATCTTTAAATTCATGCAGTTTTTCCTAAGATTCTGTATACATCAAATATTTTTCCCCAAATTTAAGAAAAGACCCATTCCCCTACCTGTGAAAAAAAAGCCCTGAAAATACATACATGAACAAGTATATTACATCATATGATAGAGGACGATTAAAACTTAGTACTTCTTGTCAGATGTTCAATAATTATTTTGTGTAAATCTTGTACACCTGCATTGACTTCAGTACAGAAATATGGTCATTTCTGAGTGAGTCTGTTGTACTCACACAATTTATATTGTTCCACATTAAGTGAATTTCACTGAATTTTTTTATCATGACTTGTAAAATGTTACTGTCTGGTAAGAAATCAGCGTTTTCTGGTCTGGTAAAAACTGCTTCTGTTTTATATATTTATGAGTGATACAGGCAAATGTACACTAAATCAATCCGGACCAAATTGATGGTTGTAGGTCCCATCCATGATTAAGCATATACTATGAACAAACTTAAGCTTTTGTGTGTAGTTGACGGGTTTTTATATTGATTAAAGTACCTTTCATGGTAATACTTTATCTAGTTCATGTATCATCAATGCTAGATTTATAGTTAACCTTCATCATTTCTTTATGTACATACATCAGTCTTTTCTTTACTCACTGTTTACTGATTCTAGCCTGGTAACAGGTCATCCGAGGTAAAGGTTAAAGGTCGTAATCTTTTCTGTGGTCACTGGGTGAGTGTTTGACCCAAAATGACCCTTCTGTAAATAATTATCGAGGGTCCAGGATAAAAATGTTTGTTTAGGCTATGCAAACAAAACTCTGTCTGGGGTTTAGTGCCTAGCTTTTATACACGGCTTATCTAGTAAGGTTTAAATTTTCCGACTAGCACAATGAGCCAGGGTTGATGTAAAACTGAGCAACACTGTGGTGATATGAATATGTTTTATAAATACTCTAGCTAGCATTTCATTTGGTCTGGTTTATGTACATGGAGTGTATGTCTGTCTAGGTTAAATGCTAAATACATGAAGACTGTGTATACGTGCTTATATTTTGGCTATGTATAAAATTGTTGTGATAATTATGGTATAGCTAGACATTCGCATTTTCAAGTTAATGTAATATAATTTATACGTATTGCACAATCCTACTGCGGATTTAAATGTTAATAAATAAAAAATGTGTACAATGAAACATTTAGTGTAGTTAAGTGTTTAGAAACCACTGTATTTAAATGAGTTGATAATGAGTGGAATTTTAACATGATTTGGATATTAAAAAAAAATAAAAAACAGAATGAATATGATTCTGGATTACTTTAAAAAAAAAATTACCGATTGGATTTAAATTTGTGTGTACGCCATTTTTGGCTGTCTCGTATCAGGTAACAATATATACATGTTCGGGCCACCTGTATTCACCTAGTAAACTTTCGTCCCCTCTTAGTGTGATCAGCTGTCTTTTGTTAAAGGATTGAGGCTTAAATATTCTCCACAAGTTCATGTAATGGTAACAGACTGGTTATGCCGGCGTGTTAGACTGTGTTTTGTTAAGACTTAAAGCTTATTACGTGACATACCTCGACTTTTTATGCAAATCGACTTAAGTCTCTATCTCCAACGTGCAGACCTTTTGTCCAATAAGTTGTCGAAATATTTTTATAGTGCGAATAAATAATATCACTTTAGGTTAAGTAATCTTCATATTTTTTTACGAAAGTGTTATAATTAGATAGGTAGTTTAGTCGCAACTGTGGTCCAGTGGTAAGTGCGCTGGATTTGTAGCTGGCAATCCTGGTTCAAATCCTAGTCGCAGCAGGTCAAACCCTTCTATGAAAATTCAACAAATAATGTTGATTTTCCTCCAAATGTGGAGAAGTTGCCAGTTTCTTGTGGAAGTTCAAGTTAGTACTGGTTATTACACTGGTTAGCTGGACCAACCACTGTTTATAACTGAAAAATTGTTGAAAATTGCATTGAACCCAATGAAAAAAAAATAGTTGAAAATGAAGAAGTTCAATTTCATCTAAGATTTGTTGTAAACCATTCCTTATTTGAAGTCTCTTGCCTGAGGAGATTTATTGCTGCATATTTCTTCCTGATGTTTTTGTTGCTTATTTCAAGATTAGAGATATTTAGTTTATATTCCCTCCAGTTCTTTGATGTTTGGTGTATGAGCAGACATGTTCCTTAGCTAATCCTAATAACCTGGAATTCGTATTGACCCGAGTTACTATTAATTAATAACCATACTATCACCAAGATGTAGCATAATTGATCTTTTCCATACCAGGGCATGGTATATGATTTTAGGGCCAATTTGAATAAAAAACATTGTGTCTAAGCCTATTTTTTCATCCAATGAAGATTGTCGGTGTGGAGAAGTTAGTAAGTTACTTGTGAAGAACAAGATTAGAACTGGTCCAGAATCCAGGAGAACTAGTAAGGTTAACTGCCTGTCAGCATATAACTGAAAAACTGTAAAAAAAATGGGCGCTAAAAGATAGGAACATTAGGAAGTAGGGTTCCTGCGACAAGTTATTTTTTGTGAATATTTGCCCAAAGCTTCCGCTGTCGAAACTAATTGTTTAAAGTGCTTGCCCAAACTATAAGAGGGCTATTGAAAATAAACAACTTACCACTAGCCTGAATGAACAGTTTTGAGAAAGTTCACAAGCCTTAACATAACTTACTAGTCCCCGGACTTTAGAATTGTGGGTTAGCATCAAGACCGAGCTTCAGTATGTCATTGCTTGTTGTGTTGTTGGACAGATGAACGTTATTGCGAGAGTTCAATATTGCAATTTGTATCAGATGGATGTATATGCAACACCATGATATTGTCTATGTCTAGCCTTTGATGTGCATTTTTGTGACAGCATGCACATGAGTCATGCATCATAGATCAATTCAATACTAGCAACCTTATATGTAGATATATATATCTGTAACAGAGCTATTACTCTTGATGTAAAGGAAATGACTAGATCTGTCTATCTGTTTCATAAATAATTGATGTGTATTATTTACTAATTTCCATCTCATAAATGTTTAAGCTCCGATGGTTTGATCGCTTGTTAGTTAATATTTTAACAGGGGAACATTATTGTCCTACATTGACATTATTTTTTTATAGAAAAAATCCATTACTGTTATTTTGATATTGTTCATTGTTATATTGCGCAATACTTTTTTTATGTTTTTAATTTGCAATCTTACTTTTTCAGACTTGATTGAGATGAGTCAGAGTTTTTAAAGATACTTATGAGGAAAATATGAAGGTAAGATTTTAGATTACATGAATTCTGCCTCTTACATACTTACAAATAATATGATAAATAATTAGTTAATTAGTATGATGACACCATATAAAGATCGAACTTGCCAGCGTGGCCGCAGTTCCAAACAACTACAAACCCAACCTATTGACCTCTTAAGCCATTATGCTTCCGCCATAGTGCATTACATCTCTGGGCTAAACACTGAACTACAGCGCAACCTCTCCGAAGCAACACCCTTTGGGAGAAGCATAATTATGTTGATGTTGAGAGGTTGTTGCTCTAGAGAGGTTCAGTTAATACTTAAACTGTAGTGGGAAAATCATGTTGTTAATGGGAGGTTGTTGCTCAAGAGAGGGCTGCTCCGGAGAGGTTGCACTGTAACATGTATTATCTGAAATGTTGGCTGTATCCATTTTGACATGATACTGTATTACGCTCTCCACAACAGGCTTATTATATTACAGGAATCTTAGGCCTTGTTGTAATTATTTTCATAGAAATTCTGTCGCAAACGTCTCTGTGTACTGCTTTCATCCATTTGATGTGTGCACATTTCTGTGTGTAAGATTCCCTTGTATTCACTGAAATTTTGGCTGAAAGGCTTCCCTTTCCCTGTTTTATGGGGCCTCTGTGATCAAGTGGTTATGGTCTCTGACTAGTAATCTCTAGCCCATCATGGCTGCAAGTTAGAATCTCACACAGGACCAAATTTCATACATGAAGAAGCTGTCCAGCTAGCTTACAGCAGGTCAATAGTTCTACTCTTGTGTCCAGAGGTCTTCCTCCATTGTTAAAGCTGGAAAGTCACCAAATTTCCCTGACTGTTGGTGCTTTGTTAAACCCTAGAGAATTTTTTTAATACTCTACCTTTTGAATGTGGAAATTATTTTCACTACGTTCAGGTATCTATCTCTGTCTGTGTCACTCGATCTTTTTTCATCCCAGCATTGTCTGTACAATTGTCTCTCACTTTAAAGTACCTTAATAGCTCAATATTGGTGCTAAGAATATAACTGAAAAGTGTCTATGCGCAGTATCAGACAATCTAATAGCGTTTTGTAATGGGAATGAAACTTAATACTTCGTCAACTTTGAAATGCCGCAAAAATTAGGCCTCAGTTGCAGTAAACTGGAATGAATTCTTGGTACTGTCTGTTTAAGAACATTTGATCGCGCAAGCTTTCTTCTCTGGTTGTCAATTTCTTCTCCGCAACCGACAGAAATTGGTTCAATGATATTGTTTAGTTGTTATGGTTACCAACTATTAATTACTCAGTAACTATAAGTACATTTTGTCACCATGTTGGATACAATAAAGTGTCTGTTTAACTGTAACATCCCAGAGGAATTTGTAAACGACTTTTTTTATGTATGTATTGCAACTAGAAGGGAGTTTTGTTACGTTTGACTAGAAATCAAAGCGACAAGATTTATACAAGTCACATATTGAATAAAAACATAAGAATAAAAAGAATAATTTGTTATGTGTGTATAAGTTTGTTATTTAGTTAACTTCCGGTGATAATGTTTGTTAACGTTTTTATGAGATCTTGAATATAATTGAATCGTCGAGACTTTTACCTGACTGATTTTAACTGACATAGTATGAAGTTTACACATTCAATATATGGCTGAATGACAAATGTATCTTCATGCAGTGAAATATTGCGTGATTTATTGAAAATGAAATTATGTGAGCAATGTGTCTAGTAAGAATTTTGATCATGTATACATCTGTTATGTTTAATTCATGTGTAGGTAAATATAATCTTACTTATTCTCATCAAGGTTTGTCAGCGTGTTCATAGACAGATAAGAGTGTGTTCTGACACTGTTTAAAGGTTTGCTAACTATTTAGGTCAGACAGTCTGTGTCCTGGTTAAGGATGTACCACTTCAAGTGTAGAGTTTATTCCACAAAGCCAGTTTATTTGTTCAACCTTGGTCCTATATTTTGTGTTGAATAATTGACAACCTGTTACGGCTGGCTATATCAGTACTTGGTTACCTGTACGTTTATAGCATGTGTTGATATATTACCGTCATTTCTGATTACCATACCCAGACCTTACGTCACATATAATACTTTTAAACTACTATTTTAAGTGCTTCGTTTGTTTGAAATATTTCACAGTCTGGTGAATTTCAAACTGAATACATGCTAAGTGCAGTGTGTATAATTTGTGCTCTCTGTGTGTATATGTGGTTTATGATTATAACGTGTGACATTACTCGTAGTAACGGGTTTATATTACATCTGTGTACCACTGGGAATATTTATTGTTACATGATCTTTGCTGTGAATACAAAATTTCACTTTTTTGAATAGTTTTATTTTCAGTTCGCACTCATTAAACTCGGCATTTTATGAGTACATTTAAATTTCTAACAATTGGCCACTTAGTTAATTCATTTAGATTTATTTTGATGATGATGATTATCAACATATTTGTTGACTAAGTATGGTTTAAAAGAAACATATTATAGAATTTTTATAAACTGGGCTTTAATATAGTTTATTGGATACTTGTACTAGAGTTTAACGTCACACAAACAGCCAGCCAGGGTCATTTGGTGACTTTCTAGCTTTAACAGTGGAGGAAGACCCCAGGCACACCCCTGGGCGGAACCATTGACCTTCTGTAAGCTAGCTGGACAGCCTCCTTGCATGTGAAACTTGGTCCTGGGTTGAATTGATTCACATAACAAGGTTCATTATACGGGACTCATTTGGTTACTATTTAGTTTTTTTCAGCCAAATAGCCACATTAGTTACCATGGTTACTGGACATCACGTATTCTTGGATTCTTCTGTGAAACTGTATCGGGGAAAAATATGATACTTCAGAGCATAGACACGACTATAAGTTCCTCTATTTATATTTCTCAGAGTGTTACTTGTGTCTCCTGATTCTATTATAGAATTAATCCTTAGTTTCTGTTATCAAATTAGTCAGGAAATGACTAGAAACATAAAACCCAGGACTTTTATGATAGAGGGGTGATATAGATTTCTTGTTTATAAGTAAAACTACCAAGGCAGCTTTTTTCTGCTGAATCAGCCGATTTTTTTTTTCAATGAAAAACTTGGATTCTATTGAACTGAATGACTACACTTTAACAAAATTGCATAAAGTTTGACTCTCTTGTGATTTGATGTGACAGTATACAACACTTTAGTTTAATAGTAGCTAATATATAAATTAAGATGTAAAAAAAACTGTCTAGTTTAGACCAATAAAGTACATCGATATTGTAGGGTACGAAATTGTACAGACCAGTTAATGAGGCCATAACTCATTTACGGTTAGTGAAATGAATTAAGATGTCTATACTTTTCCATTCAGAAGTGACTTATAGAGCCACATTTTTCTCTCTTGATGTCTTTTGTTCAGAATTCATTACCATTGTCTGAGCTATCAATTTTGTAGATCAGTATGCAAGACTTAACAGTCACTACCATTAAATTAAAATCACACTCAAAAACAATCCGAGGTTTTAAAACTTGAGTGTCTAAAACTGTTTCAGAATCCAGCCTTTTCGTTGGTCCAAGCAAGTTCAGAATCAACCAATCAGTTTGCTTCATCTATTTTAGACTGGTTGTTGCTCTCATTGAATAGCTAAAATTCTCACCCTACTGATAAAAAAATCTTTTGTTTTGGATTCATTTTGGCTTGACATATTTAACAAGACAGTCAGTAAATATGTTGTACACTGGAAATAGATAAGTGAAAAGATGTTAAACTCTTTTTTCCAGCTTCAGTAAAATTGGTGAATACTTGTATACTGCAGTAAAACCTCAATAATGCGACCGCCTTCAGGACCCGAAAAATTGGTCATAATCATTAGACCGTCTTATGATCAAGTTGTTTGTAAGGGAGTTATTGAAAGCCTTTCAGAAAATTAGTGGTCGTTATAATGAAGTGTTTTTTTTTTGACATGGTACTGTACATTGAAATAATAATCCTTAACACTTTCCAATATAAAGTCGCGCCTAGATTCAGACAAACTTAATGATCAGAACGTTGGAATATATTTTATTTATCTAATTGCAAACAGTCCCTATATTTTTTCAAATGGAAAGATTTTTTAAAAAAGATCTTAATTTGTGATTGTTATTGTAGTACAACAGTTTAGAGTGACATAAAACTTATCATAATAATGTACATGATCTACATAAAAATAAACTTGTCATCTTTCCTCACTCCTTGTCTCGTCTGTTTCCTTTAATCATTCATGAACATATGAAGGACATCTATTTATAGATACACTTGTCACAACCTACATATAACGCTTCTCGCATCTACCTTGCCATTATTGTTCTTGTTGACTTTCTGGCTTTATGTCAGATTCTTCCACAATTCTCTGACATTATTAGAATACAGGTACATAATTTATATACATGTCAGACTGTTGTACTATCTCTTAAAAAAACATGTATCAACATTTTATCTCACTTAAGAAGTGTCTCAAGTGGATCTATTTATATATCTATCTAGATATGGCTGGTATTTAAGTGTTAAGAATGGAAAATGTATGCTTGTCATGATAACGATTTATTCTGTATCGATCTATACGACATTGATTCTTGTGTATAGGCTAATTGTCACGTTCTAATGTTGTCTTTTGTTAAGTTGTTTAAAAACATGCGCGCAATTTCTTGTCACAATTTTAGGCTGTACCTCAATCTGTCCAATCAAAAGCTTCCATTTTAAGCTTTAAATGGTATTTTTGGTATGGAAGCTAATCAGAGGGATGTCACATAGTCTGGGTTGAAAAAAAATGATGGTCAGTTGCATTTTTAATGAGCATCAAGTGGTTATTGTCCCTGATTAGTAATCACGAATCCCTCACACAGCCGTGAGTTGGAATCCTACCTGTGATAAAAATTCACAGGTGAGGGGACTATCCAGTAGATCAGTAGTTCTACCCAGTGTTCACCTGGGGGTCATTCTCCACTGTTAAAGCTGGAAAAGTTGCCAAAAGACCCTGGCTGTTGGTGCAACGTTAAATCCCAGACAGAATGAATTTTACTTTGTCTTTTACCAGACTGAGCGAATTTGGCTTCATTTTTTACCAGTCTGAATGAATTTTACCCTATTTTTTACCAGACTTGAATGAATTTTACTTCATTTTTTCTCACCAGATTGAATGAATTTTATGAGGTGTGTGTGACATTCTGATGTGAAATGTCACTACTTTAAGAATTATAGACACTTGTTATCATGTCCACAAACTTCACCACACACCTACATGTATTTGTATATGTCAAGGTACACTGGTATAAAATGCCCTGTAGAAAAAAAACACCGACCTGAAATGAACTTTACGCGCTTAGTTAGTCATACAGTTTGAGGGTGATTGATGAGGGTGTACTATCACTGTCTGTCTATTGTTAATATAATATTCATGTGATTATACAAATCCCTGTATACTTACCAGTTGATGAATCAAGGGAAAGTATATTCCAGACACACACATAGTATTCTTAGCAGTCAGTCAGCTGTGACATGCATTGATGTGAACAGTCAAACTTAATATTGTATATTATAAAAGTATAGATTGAATACTATTGGTGATCTGAATGAGGCTAATATTTCATTCTTTGAACAATTAAGGGCTTCGACTCTGGTTAGTGTGCTGGACTTGTAACCTGGTTGGGGTAGGTCATATCCTTCTATGAAAATTTGACAAGTCAATTTTCCTCCATATGTGGAGAAGTTGCTGGCTCCTTGTTCAAAGGGTTAGTACTGGCTAGTATACAGTCCAGGAAAACTGGTTAGGTGATCCGGTTGCCGTATATAACTGAGAAATTGTTGAACAATGGGGTTAAAAATGCAGTGACAATGTCACATAAAAACAAACTAACAAAGTGAACAATTAACATAAAAACCTGCTTTTTAATTATCCTAATGATGCTACTTTCTATTACTTTTGTTCAAATTATGGTTTTAACAAATGAGTTTGCCGGTCAATTGTGTCACAGAATAGATGGAGGCCATGTGTTCTTATCAATCATTCAGATTCATGATCAGTAATAAGGTTCAAAATTAATCCCTAGTGCAACTTTGGTTTTCAAATAAATGTAGATAATATGATTCGGAATTTATCTTTAATGTATTTCATTGTACAATAGACTGGATTGTAAGCTTTTAATATTTTTAATGTTCCCTATAGACGTCTGTATATTGTAGATTTATATGGTGATTTTTTCATTTTCCTATCTGGAGCATTTTATTTAGGGTATATACCTATGTCTCTCAAGTTTCGTGTAATTTTATCTTTTCTGGCATTTATACTTATATTATTGTTACTTAACAATATGAGACGAGCCATATGTAGGAGATCGTTGTCTGTTGTGTGCCTTACGGGAAATAAAGGGGAAAAGTTCAGATTTTGTTGTACCATATTTATGATGTTTTGCAATAGGATTTTTGTCTTCATTTGATCAATCTAAAACCATCAAACTGTTTGAGGAATGGTCACATGTTCATGGAATGTGTCACATGATCAAGAAATGATTGTTTATTCAGAGAATGGTCATATTATCAAGGAATGGTCACATGTTCATGGAATGTGTCACATGATCAAGAAATGATTGTTTATTCAGAGAATGGTCATATTATCAAGGAATGGTCACATGTTCATGGAATGTGTCACATGATCAAGAAATGATTGTTTATTCAGAGAATGGTCATATTATCAAGGAATGGTCACTTGCTCATGGATATGTCAAATGATGTGATCCAGAAATGGTCTCATCAGGGAATGGTCACATGATCTATGAATGATCATGTGATCAAGAAATGGTCCACGTTCTAGAAATCATGACTCCATGAAATGTTGGCTAATTTTTAAGCAGCATTTGAGTGTTTGGCATGATCATTAAGAACTGGTTGACTAAAATGATAAAATTTTATTTATTCACTGAATACTTAATCTGAAAAATGAAATATAATCTTGTGCTTGTGGTGGGCAAGGTTTTTTTTGTCACAGACATCAGACATACTGCTTAAGTTGCAGACATGCATTCATTCTGCCATCAGTCTAAGCTCTGTTATGGAACATTATCTACACTTTCAATTATTTTTGGTGGGTCTTTCATCAGACCGTTTGAATATTCATGGAAATGTATTTGATTGTCATTTCATTGTAAGCT
This sequence comes from Lutraria rhynchaena, assembly GCA_008271625.1. Classification (NCBI taxonomy): domain Eukaryota; kingdom Metazoa; phylum Mollusca; class Bivalvia; order Venerida; family Mactridae; genus Lutraria; species Lutraria rhynchaena. Next base: position 13,200 of record VIBL01000188.1, read on the forward strand.
TAAGTATCACATTTCATTCTCCTTTGTACTCCATACTGGATACTGCTAATGGTTTACTTGAATTCGGAATTTAATAAAATATTCAAACTATGGTAATGAATTAATTAAAGACTTGTCAATGGAAAAAATAGATTTTTTTGTGAGGCATTTTAGTATCAGTAGTTCTGAGCATGTTTAAGTATTGTGAAGAAAAAGTTGACTTGACCCCAAAAGTTGCCTGTAGGCATTTGTGGGGGCTTGTCTTTCATAAAACATCTGTAGGAGAGAAACCAAATACTTAACAATCTGTCAGTTATATAATCAGTATTGATGATTTTAAGTGCATTTTTGCAGCCCTGTTTTTTGTTATTGACATTTAATGGTTTTTAAGGGGACCAAACTCCTTTAGAAGAATCTGAGTTAATACATTGGGTGATTCTTTTGCATCAGAATCTTAGATATCTAATGTAAAAATTCCTGTGGCCAAGTGGTTATGACTTCTGACTGATAATCACAAGCCCTTCACAACTGTTAGTTTGAATCCCAGAGGGACTAAATTTCACTTGTGAGGGAGTTGTCCGGCTAGTTTATGGAAGGTCGGTGGTTCTACCCAGTGTGCGCCTAGGAGTCTTCCATCAATGTTTCGAAGCTGGAAGAGTCTCAAAATGACCCTGGCTATGGGTGCAACATTAAACCCCAATGAGAAAAACAACCAAAAATCATACAACAATTAATTTTATGGTTCAAATATGCACACTATTGTTTTATTACTATTACAGTTTTGATATTTTTAATCAAATCACAATTATAACTGACAGGAAAGTCTGGTAATAGTTTATTATACTGGCTGAACTCGGTTGACCCGATTTAGATATCAAAACAAAATGATTTAGTGTATACGGTGATGTGACATTTCATAGTTCAGTCAATACATTTTTAGTGTTGTGATGATGGTAGGTACTGCATTAGTGAATAATGGCAAAAACTACTCCATTGAGTGTTTTTTTTTTTTTGTTTTTTTTTTTTGCTTATGTGAAATTTTAAAATAGTACATGCATGACCACCCATTTTGATCGAATTACAAAAAAAAATGTGTTAAGGGGATCACAACCCTACTTAAATTAACCCCCTAACCCTAGACTTTTTTTTAAAAAATATTCAAATGATCAGTTTTTATTAACCAGTAAATGATGAATGTCAATAAAATGATTTTATTGAAATCCTGATGCTTACCCTACCCATCTGTTTTCGGACCGTTTCCCTAAACACACTTTTTTGGCCCTATTTCAAAAACTGTTTAACCGTCTGACTTCTTGACGATGATCAGTTTGCCTAATTGATTCATTAAATTAATTAAATATGCAAGTCTTTATTGACATTGTGTGAAGCTGTTGAATTTTACTCTTCAGCATAAAGTTACTGTGGCCCAGTACCTGAAATTCATCACAACATGGTATTGTATTACGTTCATGAATGAAATGTCTTGAAATTTCACTGATAATTTTTTATTGCATCAAAATTTCAGACAATAGTTTGAAATAACTCCAAAGTTAAAGTTGATTCTTACCTGTAAAACTGCTTGTGAATTTGTGTACTTAAGACGTAGATTGATGTGTGTCTAAATTTTACTTATATAAAATGTAAAACATAATGCTGACAGATCTAAATATGGTAGGATGAGGCCTAGAGTGAAGATTTCTAGATGAATTATGTCAAGTTTGAAAATAAAAAAAATTCTGTCATATTTATGCCATAGTCGAGTACTTTCTTTGGTTAAGTATAATAAATGATTGTTTTTATTGTGAAAATAATTTTATGATTAGGGTTTAGATTAGATGTATATATGTGAGAGAGGGTGAGGGGGGATGTTTCTTAGAATCTTATCTCTTTCTGTTTTATACATTGTTACTATGTACATCTTCTTATTACCCCACCTTCGTTTTAGTAGCATTCATATATTTAAAATTATTAAGTAATAACTATGTGATAAAAATGAATGAAGCTGCACGAATGAGAGAAAAATGTGAAGCTTACAAGGGAAGTAACTGTGTCGTGTACACCTGGAATATTATTCCAGCAGTTCTGTGAGCGTTACTCTAATCTGATTGCATGTCACTTTTGGCTGCTACATATACTAAATATCATATTGTACTTTGATACTGTTCCATATACAGTTGAACCTGTGGACAGGGGCCACTCCTAGGAAAAACAAAATGTGGCCTTAATTGACTGGTGGCCTTTATTTGAAGGTCTCTCTGTTCTAAATAATCAATGATGGTTTTTCAAAGAATTGTCTTTATTCACAGGGTGGCCTTTAATCTTAGGTGGCTGCAAAGGCAGGTTTGACTGTAAGTTTGAACTAAAATGTGTGTTATTGCTAGTTATTTTGTTGAATTGTTTCAATGATACCATTTTTTATTGTATTATATTTTGTTGGGGAGTTGGATCTTCACACTATGTCTACAATTTAACTAAATAGACAGTTTGATTTAAAGCTCATACAAAACTATAACCCTTTCATAACATTGAATGATTAATACTGTGTTTTCATCTCTTCTTTTAGCCTGGAAATGATTTTTTCTAAAAAGTCTTGGAATTCATGATATAATCGTGATATACACAAAAAATATATTTGCTACATTCAAAGTTCTGGAATGGAAAGATTAAGTATTGTAACAGACAGTGCATTGCAGAACTGACACTTTATCCAAGTCGTATAAGCTGAAAAAAAGCTGTGGCATTGTTAGGTAAATTACAATCTATTAACACCACTTGACAGATCTGCATATGATTTCAATTTGCCATGTTTCAACTTTAAACAAGAGCAGTGGTAACATCGTAATTGACTTAATTGACGGCCTAAACTTTAGGATTACTTTATGAATATAGTAAACTTGATGAATTCTGATATTGGTATTTTTGTACTTGTATATGTGTTTAATTTGTGAACAGTCTGTTGGTTAGTGGAGATCGATATTTCAGTCTACTGTTACAGTTATACATGTACTGGTCTGAGGAACGGCCAATCAATGATCTAGAATAATTCCTAAGAACCAATCAATGAACTCGTATCAGACGGTTTATGTTTTTTTTGTCTCCGTGGTAGTTGTAAGGACTTTGGGGAGCCATTTTGTTTGAGAATAGACGGCTCTGATGTAAAGTAGTTGGAAAAGATACAATCTAATTCTACCATCAGTACAATAGTTTTTGTCGAATGATACGAATCCAACATTGGAATCCTTTTTACCTCTGGGACTTACAGCATCATGTCAAAATTCACAGTATTTGGTCTTTTCTCTACCCTTAAATGTTTTTTTTTTCTTATGTACCAGTAGATGAATATTTCTATGGCTACCTGCTGAAGTTTAACCAGTCTGTATAAAGATGGCCATTGAATTTAATTTCTTGACTATTCACCATGGAAAGATCTTAAGTCATGACTGTAATGTAACCATTCAAAAAGTGTAAGTCAACATGTATGAACTAAAGTCAAGATAAGGAAAGCAGTTTATAAGTTTTTGTGGTCAAATCAATGAAGAACAAACTTGAAGTACTGATGAATGGGAAGTTTTCAACCACTAGTCTATCACCATAACCTTGAATATTTCATGTTTAATCTTTCCTGACATTTTGTCTTAACTATGAATAAAACTTAGCTGAAGAAAGATTTACAGTCTTATATGGTGTAACTACATCTGTGGGAAATAATGAAATTTCTTGCCTGCCAGGCCCATTAATTGAGGTATAGCTTCATGTCTAGACTTTGAAATCTACCCATGTATAGTGCTAGCTGAGTGGAATTAATTTCGTAGAGACACCATAGAATACTTGTTGAATCTATGTTGTCAATTTTTCTGATGGAAGTCTTGTTTTCACGTCTCAAAGAGTCCGTGTTTTATGAGAACCACATACCATGAGGTGATTTTTAGGATAGTAAATTGTTAACCAATGATTTTTTGTCTGGAATTTTTGTCTAAGAATGCACAAGATGCCATTTTTTTCTGTAGGAAACAATATCACAGTGAACTACTCCTGTCCAGACAAATAAAGCTGTCATATTACTGCTATATATTGTGTCTTACCATAGCTATCTAGACATGATATTACTGCTGGTAAAATCTTGTTAACTGGGAGAAAACCAGATTAGGGTATGTTCCTTGTAATTAATTGAATTATCACCACATCATAATTCGTCTTCATTGGGGTTTAACGTCGCACCAACAGCCAGGGTCAATTTGGCAACTTTTCCAGCTTTATTGGTGGAGGTAAGCCCTACATCATGTACATTTCAGTAGAACCATCCACCTTTGAGCTAGCTGGACAACTTCCTCATATCTGAAATTTTGCATCAGGTGGCCTAATTGTCAATGTGCCATAAAACACCATTAAACAACATGGTACCAGGTGAGAATCAAACTTAGTGGTCATGGCTTTGTGATTAATAGTCAGAGTCACCACTCTGGAATGGAAGTCCCTAATTATAATTGTTGTATATCGAGTGCATTCACTTGATTATGTATATATTTTTACATCATTATTATTACAGTTGTGTGTGTGAGGATTTTTAACCTCATGGCTGGTTCAGATCGAGTTGCAGGTTAAGTTTTATAGAATATCAGCTGTGTACTTGTTATAAATGATTAATCTTGTAATCTTGTTAAAGGCTATGTTATTTTGTGGCAATTACTGTCAGAAATTATTCCTAGGAGACATCAGACATCATGTAATTTGAGTATTGTCCATTCGCTATGGCAGCCAAACCATAAAATGATTTCATATGCCTCTGCTACATCCGCAGTTTTGCTGACTTTCCATTATCAAACTTTATATTCATATTTAGTGTTGCGTATATCAATCCCCTTAGTTAAAAAAGATTTATTTTCCAATTATGGGCCCTGAGGTAGACCTAATTGAACCGCTTAAATTGAATGCGTTTAGGTGAAAACTAATATCGAGCTTGTGTCATACGTATCTCATTAATAACTCCTACAATGTAATTCCACCAAACCATTTTCCAAACTATAGACTGTATATTTGTGGTAGACGAACTATTATATGTAAATTGTTAAGACTGTTGGTTTCCGGCCTGCGTGTGATTGATGGCTAGCAGTTTTCCTGGCTTTGATGAAGGGGATTACTTCAGTCTAGACTCGGGAGGTGAAAAATGGTAATTTCTCCCAACTTCAGTAATTATGGACCAGAGAATGTCCTGTGCGGAGTATTGATTAGATGCTGTCGGCTATCTCTGAGGTACCGATTCCCATGTAGATATTTCTTGGGTCATCATGATCTGTCGTGCAGGCTCTAATACTGTACTGTATGAGGTTTTGTATGAGATTGAGACAGAGAATAGAGAACTGTGATGCTGCGGGGACATTACATAGACTAGATGACTGTGATTGTAAATCCACTGTCGTGTCATTATAGTTATGTTTATAGCTGAATCCACTGTTCATACTTAATTAATTGAATTGTCATTGCTTTTTGTATTGCCTTTTACTTTATGAACTTGTGTTGAATAATTCGTGTGAGTTGTGTAATTCTGTTATGAAGTCTACAGTAAAACTGTTAGTCCTCCTGTCTTAACAAAAGGAGCCCCAAGTCCTACTTGACAAGACTGAAACCTCCAATCCTAACTGACAAAGGAGTTCCCCATCTTGATTGATGAAAATGGAACCTTCAGTCAATACTGACAAAAGATGCTTCCATTCCTAATTGACAAAACTGGAACCTCCAGTCCTAATTGATATTTGACAAATAGTCACCTCCAGTCCTAACTGACAAAACTAGAACCTACAATCAATATGGACACAAGGGAACCTCCGGTCCTAACTGACAAAAAGGAGTCCCTTTCTTATCTTTTTTTGGGGGAAAATTTTGTCAATTATAACTTCGTCTTCTGTATACTTCTACATCCATGACAGTAACAGCCTATACTGGTTTTAAAAGACTGGATATGGTGTATGCTTATTTTGCAGTTTTCATCTGAGACTTGACAATCTGATAAGCAATGTTTTAGACTTGTAATTCAATGATACACTGAGCAGATCGTCTCCATTGCTATTTGTCTAGTTATATATGTTACCATGGAGTAAGCCAATTCGGAATCAGAATTTAGATTTAGTTGTGTTTCATTTTAATTGTTCCTGTCGAAAGATGGTTAATATCAGGTTATTCTTTATACTGTCTGGGGGCTGATACTGACTGCAAAAGAAGAAATTTAAGCCATTCTGAAGGATGCTTCCAGACAATTTCTATGTCTACATAAAAGAGAAATGTCAATATTGTAATAGTGAATTGGTTTTGTGAAGCATAAGTACATATTGCTATATCATTTATATTACTGGATGTCAGTAGGTTGATGTATGGTGTTTTCATTCTAAATGCCAATTAAAATATCAGACATTTCATATTGTTAACAGGACTGGAGTTTAACACTTACATTGAATCTAAATTGAAGTTCTGTCTAGACGCTGTTCAGATAAATCTAAACATTTTCTGTTCAATGTGTTGGTAATATTGAATGAGGATGTTTCATATTGCTCCATGGTTCTTGTACGATAAGAGCTCAAACAAGGAATAAAGGATTCAAGCCAAGATGTTAACTTAATTGCATTGATTCTTGTAAATGTAGAATTGGTGCATTGGTATAATATAAAAGCATTTAGAAACATACTTACATCCACCGCTGATCATTCATGTGGGGAAGTCGGCAGTTAATTGCAGAGAACAGGGTAGGGTTACTCGTACAAAATCCAGTTTAGCTGGTAAGGTTAAATGCCAGTGGATTTATAACTGTATTTCTATTGAAAACAGGCATAAAAACCTGAAAAATGTATTTATTCATTCATTAACACAGTCACATTTCTAGGTTCTCTTAAAAACAAAAAAAAAAATTATGGCAGTCATCAAACTATGGTAGCTTGCATGAGACAAAAAGTACTTTTTCAATCTGTGTTGTGGTGGAATTCTTATTTGTCCAGTGTGGACACATCAGATGGTGCAATACTGCCATCCTCACTTTGTAGCATGTAGTTTCAAAATGTTGTTTCTTTGTTAAGTTCTGTTGCAGTATTGGGCAGGTGACTGTATGAAAGAAACTTAATATCAAAGCTTGGCATGTTTATTACCAAATTTTATCAAATTGGAGGTTGTAAATGTGACTCCCTCCTATTCGACAAAATGAGATAGGCATTGTCAAACACAATAATGCCATCATATATTGATATATTTTGTGAATCTAGGTTATTCCTGCATTTTGAAAATGAATTGTTTGGGAGGTAGGGTGGAGGGTGCAGTGAAATGCATTTCTCATTCAAGATAAGCTGATTTCTGAAATAAGTCTGAAATATTTTTTGATTAAATTTATTTTTAATGTCTGTCTACATTAAATACTCCTGGTATTTTCTATACGATAGGAATCCAATAATTAAATATTTGGGTTTTAAAGTATTTGAAAGAAACACGGGATGAATTCACTGATTAGTCTGTCAAACTTCGAGTATATTTCTCATTGCTATATTTATTCCGGCAGACAGAAATAGATCGATAGTCGTGGTAATCAAAAACTTGTGACACGATCAATTCGTAATGATATGATGTCGGATATTTTTTGCCTTCCACTGTCTGGTTGGTAATGTTGGGCAAATAGATGGTTTGACACACAGTGAATTATTGATAATCTTTCACCATACTAATGGGCTGGTCAGGCATATCTGCTATATTTGTCAATATACTTAACTCAGCGAGAGAGGAAAGAAGCATTTCTATTTCATACGTATTCTGAAATTTTCACAGTGAGAGATTCACTGTCTGAGCTGATATTTATATAATCTGTCTTATAACATCTTTTGGATAGCTTAAGTGTTGGCTAAACGCCGTCTAGTCAAGTATAAACATTTGAGCAGTTCAAACTTATTTGTTTTATACTGTGTTGTGCATCTCAAGCCTTGGAAACAAATTGTCTGATATTGCACTGTTGTCTTTAGGAACCACCAAAATAGGTCAGTCTGGACAACTAACGGTCCAGTTAAAACTAGCAAAAAATTTTTCAGGTGAGGGCCATGCCCCCGAACCCCTCTAGAAAACCTGTTACTTTTCTATTTAAGACTATTCAACAAATTCCTCATGAATTTCCTAATGCTGAAATTGTAAAATTTTATCTTTTTACAGTTATACTTGATGTTAAAAATGGGAAATTCATTCTTGTCCTTTAAGTTTTAGTCTGTCCTGGGGCCTGTTTTATAGATATATCTTAGGTAACTTAGTAGTTTTTACTATTGACAACAGCTAATCTTACTAGGACATCAAAGTTGTTTTTAAGCTTAAAAATCTTGCTTCCTCTTACTTGTATATAAACATGCTTTATCATATTGATTGTTTTGGGTGTTCTGTAGCCAGCTGTTGCAGCTAAATGTCTGCAATGTATACCATTAGCAAAATTTTTAAGTTTACAAACTGCTGTGTGAGCGATAATTTGTTTTTAAAGTTTTCAAGCAACCAGGTTTTCCTCACAGACAGACATTGAGCGTTAAATGTGTTTTTTGACAGATTTTTTTTATACTCCCTGTTGATGATTGTGTCTGTCTTGGCTCTTTACCATCCTTATAAGGTATCATGAAGATTTGAGTTTAAACTGTAGGGGGACTTGATGATATAAGTCCTAACGCCTACATCTTACATTGAAATGCTGCCCATAACATACTGATAGTGTATAAATATACAAAATGCCAGGACTTTCTTATTGACACATTTGTCCACTATTTTTAGCAGTACCCATTTGTCCGCCTGTACAAAAACGTTTTACGCCCAAAATATTGTCTGCGGGTGCTTGTAAACCGTAATATATTGTTTATATACCTCTATTTATGGATTTTAATCTTGGCCAGACTCCCTCATAATATATTCATTATTTTGTCTGTCTGATTAAAATTCATGAAATTCAATCCTGAATCATTTTATATGATTGTTAGGGATGATTTGTCAGTTGAATTCATAATATTCATATAATTCTTGAAATCTTCCCCTACAACTGCTGAATCATCATTTGTTTTGTTTGATACAGTAAACATGAAAGGTGGTGTAGTTACATGCACTGCTGGTTAGAACTTGCAATCTATAAAAATAAAATCAATCCTGGCACTGACCCGCAAGCCCAAAGCAGGTAAATTACTGTTCGGGTGTGTGAACTTTGTCAAAATTGTGTATTGAGGCTATTGTAAAACTGTTTACAGTCCACTTATAGTTTGGGGCTAATGATTTAAAAACATTTAGTTCAAACACCACAGAAAATTGCTTTAAATAAAATTCATTAATAAATTGTACCTGCTACATTTTCTTGGAGATAGAAGTGAATTAAGTAATGTGCTAAAACACTCCCAAGTTTTCAACCAGGCCTGTCTGTAAAATATATGGGAATTCTGTGTCGGGTCTGATTTTTCTCATCATCACAATTTCTATAGAATTTGTCATTAGGTTTTTTTTTTTAGTAATTCTTGTTCAGACTTAATAACTTTTATTTATGTTGTAACATTATCCAAGTTTTTGTTGCAGCAATAAGTTCGCTAGACAAGCATTCTGCTGTTCAATAATTGACTAGATTTTAACATAATGACCAATACTAGAGTCTATGAATGTGACAGACGATCTTATATACCGTGGTTTATTCATCGTATTGTTAATCGTGGTGTCGACATATTGATCAAACCCTACTGGTTTTCCATTAATTACGTGATGTGATTTCACAGATGACTGATTATGGCGTCTAGACTGAAAGCTTTCACGCTATACCTGATTGTAATAGCTAGGGAGTCTTGATTTAATGACGGTCTAGATAGAATTTATGTATCCGTTGATTTGTGGTGTTAACTTAAAAGTCTCTGACTTTATAAACCTTGTAATGATTAGGTTCCAGTAACTGTATCCCCACAATAAATGCATCTCGATTTTTCCAAGCTTACACTTCCTACTCTTCCAGCTTTCCAATTATTGGTTGATCATGGGGGGGGGGGTATTGAGAAATATGTAAATCCATTGAGAAAACCTGAGGTAGGGGGAAGTAAGTTCATTCTCAAATGTTCATCAAGGAACTATTGATGCATCACAATTGCCTGTAGAATTACTTACACTCGTTCTGTCCAATATTCAATTTTTACAATGCTTCCAGTTGTTGTTTTTTAGGCTTTGAAAACATCATTCCACGCTGACTAAAATTTTCACCCCTGATCAGCTATGAATAACCACCCGGTATAAATCATTTTGCTAAGATTTTTTTTCTAGATATTTGTGTTCATGCCTTAGTATGGTTTCATAAAGGCCACACTTCCTGGTTGCCCTGGCAAAAAAGACTTACTCCCTTAGTAAATGGCGAAAAAAAGGTATTCAGTTCTGGTAATTTGGAATACAGTCTAACCTGTGGACAAAGCCACCCTTGGGATAGACAAAATGTGGCCTTTATTTGAAGGTCAGTTCTAAATAATTAGTGACAGTTTTTCAAGAATGGCTTTTATTCACAAGGTGGTCTTTATTTAGAGGTGGCTGCAAGCACAGGTTTGACTGTACTTCTGAACTCGAAATTTTCCTAATTACTCCTGGGTATTATTAAGTTATTTGGTTTGTAAGCACTTAGCATCATTGACAGTAAATTAGATGATTTTCAAAGCAGACAAACCAGCCTGCAAACTGTACCTGGGAGTCATACAGATTCATTTACAGTTTGTATTATGACATTATTGTGTGTTATTAGCTATTATTTTAAACAAATATCTGTCTAGTCTCTATCTAAGGACCTCTGATGTTTTCAGATTGTGTTTTTTTTCCTAGATAATTTACCACTGTCTCAATATTTAATTGAAATCCAACAGGCTGTCTGGTCCTGCTATGTTATCATATCTTGTAAAAAGTGTCTCTGTGTCTGCTGGCTTCCAGCCAAATTGATGTTTCCATGGAATTCGTCCTGGTCCTCTTGCAAGACAATTTGCTGACTAAATTTTTAGAGTAAATATACCTTCATTCTTTATTTTCTACTTATTCAGAAACATTTATATTTGCATACATATGTCTACTTTGTCATTAATTTTTCCTCGTCTTTATGCTGTTATTTCGACTTCCAATCTTGATATCAAGTTCTTAATTGTGTTTCTGAATTGCTGTTTTCGACTCTGAAAAACGTCTCTATGTCTACATGGTAGTTTTAAGATCTTCGTCATTGCCAATTTAAGTCCCTGTAGTGGATTTGTATGAGTTTTACATAATAGGTTTTAGGTAAGGAATTTGTGTCATATATGTGACCTGGTTCTAAGACAGTGTGGTATTATAATTACTTTTTCCACTTCTTTGTCTTTAGGTGGTTATGCTTCATCATGACTTAAGTCAGGTTTTTCTTTCATTTTTCTTTTCACTCAATTTCTGTACATACAACACTGACATTGTATGAGATGTTCGAAGTTCCTCGCAGTAATAATCTTTGTACTACCAGCTTTGTATTAACCACCAGTCAGTTAGTCAGCAGTTACGTCCCTTAATTCCATGATGGCCTTCGCTCGTTCGAATGCATTCTGCGTTGCACAAACAGTGTTTAAAAAGTTAAGTGGTTTCTTATGGTCGTTTGAATGCTTGTATGATTTTTTTATAATTGCGCAGACAGATGTGTGAACATTTCATAACATGTTAATTGGGTTTGTCAATATCAGACCAGCGGCTTGATTACATCTGATCAATACCAAGTGTGTTTTACCAGGCCTTTTAAGTGAGCATTTACTGTGAAATCAATCAAGTCCGTGAGGACGTCTCTTTTATGTTGATCCTCGAGTGATAAGCCTTATATATGTTATGTACTGAAATAATCGAACACACCTAGTCTACCTTTTATGCCTAGAGCTTGTTCAGCATTGCGTAATGGGAGGTAACTATGTTTAGACCTTTGATGCCGTTAAAAACAAAAGCTCGGCGAATATGCATGGCTTTACAGTGAATTTAAAATTAACAGTGGCTCATCAGACATTAAAATATATTTTATACATACAAGTTGAGTGCTATATGTTTGTGTATTGTGGTGTTAGTCTCATTTTGATGTCAATAAAGCAAGGACTGTTAATTTCTGTGAAGGTTTGTAAAGGTAATGCTATTATTTTATTGTGTCATTTCTTGTTATTTTGGAGTACTGGTACACTCTTTATATGTATTCTTAATTTCCTAATAACAGACAGACAGATGAATGCACAACCAATTCTGTAGTGAGTTCCACTCTGCCAGTTGTTGTTTTTTTTTCAAATTTTCTGCAGTACCTATTTATCGTTAATTAATCAAAGTGTTCATCTCAATTTTATCACTAGACATTAGAAATTGAATGGAATAGATTTTATAATCCAGGCATCAGTTTTCGTTTTATTCACATCTTATTAGGAAACTTTATGACATTCATTTTATCAGCATCAGTTTGTAATTTCATAGTATTATTAATATCATTAATTCTGAACTTATGTATCTCATAAGCTGCTGTCTCAGCTGTTTGTACACCATAGTTCAAGCAACACCAGTATAATAAAAGACAGACTTTTTGTATAATTATTTAGGATAGGGGATATTTTGTCTGGGTCACCTGATGATGTTGAAAATGTCAGGAATGTCCTTAAGTTGGATGTAAGAAGTCAGTTATTATTCCGTTATGACTGTTAATGTTGCTCTCTACAAGACCGTCTGATTGGATATATTAGTAGTCTAGACGAATAGCGAAATCAACCAATGAAAATCATTGATGTAGTTTTGCTGCTCTTCGTTGCTTCTTTCTTCTTAGAAGGAAAAAAAGTATATATTTACTGGTATCCATGGTGATCAAGTAAATGTCATTGTGTGGTGACATTAAATTAACGTTATTTTTTTTTTTATAAAGGTCAGAATTGTGTTTTGGTAATGAATACTGTCTTTATTAAATGTAATCTTGAATGAAGTAAGGAAGTATCAATATGTATTGATAGCTGATTTGTCTCAAATGCTGCGATGTGGTCAGATGTATTAACTGAAATAACGTTTTAAGGTAATCCACTCACACAAAGCTTAGAACGAATGAAATTCATTCTGGGCTAAATTCACTTAATAGTAGTCTGTACAATTATTTTAAGACTGTATTCCAAAATTAAAGTGTTGTTCAATCAATTTGCTGGGAGGAAAAATTTCTGTGTTTTTACTGATATTTTGATGTACTAATGGCGATGTCAAACTGGGACATCAACACTGATTTGTTAAGCATTGATTATGATATAAGGTAACAGCCTCTTAACTCTTCGTATTGATGACTTCATGGAATCATTGAATGCTTGTATTCTTTGAACAACTATGGAAAGACAAAAACTTAAGCTTACGATTGATATTTGTATGGCAAACAAAGACAAAAAAAGATAAATATGCTTTGAAAAATGTGCTGATAAAACCATTGTTGTTGGTATACATGGAAAATCAGTGTACTCAACTTATGTACTTTGTATAAACCTTTAGACAGTGATTTCTCTCACTGTAGAGACTATTTCCTTGTATACAAAGGAAATCTGTTAAAAGGTTTTGAATACAGTTATGAAGGTGTTATCAGCTTCTGTCATAGGTTTGCCTGTTGAAGTTCCCTTATTTGTATTTAGACTCAATGCCTGTGTGAAATAATCATTTATTTATGACCCTGTATCAATGTTTGACATATCTGAATTTTTTTATCCTTTCAGGTTGGATCTGACAGTAATGAAATAAAAACAGACTCTGCAACGACATATGCAGAAACTGGTAAGTGTTTAACCTTATTTAGAGGCCATTAGTTTCTATGATATTCCGAGTAGTTCTGTTTGTATCTTTGGGACTTGTTGTTCTGAAAATATTACCAAGGTGTGGGAGTATGTGTTGTTAGGGAAATTTAGCTTTGCGGATCTCTGACTTTTGCAATTGTATGAACCCGTAGATCCGAACTTGTGGTTGTTATATTGTTCGCAAGCTCGTACCTACAGGTCTGTACCGTTGTTATTAACAAGCGTTTATTGTAGAACACATTGTCAACCATGATGCCTTACCAGTTAATGGTTTTTGATTCAATGGTTTTGGAGAACAGAATAATGGTGCTAAAACATTAAATGGCTTTAGGGCAGGGAACCATGATGCATTAACATATGATAGTTTTTGAGCTAGGAACTATGCTGTAATATATGATTGCTTTGGAACAAAGAGCTGTGATGCCTTATTGTAAGACAGGCTTGGAGTAGGGAACTACGATGACTTGTCATCAAGCGGCTTTGGAGCTTGGAACCATGATGCCCACCCTAAGACAGGCTTGGAGCACCCGGACAAACCATGATGCATCACCATAAGACAGGCTTGGAGCAGGGAACCGTGATGTCTCACATTAAATCAGGTTTGGAGCAAGGAACAATGAGGCCTCACCATAAGACAGGCTTGGAGCTAGGAACTATGATGCTGCACCATAAGACAGACTTGGTGCAAGGAACTATGATGCCTCATCATAACACAGGCTTGGAGCAGGGAACCATGATGTCTTACCATAACACAGGCTTGGAGCAGGGAACCATGATGTCTCACCATAACACAGGCTTGGAGCAGGGAACCATGATGCCCCACCATAAGTAGCTTCAGTGCGAGGAAAAAGGAAAAATGATGCCTTACAATGGAACAAGTTACTAGAAATTGCTATAGAAGGGAATTTTGGGTGTGGGCATATGAAGCAATTATCAATAGATGTGTAGAAACATGGAAATAATGCTTCTTCTCTATATATACTGGATTTTAATAGAGAAACTATGACACCTGGGGAAAAAGTCTTTAGAGAAAGGAACCATGATTTTAGCTTCTGATAGTCAGTTATGTGTTAGGCACAATTATTAAGTAATGTACAATCATTCCATCTTGTAACATGCCTTCAACTTTACAAATACAGCTGAAAACCACAGCATTGTTATCATGTTTGTTATAGATTTTAATATCAGGCCAGATTTCGTCATGGACACACGCCTGCGGTGTTCAATTACTGTCACTTCTCATTGCGGAGTTTCTAGTTTCAATTAAGGGCAAGTGGGGGTTGTTATGTGACTTGATAAAGTTACACTGTAGTTAAGATTGCATTGGCTTTACAAGTCTTCTTAACTGTAAAGATTTCTTTAACTGTAGGCTTCAGTATATGATGTCCCTAGACTGCAGAGATTGGATCTAAGCATTGTTCAGATCAGAGTCATTCAATTCGGAGTTGTTATATTGAAGAGAATGATGGTTTACTAGTTGAGGTAGTAGGTTGTATAGTAAGAACTACACTGCACAGATGAACTATTCAACCTTCTAGCTTTCCCAGTACCATTGCTAACCACACATACTTATACAACAGATTTGAGACCCACTTCATTTAAGGCTGGACACAATGGAGAATGTGTGTTCAATGTGATGTCAGCTGATGCTTTTGTTCATTGTTTTCTGTGATTTATCTGTGATTCAAACTAAATAAACTGATTATAAAATGTGTATCTATACACTGTACGATGATGTCAGTATTGTTACAGATGATGATTTTATCTGTTGAATATTATTCAGAGGAATGTTATCTCCATTTATTACAACCTTCTGTTATGTATACAGCTGGTTTCCTATTCTGTAATTTTATCCATGTCAGTTAAACTGGAGAGAAATATTATGCCAACAAAACCATTGTTTGATGTTATTGTTCATTTATAATTTATCTCTTACCATTACAGTCAATGCTTGTTAGAACGAACTTGCCTATAAGAATTTTTATATTGAATCGATTTTATGTCCTAATATTTCATTTTGATGTATGGTGAAATTGATCAGACTATAATTTTTGCTTCATTATATTTTTCATTAGGTTCATATGCTATGACCTTGACATTTGTTAAATATGCATTGACCTTGACCTTTGCCAAACTGTTTTCGAGTAGTATACATAAAAAGATCTACTTTACTGCTTGTTCAGTGGCAAGAATGACTTTGCAGTAGTTTGGTATGGTCATGTGCTGTTGTTGGCTTTTCTTTGTAGAAACTAGTTAGGGTTATGCATGGTATAATTGCATGATTAAAAGTTTTATGGAATTTTCCAGAACTTTGGTTTTCCAGGTCTGGACCCTGCTGGTTTTTATTTTTTCCACAGCACCGAGGTTAAGATTTCCTTTTTTTTTTAAATTTTCAACTTTCTCCCATGTAATTGGCTAAAAGTCAGTTTGGTCTGAAGTTGTAATTACTGAATGGAGACTGGACAGGGGAGAAGTTAGTGACTAGAAAGTAAATCAGTTGTTATATCTTGTACACATAATCTCCATGGTAACGAGACAGACAGTTTTTTCCTTTTCTGATAACACTCGGAATAAATACAATTATACAAATATGCTTAAAAGAGAAAAAATAAGCAATCAAGTGTCTGGACAGTATAGTTATAAGCAAATCTATAGCTCCTGGTCTTCATTAGTGGGGGAAACAGAAACACTCAGAACTCTTGGTCACCAAGCAATTATAATTTTGTCTATTTCTGTAGAGACACGTTAATCAATAAAATTGTCTGGCTCTGTAAGACCCAACTATGCTCCCACTGGCAATTTATATATGAGACATTGCTGTCAGTCAGGAATTCATCTTCTTGCTGTATCTAAATGGAAAAGTGTATGATAAATTATATATCCCTGCTATATATTGACATTATGATTTAATAGGAAAGGTCCTGTTTGTCAGTGAGATTTTTTTCATTCTTGTTTTGTTGGCTCTTATGGTACATTAGGTTAGATTTTTTCCATTTAAAGTTATTTTGGGGGGGGTGGTATGCCTGCTTTCAACAGAACTTCAATTATACTCTGGTGAGCAGTTAACTTACCCAGCGTCCATTGGTTTCTTTGACACAATGTCATGTATCAAATTGTCAAAGAATATGTGCCGCTCCTAGGGTTCGAACTCAGGAACCCGGGGTCAGTAGATGTAACACTCTGTTAAGCTGAATGAGCAAGCTGTATTGGTCTTTATGGTGTCTCTGTAGCATGCTTCTAGTTTCTTTTGATATGACATCCTTTTTCAACCATACAATGAAGCATGCTTGTATGAAATGAAATCCTAATCAGTTTTTCTTTGTTCACATTTAGTCAACTTCGTGCAAGATAATATTTCAATTTAAAAGCACACCTGTCTATGGTAGTTTTCTTATCCTTAGAAATAGGCTATGATGTTAAGATGGACCAATTTTTGCCTTAAAAAACAAAGTTTCAGAAAGATCAAAGTGTTGTACTTACACTATTATTGCAGAACTAACTGAAGAAATCGCAAGCTCATATTTATGTTAATTATTCCATGGTGGGAATTAAAATGGTCAAGCTCTGAGGTATTTTTTAGACTGATGCATGTTTTGGAATAAATTTTAATTAGTATCATTCGTAGAAAAGTAATCGACCTACAAATTCTCGGAAAAATAATTTTTACCCATTGTATTCACTGTCAGTAACTGTGTCCTGTATCTATTTCAGCTGTTTGGGCATTCAAGCAAGTACCAGGTAAATAAGCTGAGAGTTGCAATTTTTTTGTCTGAACAGTGATGTGAAATGCTGGCTATAAATTTACCAGAGACACATAACAAATAAGTTATAAATTGTTCAAAACATCCTTTTTGTTATCCGGCGTGTGACAGATGTTGTATTATTCCTATTTGGCGGATGCTATTTCTATTGTTGTCTGAAACTGCATTATATTACGTTTTATCATCCTAGTATTGGTTTGATAATTAGATTTCATCGAGAATATAGACCGCCATTTGACTCCTTATTTTTGGTAACTAGGATAGTTTCTGGTAGGTGGATAGCTATTATTGCGGAAATAAAAAAGAAATAAAATTCTATTTATATCACCCAATATACTATTTATCATATGCCAGGCTTATGTCTCCCCTACAATGAATGACTGTTTGTATTTTTCTTTTTATTGATATTATTCCTCTTTTAAAGAACAGATATTGTCTGTGGTATAACTTTTTAACTTGAAATTTTGGTCAAAATTGCTTATTAAATAGAATGATGTAAAACAGACGAGCGTTGGCGCCGCTCTGCAGAGCTCTTGTTTAAAAGAACAGATACTGTTTGTGGTATAACTTATCAACTCCTTCATACTTTTACTACAAACTTGGAACATAAGTAGTTGACATTTTGAAGAGGTATTCACTCTCTGAATTTGTAACCTTGACCTTTGACCCAGAGGTTCAAGGTCATATATCTCAAATACCCCCCCTCTTTTTACCATTTTTCTTACAAGGTTATCATTTCTTGAAGGGGAGACATCATGTTTTTATGTATTTATGTAATCACCTAGTTACAGTGTGTTTGTATTAATAACTGTCATTTTTGTGTAGTTTTTTTTTTTGCATTAAGAATTACACACATCTCTTAATGCTTGATATGTCACAATTTGCATGTTACATTTTTTACTGATATTTTAATTATATTTTATCACCAAGGAAAAAAGATGCCTGTATTTGTTTACAGTCAGTCTGAGTTAAGGGGCCACGTGGGAGCTAGACGACCTTTAGCCAAAAAATAATCTAGATCACTAAGCAATTAACCTTTGAATAAATTTAAGACAAACTATACACGAAGGTTTTCAATATTCTCTCTTTGGTAGCCTTATTCATAGTCCTTAAAAGTGGGATAATAAGATTTTTTAGGGCAGATAATTCCAATCTAGCAAACTGATTGGCTTATATCATTTGAAAAAATTATAATTTTTTTATGTAGCTTGCCTATTAAGGATCTTGAAAGGATGCATCAGTTCTTGTAGATGAGACCTTTTTAAAAAGGTCCTTACATATGCAAAATGTATAACAATGTTAAAATATGTCAAAGCATACATCTATGTAATTGAGACGTAAATTCAATAAGTATTTGACATAACGCTGATTGAACAAGATTGTATTGTCGTGTGATTTTATTGATACTTGACAGCTGAAATTGCGTGCTAAAATTACATCCAATTAACTGTGTAATTTTCCCTTAATTTGATATCAAGCCAGGTAATAAGGGTCATGTGAAGTTTTTGTCGTGACTAAGGCCAGAAAAATAGCTGTGTTTCTGATTACTCAACCATAAAAATAAGGTAGATAGGTCGTATTTTTTTTCTAAACATATCTCTCATACTTTTGAGGCAAGATTTGCACCCAAATATTTTCATACTTTGGATTTTGTTGTTGAAAAGTATAGGGTTGCAGTCAAAAATGTAGAGTCAGTTGGGGTACCAGAAACACAACTATTTTTTATTTCTGGCCTCTTAGTACAGTCATATGCACACTGTCTTGTTGTAATTGAATTATTGTGCATGTGTTTCATTGTATTGTTTATGTGTTCGTAATTCCCCTGTTTATTTACTAAATATTTCCCTGTAATAATACTTAATGAAAACAGAACTGAGATGCGTATTGTATTGTCTCGGAAATCGTGGAACCTCTTAGGATTTAATTGTTCACAGTGTGAAAAAAAAAGCAAATTCTAAGATTACGAATATGTCCTGTATTATTTTCTGTTATCAGCTCTGTTTGTTGTATTCTACATTTAGGGGTTTGCAATTTAAACTGATAAATTCTAGTTTTTATCAAGTTTTAGAAAATTCCCAAGTTGTGCCAAAACACAATCCATTAGATGCTTGACTATAATTATTGTCTATCTGATTTAGACTAGTATTGTAAGCATCTAGAAGACGCTGATTACAAAAGATTTGTTCAAAATGCAGGTTATCCATCCAGACGCAGATCTAATTGGTATTCCGAGAACCCTGAATTAACACTTTTTTCTGATGAATATCATGTTATATCTTTGATGACTTATCGGCTGGCATGGAACATAAAAGCCAAATTTACATCTTTAAAGGATTTGTGGACGCAGATAAAATTGTCTATACCAGGTTCATTCCCTGGCTTTAACATTATTTATTACGTCTCAGGGGTTCAAAATAGCCTTCTTGTCTGCTTGAACCTTTTTAACATTCCTCTCTTGGTTCCCGGTAGGAAGTGATCGTACTGTTACTTTGTAGACAGTTAAGAAGCACTAACATTTTTCAAAAAATGATGGAATTTCATAAGGCGCCGATTCTAGACATTGCCAATGAAACCCGGTGGAATTTGCTTATATGACACAATATCAATGAAAACTAGAGTTAAAATGTATGAATATGTAATACAAGTAATCCCAAATGGTTTTGTTTGCCATTGTTTCCAGCCAGTCTCCAATTATTACAATTCTCCCTTACAATAATGAATGTACTGTAGTCTAGTTTCAAGGGTTTTTTTTACTGTTCAACCTATTTGGAAGTCTGATCACGTGATATTTTCTCAGAAGAGACTGATAGTTGAATAATGTCTTCATGTGAACTTTAAAGAAGGCCATGTGTGTCATAGATAAAAGATACTGCTTTGTATTTTGATCTGAAGAATTGGGGAAATCATGTTTAGTAATGATGTTTGTTTCTGTCTGGCCTAGATACAAGCATAATTTCCAAGTTTTCAGATCATAAAGAACAGTTTTATGTGTTCATGTGGCATGTTCTGAATCTTAGAATGGATCCACAGTGTCATCACTTTATATTAGAATCAGAATTTCTAAGATTTTTATCTTACTAAAGACTAACAGTGCTATGAAACTTTGGAGCGAAAAACTCCGGATGTTGTTTTTTGTCATTCTGCAAGTCATCAATAGAAAGTTATATACATACATATAAGTGGTTGTCTGCACGAAGATAATTTTCCTAAGGTTTCTTGCACTGGATTTATAATTGCATAAAATTACTCCATGCCATAATTTTCCTCCAGGTTTTATTTTTTGCCGGCTTCAGCATGAACATATCTCTCCTGTTGTGACAAAAAAACCCTGCTCAGACAGTACTGATAATTTTTTTGCTATTTATTTGAATATTATCTTACCCCATCCATCACTTAGTCTGTGCTGTTGGTCCTTTGTGAAGCAAGGTGCACAAGGGTTTCATCCGGTGCATGTTTGTCTTAGTTTGAAATATTTCAGATCTTTTTTTTTGATTAGTTGTTTCATGCTGTTGTAAGATGGGAAGAATCTGCCTATGTTTGATAGGAGTTATTACAATACTCCAACTGTAAAGAAGGATAGAAGTTTCATCTGTATTTTCTGTTACACAATTGTGCTCTATTTCTTCAGTTTCAATCTCGTCTAGACAGTTACCAGGTGAAGTTTTCATGTTAACTCATAAGTACATTTCATGCTTTTGTATAGGCCTGTCTTGATGGAAACACCTGTGACTGGTTGGTGGTGGTGTTGTCTACAATAGTTGTCTGCTCACTAAGTGGAGGTGTTTCCATTCAATCTCTACCAAACTTTGTCAAAATATTCATAGGCAAAATATCTCCCAGGTTAAATATTCAGCATTATTGCCCCTGGAATGCTTTAGTTATGGCTCCTGATCTCCTGATTTAGCAAAAAAAAAAGTGATGGAAGTAGACAATGTCCGCGTCCTTAGTTGAACAGTTCCCATCATTCATTCCTCACCAGATAATTTTGAAGTGTGTATTGTGCGAGTAGTTTGGCATTTTGTGTTTATGCGTAAATTTACTTAATAATGGCATTGAGAGGATTCGTTCATTAATTCATTTTTTAATTTTATACCAATATTTGATAAATCTCCCGTTCGTTAAACCTATTTCGATTGTTTACTACCTCCAGCAAAATGTAAACATCTCGAGATGCATATTATCGATTGTAATCTCTCCACCAAATCCCCTTTTTTTACCCCAACAATATCCTGGCCCTCTGCATTATCTTTGACTGCCTGGAGCATCTTATGAGTAACCAGCATTTAATTCTTCTAAGCATTCTATGAGACATTGGAACAGTCATATGTCTGATGATCTTGGACTACAAGGTCTCCTAAATGCTTGAATCATACCTACAGTTATTTGTCATAATAGTTTCAATGTGTTTCTATTAAGCCTGAGAAAAAATAAATGTGTTTATGGCAACTTAACCAAAAATAGGGTGGGTAGGTTGCAAAACTTTTTATTTTTCCTTAAGCACATGTTTCATACCTCTGAAGTAGAATTAGTCCGCAAATATTTTTTCTGTTTTTTACTGTTAGGTTTGGCACATATAAGTAGGATTGGTCAGGTAACCAGAAAGCATTTTTTTTTGGCCTTACTGCCTTCACAATACATGTAAACCACGTATTTTAAACCTGAATGAGGTGTATTTGACTTGTCAAGTACTTTATGTATGCCAGAACCTGTTGGCTTAAGTTGAAACTAGTCTTTAAGGTGCATTTCTCGGATCTGAATCTGTCAGCCACAAAACCTCAGCCTATACACAAGTTACGAAAATTCCTAGCATATTTCTCACTACAGTGATAGATAGGTTTGTGGTGGCATTTATAATGCTGCACTTTATACTGCATGTGAATATGATAAAACAAAAAGAAGAAAAGAAAAAAAATATGTACCTGAAAAAAAAGAATTGTGAATTGTTTACTGGTATTTTAGATAGAGGGCTAGCTTTCAGGTGTGATCATTTCGTGGATATATTTTTCTAGCCTTACAGTTTATTTCTAACTGACAGGCTGGTACATTGAGAGGCTTAACACAGCTGTGATTAAAAAAGCATATAAAAAATACTGTTTCGTGTCTCAATTAATCCTCCGTCAATGCGAATGCAAGAACATACAATTATTTTCAATTTTGGCTGTTTTACAGTAAATAGTGAAGTTCAGACAGTAGGATTGCGCAATATTTGGCTGACTGGCTAAAAGCGATATAGGCAGGCATATGATTAGATGTTAGTCTGGACTGGAAGTGCATGCATAGAAAGCTGCATTTGCAGGAAAACTTCGCAGCAGGAATTTTGGAATATAATAACATTGATTTTAAATTTCGTAGTTTGGAATTTCGCAGTTACTGTATAACTAGGAGTCGGTACGCATGGAATGAAAAGAAGGAATGTATTATCTACCGGTGCTCTTTTCTGTTTCATACAGTCGTTATGGTTTATTGCTGTTTATATTTTGTCTGGATGTTGAGTTGAAACGTTGAGAAATATATTACGTATATATTTTCGGGAATTTGTACCATCTCGGAAGGTAAATCTATGGTGATTTTATGTTTGATTTTTAAACATTTATTTTGTGCTCATCTTTGAAGTGTTCTTAAATATTGTTAGATTATGAATTATGATTTTTTCTATGTTGCAGCTATTTGCAT
The DNA here is from genome assembly GCA_008271625.1 of Lutraria rhynchaena. NCBI lineage: Eukaryota > Metazoa > Mollusca > Bivalvia > Venerida > Mactridae > Lutraria > Lutraria rhynchaena. The sequence continues at coordinate 36,400 of VIBL01000188.1, forward strand.
CACTGGGGTAATTTATTTGATTGATGTGGTAAATTTTTCCCTCTGATGTTTTACGCATAATTTTAATGTTATTTTAAGTCCAATAACAAGTTGAAAGTTCTCACTTTAATTATTACACGAAAAGTGTTACAATGGATAGATTCGCATTTCTCTATAGTCCGACAAGCCTTCTCTATGAAAATGCAAATTCATGTCCCTGGCAACTTGCATAGGAAATAAATAAGTCTCGAATTAAACAAGTAGATCATGTGACATCTTATTGTGTCGGCAGAGCACAGAGCCGTGTCTGATGTATTATTAATATCGAAAAGTTGAGACAATGCAGATATTCATGTATATGAAAAGTCTACTGAGCGGCTAGACTTAATATAGACAACCCTAGATCATTTTTACTATGAAGTATTGCATTTTACGCATCTGATAGGGTGTATATAATAAAGTGCATCTTTTACGTGCATGCTGTCAGATTCATGCGCATTCCACTGCAAACAGTAAAACGCATTATGTACATAATTATGTTAAAGACATAACTTTGTCTATGTAGGGAAATCCTTACTGCTTGCTCACTCGATATGGCTGATACATGTTCCCACACATAGATCTTTCTTAAGGCTATTATTATGTAAATTATCCCATAGATCGAATGGTCAGCTGGTATAAAACATCCAGACATTTACGTCATCGTCTATTTGTGTCCTTCATTTGTCTTGAACACAACAGAAATAGAGATATATGTCATTGTTCACAGTTACTTGGCTACCTGATTTTCATATCAATAGCGAAGTTTCTACATGATTTACACTCATTTATTGACTGAGAACGTAAGCCGTGATTAACCAACATAATATTAGTCTTGATTTTTCTCTTCTTAGTTGGCTTAGAATTTTTCATATTTAAGCCTTGTTTCTTACCCAAAAGACCTGTAATTTTTCTGTGTATGAATAGGTCTAGAATTTTCTACATTCTACTTAATCTAAGATTTTTTCTTATTAGATTTTTTTCAAATAGGCCTTGATTTTTGCTCCCCAACCAAATAGGCCTTGATTTTTGCTCCCCTACTAAATAAACCTTCATTTTTCTCCCTACTGTTAATTATAGCGCCTGATTATTTCTGCTTACCATGTAGACCCACCTATTGCCTGAAAGAGTGAAATAGAACCAAATTTGATCAATTTTCATTCTTACCTTAAAATTACTGATTGTTTTCCTTGACTGATCAACTTTTTTACCAGGCTGCAAAATTTTTTGGGAATCCCTAAAGACCCAAATCTATACAATAGAGACCCCTTTACTTGCCTTGTCTGGGCAAGTTATCTTTTATATTGGCCAAAATTTACTACAGTTATCCAGTTAAGGCCATCCCTAAGAAATGTTGGCTTGCTGTTACACGTTAACAGTGGGTAGGTAGATAGGCATTTTTTGTTGTTGCTAACATGATAGGCTTGTATTGCAAACGAAAAGCAAATAAAGAATGAAAAATGTATGAAAAATGAAAAAAAGTCACAAAATAGATCGAGTCAAGGATTTTGCAAGAGTTGGTTGCGTAAGCATGAACCAACAGATAATTATGAATGGCCTGGATGGAATAATTTTTTGCTTGTTAAATTGTCATTCTCTTGGTTTGACTATAAATTATTGCCTGAATCAGGACAGTTTTTGAATGCATCTTATTTGGTTACCTAATGACCAACATCAGTCAAGTTATGATTTGCAGGGTAATATGAATGTATGATATGGCTAAGCATTCAAAATATGAATAATTCCTAAGTTAACACTGTTAACCAATTCATCTATGGTTGTATAGGTTTTGCTGGCTAGCCGTAGGATTAATTTACATATTTATGCCTTGGAAGTTACATTTTAATGAAGTTTTGACTATTGAAGTCAAATGTCATTTAACTATCAGTAACCCAGACATGCTCTAGGTATGTTCATAAAATGGGCAAAAAATGTCTGAATTTTCATTAAATAAATTCCCTATGTTTAATTTCATCAAAATTGATTTTGCCAAAAAAATTCAATAATCAAGATGAAATTGTTAACTTGTGGTACTTAGCCAACTGTTCAGCACAGAATGATGGCAAATTTGTTCATTTATGACATGAAATATTCAAATGAGCCAAAATTACTTTACATTTAATAAAACATAAGACTTAATGATAACACCAATATCCAATTGATTGGAATTATTGGGAAAAAAACTGGAAATTGTTATACAGGAATTAAGCAAACTACATGTGTACCAAATATTCTCGTATGAACACCCCTCTGCTAGATTATGCACACCAACCTCTTTGAGAGAAAAAAAAATTATGATTCATCATAAAAACACAAAGTGCTTCTAATTTGAAATTGTTGCAGAAATTGTTTGAACAATAACTCAATGCAGTGAAAATAATTAAATAAATATTAACACCTCCAGGGTCATTCATTAGGGAAAATATGGTAACTAAACCTGTCAGACTGTATCACTGAACTAACTATTCAAGGCATGTATGTAGTTGCACTATCATGGTGCACTGGCTGGCCCTCAGCAAGACGACATTAAGCGATGATTCAACCAGACTGGCAAAAAATACGAAATCCTGGTTGCGACGTTCTCGTGCATTCGTGCATGTTACACTGTATGTTAATGTTACTGTTGTTGATATTGATTGTTGTTTTTGATTACTGATGAGTTGGTTTTAATTTTTTTTTTACTCATTAGATAATGTGGTATTCCTATTCTAAAATGCGATCATTTCCTAAATTTTAATGCAATTTGTTTGTGAAATGTTACTGGTTAATTGCATATTTTAATTTGGTGTAATTGCTCATTTGCCGGAAAGGTACTGTAAACTAGTGATCGTTGTTGTTCAGAACTTTCAACCCTGTTTCCTTTTTCTTTGTGGTGATCAGAATATGTATGCAGGTGGGCTAGTTTTCCGGTTTATACAGGATTTCCAGTTTTTGAAGGGCTCTGAGGATAGTTCCCGAATCGTCTAAATCCATTGAGAAATTGGGAGGGGGGGGGGGTGCATTCCCACGTAAACGGTAAAGTGTTGAGGAGGTGTTATCAAACGTTTTATGGAGACTAGAATGAAAGGAAAACAACTTTTGCGACATACTCCGAATCGTTCTTGACTGAAGGCCCCCCAGCAATATTTTCAGATTTTTAGAATTTTCTTTTTTCACCTATTCATATGTATATGTAATAAGTATTTATAATGATGGAAGAAAAATGCTTGTGTGATGATGTACTAAGCTTGTCAAAAACTGATTACGAAAGAAAATGCGCTGTTTGCTGACGCATGTTCGACCTACCACAAATTTGAAATGCAAATATGCGTTCTCCAAGATTTTATTTGGATGCATGTCTGAAGCTCTGTGCTTGTTTCTTTGTTTATACTTTTCTGTTCATTTTCTGCCAAACAAATCTGTCTGGTTGGTGATGTGTCAAAATTCTGTCTACATTTTTGTTTCCTTTTACCCGTAAAAAAATAATTTAAGTCATTTTAGCCCTAACTCTTGATCTCTGAAGATGTATGAATAATTGAATCTTTATAAAACGCATTAAAGGACTATGTTGTATTCCAATCAAGTGATTGAGAATTGAATTTCATCATTTACGAAGAATGTAACCCAATGTTTTGCTTCGCCATTTACTGCGTAGATTAAAACGCTCGAAAATCAATGACAGGGATGAGAGAATGTTTGTTTCCCAGCTAACAGGAATGGCTGGGTCCTGGCCGGAGAATTACTCATGTAGTTTGGTAGCTTTGACAGAATTTGATGTAAACATTGGCAGCAACTTACACTTAATCTAAATACTTCCCAACAGACCTTGTATTGGTCATAAACATGGAGGTTATGTCATAAATTATATGGTTTCTCATTGTGTGATGAATAATTTTTCCTGAATCATCAGTTTTCTCATTTCATCTTTGTTTCTTGTTTCTGAAGGAATACTGTTTTGTGTTTTCACGTGTTTGGTGTCCGAACACTTGAATGGGTTTTTGCGGAGCTTTGGTCAGGTATGTTAGAAATTTTATCCTTCTGACATATGTACAGTAAAATCACATTTAACAATCACCTCAATATTTAGACCACCTAATAATACTGCCCACTTATTTTCCTTTCATTTTTTATTAATATTTCCTCTATATTTGAACTTGTTGGAGACTGCCTCATTATTTCAACCACTTCCATTAAACTAGTTTTCAATATAGCTTCCATATTTTGACTTGATAATGAAACCACCTCTGTATTAAGACCATATGTATGGTCCAAAAGGTGGTCATAATAATGAGATTTAACTATATCTGATTTGTGAGGTTTTTTTTCCTCCTTTATGTTAAGTTATTCAACATTTAACCCCCCAATTACTACAAATCTTATGCTTATTTTTTCTTCCTTAACAAGATTCATTAAAATCTGAAGTATAATTTAGGGGCCTCCAAGGTCAAGTGGTTGAGGTCTTTGGCTAGTAATTCCTAGCCCCTGAGCACTTCTAGTTCGAATCCCATTTTGGACCAAATTTCACATGTGAAGAAGCAATGCAGCTAGCTTACAGAAGGTCAGTGGTTCTACCCAGGTGTATGCCTGAGGCCTTCCTCCACTGTTAAAGCTAGTAAAGTTGCCAAACTACACTGGCTGTTACGCCTGGGTCTTTCTCTTCTCTTAAAGCTGGGAGTTGCCAAATGACCCTTGTTGTTGGTGTTATGTTAAATCCCTGTGAAAAAAAAATGAAGTACATTGTACTATGTCTAGCTGTTTGAAAGAAACTTGATTGTATCTGTGATATTCTTTTCTATTTCTTCCCGTTACATATCGAACTACATTAATTGAGTGAAATCATTTGTGTAATATTTGAACATTTCAATTCAAAATGTGCCTTATGTGTTCGGGAAATTTTCTCAAATTTGGGGAAATAGGTCACTATTTTTGATTGGGAATAGGTCTGATTACTGGTACTTATTATGTAAGGTAAAAATCCTTGTGCATTTATGGGATAATAGATGTTTGTGATGTTGTTACTATACCAGGTAAAATGCTTTTATGTTGTCTATGAAATCACCTTAGTGAATGTTGATTGTGTGATGTTTATGCAACAAAAAAAGAGAACTTGTTTAAATTGTTGAAATTCTTGAATTGTCTGTATTTTGGCAGGTGTGTTTTTTTGGTGAAGTTAAATTATTTCAACAAGTTCCCTTAGCAACTGCGTTAGATTCTCCTATGAAGGCATGAGATGGCATGCCATGCATCGAGTGAGTGAAGTTTTGTCTCACTATTTTAAGTGCTGTTTCTCATCCCCGTCTAATCTATCCCACTGATTGGGTTGCGTTCATTCTTGGCAAGGCTTTAAGTGGAACACAGCAGTTTATGATGAGCATTGCTGCCTGTAAAATGGTGCGCAGTAATCATAAGTAATTTGTCTGAATGACACAAGATTTAAAACAGACTAAGCTAAGAATCACTCAGACTTGGACCGACCATAATGCGTTATTAAATACGGCAGAAGAACAAATAATTGAACTAATGAAGAAAGATGGGTTTTTTGCTGCAATTGAAAAATAAATGTTCATTTATGTAGATAGAGATATTGTCTGCAGTATTTTGCAAAAACTTTCAATATGAGATTTTGTTTCCACTATTTTGCAGATGAAACATCTTCACTAGATGGGTTAACAGAAGTAGTTGGGAATAGGTTTAGAGATGAAATTGTCAAAGCTAAATAATGTTAAGTTTGTTTGGAGAACAAAATGACATTTATATCAAAATTTGTAATTTCATTGCTTTGAAAACTGCATGTTTGCATTAGCAAAACATTAAGACAATACCCACTGAATTGAAATCTCGACTGCATTGTCAATTAAGGACTTAATTCTCGTTCATTTCCAGACTTTGTAGGTATTGATGTTGCATGTCCATTGTCACCCTCTGATTTACTGTTCCAGAGATCTCGGTTGATGCTGAAATTTGTTTGTAACCAAGGAACTCCGGATAAGTCAAATGATTTTTTATCAAACCCTCTTGCTATCACCACAACAGCGGATTGACGTGAGCGTCTGACCTGATTTTATTTGTTGAGGTCATATCTATGTAATTTATAGAAAGTCTTAAAACAGGCTTGATGCAAATGTTGACCATATTTCGATGGTGTGTCTGACTCAAGAACCTTTTCATTAAGGTCAAAGGTCAAGGTCAACAGGGGACTCAATATATATGCTTTGGGGCATTTTGTTTTGTTTCTATGTATTACAGCTTCAGATTTAATTTTTCTGTTGGAAGGTTTTTTTGTCGGAAGTTTTAAAATTGGATTGTATGATATCCTCGCACTAAAATATTTTAACTTTTGTGGTATAAACAGTTCATGTGGTACCTTCATTGTCATGCTTTATGATAGTGTATTATGAACTATAATGAATTTGAATGCTAGCTGAATTTTAAATTAATCTTATTTGCTGTTAGTTCAAGAAATGATGTCAAATTCCTTACAAATGCTTATGAATACAATGCTTAGGAAACTAACTAAATGACTTCACTTGAGCTTAATGTCACACTTAACTGCCAGGGTCGTTTGGCAACTTATCTAGTTTTAAGGGCAGAGTAAGACCCCTGGCTTACACTGACTTTCAGTAAGTTAGCTGAACTGAGCTTCCTCTTTTGTGAAATTTGGTCCTGGGTGGGATTCAAGCTCACAGCAGTGAAGGGTTAGTAATTACAAGTTAGAGACCATAACTGCTCGACAACAGAGGCTCCCTTGCTTTTTAATACATACAAAATATACAAAATATTACTTAATATTTCCAAGGATACAGTTTCTGAATACAATGTGTTTTTTTCTATATTTTATTTTCATTTTTAAGGGGGGAAAAGCTCATTAGGAAAAAGTAGAAATAAAGTCCCATAGGGTATGTGCTCTAAGCAGTAATATTAAGCAGTTGATGTCTGCCAGTCCCCTTGCTGATCCTGATTGAATAATACTGTGGTGTAATACCTTTGTCTAGGGACTCCACTTTCATTTGATTGTTTATCAGACAGTCTGGGTGATTGGCAATTTGTTTTATGTAATCTATTTCAATACAGCTTTATATTTAATTAATTGAACTTCTCACAATGCGGTCTGAATTATAACTCAGACAGAGACTGAAGCTAAAAGTTCTTAGTTTCCACTAACCTGACTGCCAACCCCCAGACTTTTCAAAGTTTGTCAATTTTTTCTTGTAGCTTTATATATATAAATCTCCAATTTAAAACAAAATGTATTTTTAAAAAAATTGGCTGATTTATCTAAAATTATTATTAAATATTGGGAATGTTGGTAGAAACCAATAGTTTTTTTTTTGGCCTAGTCATTTTGCATCAGCCATTTTTTTCAAATTTATTCAAATCATGTTTAGAATAATGTTATTGATGAACTTTCCTAACTTGGCCTGTCTGACAATGATGGGGTTTATTAAATACAATCACAGGGTCTCAGTTGGTCTAGACAACAGTCTGATGTCGAGAATTTTAATGTCTCTCCCATTTGTGATCACTTGATGATGCACCTTTTAGGGAATTGTTAAAGTTTTTAAGAATAATAAGAATAAATGAAAATTTAATGACACACGAAACGAAATGAATGGTATATTTCCAGATGTTTTTTTTTTGTGTGATTCTGTAAAAAGGTTCAGGGCTCATACTTGCTAATGTCTTCTTTATTTCATTTAGTTGTGAGGGGAAAAAAAATGTTGTTGTGTAGACAGTATCTGTATGCAGTAATGGTAAAATTCATGAGGTTCACTGACATACTCCTGAAAACTGGTATGAAATATTAGTCATCATACCAAATTATTGGATTTGCCGTAAATGATAATTTTGTGGATTTGTTAAATGTTGACTTTAAAATTTCGAGAAAAAAAGATAATTATGTTGGATCAGGCCTAAGAAAAGGTTTGTTTCTGGTTGCCCAACTGACCCATCTTTTACCTCCCAACTCATAAGTTTTTGTGTCATCCAAATCTCAATGCTACATTGTAATTTTCACAACAGTGTTGCCAATATGTGTTAAAAAAACATAAGATAACATAAAAGACAAAAAAACGTACCTACCGACCTATTTATTTGTTTTTGGTATGTAACCAGAAACAAACCTTTTTTTTGTCTAGGCCTCATCATCATCAAGTCAGTTGATAATCCTAAAATCAGTTATCAGTGATACAGTTTATAAAATGACCTATAAAATCCACAAAATTAAATGTTCCTCAAAAAGTTTGGAAACTGCAGTATTTCGTAAAATTTAGAACAAAAAATTAAATGCAAATGTAATGAGGAGCCTTACTTATTAGTATTATACCCCCTGCAAACAAAGTTTTTGCAGGTATACTGGAATCACCCTAGTTGGTTGGTGTTGGTCGGTTGTTCAGTCTGTCCCTAAATGATACAGAAGCTTGTGGTGAATATTTCTTACATTTTGCAGGGGGTATTTAATCACAATTCATTGATAGGTCTAGTTCTTGTTTTTTTTTTCTTTACATATGGTTAGTTCTGATTGGTAAAAGTAAAAATATTGATGTGTGGTTTATTTCTCTAATTTTAGTTTCAATTATTTTCATTTATTTATTACAATGCACTACAAACTGCTTTAAACTGAAAAATGAATTATTTAGCTACCAAATCTCAATTTATTTTAACATCAATGGTCTTTTATGTAGAGTTTGTGGGCTTTTTGTCATAGCTAATATCTCTCTCATTCCGCCTCTGCTTTCAGCAAAAATCTCTTATTACGTTGTATAATGTATAGTTATTGTGTCTGACCTTAACTTGACGAACTGATATTGATTGGATGGTAGGCAAGCGACCTAGAATAGAATCATGTCTCTAGACTATACATGTATATAGTACATGACTAGACTTAAGGTAGAGCTGTCAGTTTTCCTCAATATATATCGCTCTGTTGCTGAGAGAAAATATGACAGGCGCTTGTATCGTATTGTTAAAAAGGATGACACTAGTGTTTTTCTGACTTGCTGGCATTATGAAACTGTATCTGAAGTGTATTTTTTTTGGTAAACTCAAATATCAAGAGGTAAATTTTTATATCACTACTGAAAGAGAGAATATTGTAACTTCTTGATGCAAGTTTTCTACAAAATATGTCTGGGAAATGTGTAATACAATTGCTGGTAGGCTTCCAATAGGTTTAAGGCAAGCTGGCAGACATGAAACGCATAACTGCTATCATTTGTTGAGCAATGGCCGTCAATAATTTTCATGGTAGACATAATTTTATTCTGAAGTTTGGCTTTTCTCCCATTTCTTTAAGACGAAATTGTGCCTTTGAATATTCATGAAAACTTCTTATATTGTCAACGAGAAACAGCTGATTCAGCAATTTTGAGTATTTGATAGATTTTGACGACTCTGTATTGGGAGAATGCATATATTGTACTATTAGCGTCTGGTTCTGGGCAGAGAGTGTTGTATGATAATGGATATTTGGATACAAAAGTTCAGTGTTTGCAATGATCGTGCACTCTAAATGCGCAGGAATGTTGATTTTTCATTCATTGATGGGTTTACAATCTTATACTGGAAGTTATTGTGGTGTTTGTTCATTACTTGGAAATGTTAATTTGGTGTTATAGAACTTTTGGTATGCCTTTCTTTAAGAATGCAAAACGTAAGTCTTCTAATGTTATTATCACATTCTTGTAAGTAATTATACACAGACACCAATTCGATGCCAGGAATTGGCAGAATATCGGAATATCTAGAATAGTTTTCACCTCCATAATATTTCACCAGAATACCAATGGCGTCTAGACGCAGCATTTCCATCGGGGAATAACTTATCACTAGGCAAACTGTTCTTACAGAGAGTTGGATAAGAATACTTCTCAGCTTATAAGACGAAGAAGAACCATGGAAAACGATTGTAATATTTTGTGGAAATATTTTCGCTAATTTTATTTAATATTCTTTAACTTTAGTCTTTATTTCTTTATACTTCTATTTCCATCTTTTTTAATACAATGGATAACTTAATGATTGGGGGATTTAATCAGATTTTTTACAGAATTTGGATGGAATATTTTTGATGTTAGAATGTATTGGGATTATATAATCGTATTGTATATAACAGATGGGATTGATTTTCGCACAGTTTAAATGGCAGAAATTTTGGAATACATGGATTCGTGAATTCAGGTAATAATTACTTATTTTCTGCATTGAAAATTCAATTTTATTGTTCAATAGATTTTGGATAAAATTTTCTCTGAATATAGTTTAAATTTCATCATGCAGTCTGAAAATACTGGTCTGAATATAAGTTTTTCTTGTTTTGTTTCGGTATGATATTTTTTTCGAAGTTGTAAGAATTACTAAAATTTTTGTTTCCTCAGCAAAAAATGCTGAGTAGAGAAACGTTACTATAGACTGTGTATCTGTGTGATTTATACTGCTATAAACTACAGCTGTGGAATTCATTTGCGGTTCTGCATAGTAAAAAAGCATCTCCCAACATTTGTGTCTTAATAATACAGAGTGTAGACTGTTTCCAAGTGAGTAATGTATGTATATTATCATCACTCTAAAGTTGGTTGAGGAATTCTTGGCATTTTCCTTATTGCTTTTGTCATTGCTATTCTCTTTATTTTTCCCTATCTGCCTTGTATACTCTCTGTAACTGTTGGATATTTTTTATCAATGTTTTTTTCTCTCTGTTGATGGTATGAAAACACTATCCAGTGTCTTGTTACCTCTATCTGGCTTGGCTTATGATGGTGTTACTAAAAAAACTTATTTTGCCTTAAAATTTCCTGCATCCCAACTATTTTCTATTTTTTTTTTAATAGTCTGTAACATTTGTTATTATTAATTATTTTATCCAAATACTGGGCTATACTTGTTGCCAAATATGTTTTGCAATAGATCTTAATTCAAATTTTTCATCACAGAGTAGGATGTTTCATGTCTTTTGAGAGAAAACATTGTGATTATAAAGGCACCTTTTTTGAATACTGTAAGTTGAGGTACGAGAATTGGCAAATCTAAATATTTCACCACAATACCATTAACCAGAGAGGACATGTCTGTGTTTCACTTATTAGCGTTACTACTGGTTATCTTGTACCTAGCATGAAGAATGTAAAATTCATGAATTTCCATACTAGGTAATGGTATTGTAGTCAGTATGTCCCTGCTTGAAATGTTTCTGTTAATGATTGTGGATGTGTAGATGAATCTGTCAATTTTATGTCTGTATATCGTTATGGAAGCATTCTGGTTGTTGCATAATTATGGGGAAGTTTTACCGGTTGTTTGTTTCATTTGTCAGAGTCACAAACAGCTTCATACAATGTCATTGCTATCCAGTTGTCTCCAGTATTTATTTCAATTTCTAAGTAACTTTTGATCAGCTGGCAGTAATTTTTTATCGGCCCTTTTCTTTGAGGTTGTGTAGTGTCAGAAATGAGTGGAAAGAACTATTTTGAGACTTTTTTTCACTTACTCTTTCAACTAATGAAAATTCAAGATGGTTGCTGTTAAATAATACCTTGTACGATTGCATCTTAGGTTACATTTATAAAGGGTTTAGGAGTGTCTTTCCATAAGGCTTCCGTTAGGGTCAGCAAAACCTGCCATTATGTCTCGCAGTTGACTTGACAACTTCTGGAATAACCTTCAGTGCTTCTTTAGATCTAATCAGATTGTCTGTCACAGTATGTTATTCCGATACCAAAGAAAGAATGGACAATATTTGTCGGGGAAACTTTCCACCATACGGAGTGAGAGGTTTTATTTTATATATTAAGTCTTATTCATCGACTGAGAGAGAACACCGACTTAGTATGACATTACTTAGAATAGACTTGAATAATATCAATTCCGATTTCTCGAGTTTTGTCTAGACAATTATTTATTACACTTGATAGTTATTTATTCATTGCGTCTAGGACATTCAGATAAAAAATGGATATTGTCCAACTTCATTTTTATTGTATATTTTCTGGTCACTTCTCGTCTTGTGTTTGATGTATTCTCAGCTTAGTGGAAATATTGGATACCAGTCTAACCTGACTGTATATTGTTTCATGCTTTTGTATCTTGTAGCCTTCCTTCAGTGATTGGATTACTGTCAGGTAATTTTACTGACTTTCTTGGATATTTTTATTTTTTTTAATCATTTTTTTTGTACTTTGTTTGTTATTCTCTTGACTTCTGACTTAGGCTCATGGTTACTTGCATACATTTTCATGCATTTTTGTATGATTCGATTTTATCATAAATTTAATCATTTTAAATTTGCAGTATCCGTTTTCTTCAGTTTTTTTTTTCCTCAGGTCTAACAGTTAATGTTAGCTTTAGGAAGTTTTACTTAAACCAATTCAAGATGATTTGGTAGTTGCAACAGTATTATGCCAAACCATAATTATAAACTGATGTGAAATAGAGACTGTACAAAATAAATATAATTACTGACATCTGTAGCAGGTTGGTATGTGGTATCAATAAATTGAACACATTGCGTTTTTCCCCATATCTAACTTAATATCCAGCTTCAGTCATATGGATTTTTTTGTATCTTCCTTAAGTCTTTCTCTCTAATGTTTCTGTTAAATGTGCCTTCATCAGTGAATGTCTACCCACTCTTTTGGAGAAAAACAAAAAAATTTCAACTTAGGCCATTCTTGAAAAATTGTTGGATTGCAGTTAGACGTCTGACTCAATAAAAATTCCCTGAAACAAAATTTTGTAGAGATTATGACAATTGATATGTTTTTGTTATTCCAGCTTTCATTTTAGTACAAGCAGGTAATGTTAACAAAAAAATGCCTACTTACATACCTACCTACACGCTGTTAAAAGTTTGGGTTGTGTAACTGCAAACCAAGATTTCTTTAAGGATAGCCTCAGCATATGTAATTTAACAAGCCTTCAATATATATATATATATGTATATATTTCACCCTAAAATCACTCAAATGATTGCAGAACAAATTGAAAAATCGGATATTGTGAAGCTTCAGGGGACGTTTATTTGAAAATATTTGGTATTTACACAGGGGTTGTGGTACTACTAGTGTACTGATAAACCATAGTATAAAATCATGGTATGTCCAGTGAGAATTAGAAAGTTCAGATATTTTTTCATCTCATTTTTGTCACAAATTTTCTTTACTTGAGCAAAGTTACAAAAACATAATTCATATTGAATAATAAGTGTTAAGAAGTCATAAAAAAGGACTTGTGATCCAACCCTCAAAACATATAAATAAGAATAAGATGGTGGTTTAGTTTATTGACATCATGTACCTGTATATATGAATACATTATCATCTGTCTGGGATATTTTTGGATAATAACAAATTCAGTATGATTGCAGTCAAACCTGTGTAAGCAGCCACCTAAGAATAAAGGTCATTCTTTGGAAACTTGTCACTGATTATTTAGAACAAACTGACTTCAGAATGAAGGTCATCTCTATAAAGACTACATTTTGTCTTTTCCAAGAGTGGGCTTTGTTTAAAGGTTTTACTGTGTTTGTATACTGGAGTAGATATTTTTGGTGTCAGTACTAAACTGAGCATATAAAACTGTATGAGAATTCTGACTGATTTGGATTTTTTTCAGGATGTGTATTGAACATACAAACATGTAAAATGTCTAGACTAGTTCAATTTTGTTTGCAATTTATCTCTATTATCAGGGAGAGAAAAAAAATGACATTTTGACATTTTTGTGAAGTCAGCTTTCTGATAGGAGTGCTGTAACTAGTTCAGTGGGGCGTTCAGAATGTAGCCTAACTTGATGTACATTTCTTATAAAATGATACTAATTTCCAGATCATTGGTTCCATAAATATATTCCGTAATAAACGCTGCTGAATCATGGCGAAGTCGTTATCAGACTGATAACTTGTGTTTATCGTCTCCTCTAATCATCACCTGTATTTACAAATGGTATCTTCACTTCAAGAACATAAAATCTATGTTTGTTTGTGTAAGTCTCTATGATGTTGGTTCAGAGGCAAACTGTGGTCTGCAAGTTTTGTAAAAACATTATGATAGTTTGATTTTCAGCAGTAGATTCTTGTCTTTTGAATGTTTTCAGCTTATTTTGATAATACAAGGATAAATGTTGCTGTAATTGTTACTCCCGATTTTGTCAGAGCTGAGCTCTTTGCTTCTACTTTTTGTGATAGGGAGGGCATGACTTAAGTTATTCCCAGGTGGGTCACCATTTTATGTATAAATATGACCAACTTACTCATCTCCAAGTTTTGGATGTGAAATTTGTCTCTGGGTAGGGTACAAGAGAATCTGTCTGGTTGACTTTTTACTATGTAGAAAGAAGAAAGTACCTCTTCTGTGTGTAAAAGGTTGGTCCTGTATGGGAACTCTTGGTAAGACTGTCAGGATAAAGTCCTTCTTTGATGATGATGGCCAGCAAATCTTGGCTTTAGTCTCGGAACTGGTTTTTGGACTTGAACTGGACTGGTTTATGGTATTTTATTTTTGTTGAAATAGACTGGTTTTTGGAAGTTTCTGACTTGAACTGGACAGATTTTTGGTCTTTACTGACTTGAAATGAACTGGTTTCAGGTCCTTTTGGGATTAAATTGGGCTGGTTTCTGGTCTTTTTGAATTTAAATTACTTGACTGGTTATTGGTCATTCCAGACTTGAAACAGACTGATTTTGAGTTGTTTCTGTCTTGTTCCATTTTTTGTGAACTATGTTGTTCAAGAATATATACAACACTGAAATTGAACCTTATATCAGATATGAACAAAACCTAATTTTGGTGATTTTCCATTTTCTTCTGTGAGTGTTAAAACACTTGTGTGTCTGCATTCTTTTTAGAAATGAGATATGCCTTTGTGTGAAAAATGATAACAAATGCATAATTTATGAACTAAAATTGGGGTGCAGGTGAAATTTCCTTCCTATTAGAGATATTAACAATTCCTGATTAAAATTGAATATTGCTCAGAAAATTATGACATTTTGTGTGGACCGATTTTTTTCCATCTTTGAAATATTGATGTATAGTTAGTCCTTTGTTATTGATAAAGACAGATTTAGTTTGTGGTTTAATAACAGAATCTTGTTATAAAATGATCAAAGTTTTTATCTTGCATCTTCCTTCACATAACTTTCTTAAAGTGCTTTAAAACAATGTGTTTTTTCTTATCACTGAGATTTTTGAGGCAAAGTTATATTGATAAAAAGTTAAATTACCAGTCAGGAGGGAAAGTCTTACAGTGGTATGGAATTCAATGGTAAATGAAATGAAGAAATTGTGGGTACCATGTTTTTGTGATATTTATATTGATGTATGGACTGATAGCCACTCAAATCCGAATTACGCCACATTCTTAGATTTCATTTACAAGAACTGGAATCTTCGTCTCTTATACAGAAAAGTGATTAAATTCTTATTGAATGCATTGGAGTAAATTTCATTATGTTTTTAACACATCTGATACTGCCGTCGATTGTGAGTCATAGTCGCCTTTAATATTTTGTTAACACAATATGTCTAGACATCGATGTGATAACTGACAGTTTTGATTGATCCATTCAATGTTTGTGCTGCTTAAAAAAGTCCTCAATCAGACAAAAGCTATTAGAATGCATTAGATTTTAGTTTGTGTATTGCCCAAAAACTGCATTAACAGAAACATGCATTGTTCATTAATGTTATCTAAATAGTCATCTTTGTTATGTTCATCACTGACTAACATTGTATTAAATTGTTGTAAAATCATCGAATAAAGACATATTTTATTTGATCAATGCGACATAATTCATTACTTGTCTGCGTATAAATTGAATGTTTTAAAGTCATAATCGCTTTACTGATCAAATCATAGCTAGTGAGATTTTACTGAAACCAGCTTACCCATGTTTCTGAAATCCCCTAGTGGCCCCTTTTATGTTCATTTCCCTAAAGGTTTATTTAGCTGAAACTTGATTGAAACTTTTTATGATAAAATAAAAGATATACAAGGACTTGTTTCTGTTATCAGTGTCGAATATTTCAGCTATGTCAAGTTGGTTCGTTAACCCAGTTCTGTGTTGAAAATTTATCATGTATAGTAAAATATTGGCACTGAAATGAACCTTTTTCAAATGGTATGTCATGTTTCATAGATCTAAGTAGATTTGCTCTCAAACTGTCTGGTATCAGTGCATTATACAAGACAGTATACAGTGTACAGAATTCCTACATGACTCAAAAGTTAAACCTCTCATGTTATATACACTATGTACCAGAAAACACCACAAGCCAATTCATATCTGGATTGAGTTATATATCTTTTATGTGTGAACATAAAATCACTAGACTGTGTTGTGTATCCAGACGTTTATAGATTAAGTAGGTGAGGTCAGGTCAGGCTAGTTTGTCTGTACAGTTCACCTCGTCTGACCTTTAGTGTGTATTTATATTAAGTGTATATACATACTGCTAGCAGACAGCTGATTGGTTTGGTATACACCTTTTAAACTTGACTGCCGTTTAATACTGCTGAACATTTTAATGGTTTAGAAAATATTTCAAAATCTTAAATGTTAACCTGAAGTAGTATGTGCCTGTTGATTTAATCTCCAGACCCATTCCTCCGCAATTTTGTTTAAAAATAATTTCCCTGACATTGAAGTTTAGGGTTAAATGTGTGTGAAAAACACATGTTCAAGTATTTGGTGTTTAATGTTGTTCTTGGCGTTTAATGTTGTTGTTGTTGCTATTGTAATTGAAATTTTATGCTTAATAATCAAACTTTTACTTGTTGGTGTAAAATGAAACATTTCGTGCTAAACATTCTCCCTTTTTTCATTAGTGTATATACTGTATTAGCATTAAAATCAATATTGTGGTATCAGATTTATTTTTAATACTTCATCCAGCTATGAGATACATTTTTTATGATACTGTTGATATTTGATGGATTGTAATATAATGGTGGGATAACATTGTGGAGTTACGCAAAATACATCTTCGAGATTCTGTGTCAGGATACATTTGTTATCTTAGATCCTGGATCATTGGAAGACTGATTATGTTCAATACATGTATAAAGTATCGTTGATACTCTGGCTGGCATATTTTATTATATATGTAATACTCCCTTTAATATATTATTATTTCATTTTACAGAATTTTTTCTCTATTTGTCGAGTTACCATTAGGACAATACCTTGGATGTAATGGATTTTATATGAAGGATTATACAAGTGTTCATGGTGAGTCACTGTGTCTTTTGTATTTCCCAAAATAAGGATAGGGATCTTGGGGGGGGGATAGGAAAAGTACGGTACTTCGTGACACAGTCTATTTTGTTACATTCGTCAGACTCTAATACTTGAAATCAGTTTATCAGTTTAATGACTGTTTTTATGTAAAACTTCAATTAAAAGCTGCTTTGATGTACTCAGCTGCATGGTCAATATTTTAGCATCCAGAATAAGCATAATAAATTACTTTATGGAAGTCATTACAAATCATGGTCTTATCATTCTTTTTATTGCTCCTAATTTTATATTTTGAAGTCATCATTTGAAGTCATATTTTGTAACAGTGCTATCTGGCTGCATGTAAACTCAGTTCACACTCTGTGCTTATCTGACCGAGTCTACTTTTGACACTGCCCCTAAAGTTTCTTACTGCAAAGTATGAAAATATTGTGGAAGAATCGTACCTTCAAAGTACAACAGGTATCTTTAGGGTGTTTTGCAACCTACCTATCTACCATAATTTTTTGGGGTCAAGTTACCTTAAACATGACTATCATATTTCCCTGAAATGAATACATTTCAGAATATGTCATGTAAAATGTGAGGTTTTCCTGTTGTCATGGTAATATTTTATTAATAATTTTTATTCTTTGTAAATTAAATTGGCATAGATTTATTTCTATGACCAGGAAGAAGAATTAATTGTAAGATAGGATAGCAGTCAGCTGGCAGATGTTAGTATATAAAATCTTCATATCAACTTGTGTCAGATTCTTTCAATGTATATAGTATATAACGTTGGATTAATTGTACACGATTCTGTCTGTGTCTCTATGTAGTAAGATATTTTTATGAGCCACAGCATTGATTGCTAGCATCTATAAAAAAATCTTTTGTAATAATGGAAAGATTATACAATGTGCCATAAAAGAAGGATTTTTTGCTACGTCTACAAGGATTTGTGTGGGCAACTATTAGCATGTTAGATACGAGAGGGTGTGACACGAATGGAAGACAAATGAAAATATTCTGGAAATATTCAAAATTTAAACCAAAGCATGAGGAAAAAGTCTGTTGGTATGTACTTTATGATTTCTTGTCTTTTTGATAAAACCAATGTATCACTGAAATGTTTTGAAAACATTGTCTGAAATAGTAAAAATTGAGAAAAGTGCTACATTTTTAAAGACAGAACTCAAATACTTACTTGACAATGGTGGTGGTATTGGTGGTGATGGGTTCGTAGGTGCCACCACAATGGTGAAACTGTGGCATCTCCTCACTGTTATCCTGCTTTAGACTGAGTTTTTGCTCGGAACTTGAACCGATTGGATATACTGGACTTAACCAAGTCCCAACTTAGTCAAGTCTGAATCAATGACCCTTGGGAAATGTTTTATTTGCTTTTATCACCATTTTTTAGTTAAACACTTAAGGTTTCAAATATTTATTCTCAAAATGTAATGGGTGATAATATATATATGGTCATGTTCTGTCTATTATTAGGTGGAGGGAGGTGCTATTTAGATGGTAAAGTGAATTTTTCTTGTAAATGTTGTTAAATTTTATTCTGGTTTATAGTATGATTCATAATGAAAAAGATATGCTTGAAAGTCAATAAGTAGGAAATTTTGAGTAACATTTGGCTGCTAGGGTATTAAGTAACAAAAGTGGCGTGACATCTCAGCCTCTGCAATAATTTCTCACATGTCTGATTATCATAGAAATTGTTCCTGTGAAGTGACTTTAACTTTCATATCCATTCATTAGATCTAGTCTGGTTACTATAGATACCTGAAACATTCTATTTCACTTTTACCTCGTTTTATTGACTTGACATTTAGACAATCTATTTTTACTTTAATCCTGAATTGTTACAATTACATTGCAACAATGTTACGTTCAATATATTCTAGATAATGTCCTGATTATGATTATGAAAATTTACAGACTGGAGAATTTCTCGGGAATTAATTTTTTTTGTCACTGGTAGTGAAGAATAGAGTGTCACATAATACTGATGTATGTTTAAAATCAATTGAAAGTTTTATTTTTTTTATCATTCATAGTGAATAATTTAGTGTCACATAATACTAATGAATATGTATATGAATATGATATGTATGAAATCAATTGAAATTGAATGCTTTATATTTTCAGTGTTGTGTTGTTAGCTATGAAATAATGGGGAAATTACAATAGTGGTGAAATATTAATTTATTGGATATTGAAAGCTGGAAATGTCAGATGGTCTCTGTATATAGATTTGAGGTATCAAATCTTAGTTATCAGTATCGTGCTTCTTAATTTCTACTCGTGTCAAACCCTCCCCCATATCTGCGTGGGTTGGTCTTGTTTCATGCCCCTCCCCCAGGTTTTGTGAAGGCTGATATTGCTTTATATCCTCCTGGGAGGCTGTTTCGTCATTAATTATTTGTATGTTTCTATATGTTTCGTGGGTTTCGGGGAAGGTGGGGTATTTTGTACTATTTTTATTCTGGGAATTCTACCTTTATCTATATCCAGAATCCGTGTGGGTTGGTATTTGGGAAATTCATACCTTCCCTCATGATGTCTGAGGATTGGTCTTTTCCCATTGTAACAAAAAAAAGTATGAAATGATTGGGGGTTTTGTTATAAATTAGTGAGTGAAACTATCTGAGGTATATATTTCTCTTTTGTTTTATTGTTGAGCTTCTCAAATAAGGTTGTATTGTAGTTTGTTATAATCAGATGATTGGTTATGGGAGGTACAGTACAAACAAAAAATTAGGTCCTTGAATGGAGCTGTTTATTGTTATTTTATTCCTTGCTTTACATTTTTTCGTTCAAACGGTCATTTTGAGGAGAGGTAAGATATTGTTAAAATATGCTTTCATTTGAAATCATAGGTACATAATTTATTCAATATCAGGGTATGATATTGCTGCATATTTGATGATCACAGGGCATTTTTGTGACTCTGGTAAATCCATTAAGAAAAACAGATGGGGGTATAAGGCATTCTCTTCAAATGCTGCATGCACCCATTTGGTTTATTGCAATTGCCAGTAAAATTTCTGGTACGTTTATCTCTAATTTTTTTATTTATTTACTTTTTACCAAAAATTCCCTCTCATGATCAGTGACCAATTATCCCCCCTCATTAATGGTAATTAAGAAGAATACTCGTTTTGATCTTCATGGAGATTGGAACTTCGCATTCTACACAACAATGATTCAGACAGAGAACAACTGGTGGAAGATTTGTTCTCAGTTAAAGTTTCATCTAATTTTAGAATATCTGAAGTCGGGCCACTGAGATTAAGGCTGGATTGCAATTATCAGTAAGCTTGCTTTATGTGTTTTAGCCATATATGGTTCTATTTCGTCCAAAGTTTCTCTAATCATCATCTTTTATAGATCTTTTCATCTATTTAGTTGGTTATTGTCTAGCCAAACCATCTCGCTAGTAGATATTCAGTCAGTGGATTGTATACAAATGGAATTATCTGTCTCAATCTGATTGATCTGCTGTTCTGAAAACCAGTAAATCTGATTTTTTTGGCTCCGATTTCTCATCAAAATAATTATAAGTCATTTAGCAAGGGATTTGTTTATTTGACATTTCTATACAGTTTATCATATACATATGTCTATTGTAGATCAGGGATAGAATATTGGAACCACACAAACTGATGCCTGTAAGCTAAGAACTAATAAAACCTACTTAATGACCAACTCATTGAATAGACCACCTCAAAAGAATGACCTCATTTTCAGACTGGTTTTCAATATTTTCTCTATATTTCATCCTGATCATGAGACCACCTCAATTTCAAGACAGTTTTTTTAATATCAAGATATTATTGTATGTGTTAAATGTAACCTTAGGTAAAATGTCTGCTTTGAAAAACAGAAGATTCTGGGTGTTAGATTTTTATTGTTTTGTTAAATGTTATTGTATTAATCATTGTTAACTTATAAGATTTATCAATGACTAGTCATGTACATTCATAAATGCTTAATATTGGTATGAATTTTTTAAGGTAATTGTGAGATGTCTTTTACATAAGGCAAAGCAGTCTGCTATATATACATATATCACCTTGTTTTTGAAAATAATTTTGTATTAGCATGAGTTTGATTCCATCTTATCTAATGATGTTCAAAATAGTACATATTTATAATGCATCAGCTGTTAATGTGAGGTTAGGCCTCCGAACTAGTCCCCCCTCTCCCTTTGCTAAAGACCATTTCAAGGCAGTACCCATTGAGTGACTTTGTTGTGTCCTCCATTTTTTGTTGGGTTTTGTATTGGGGAATTAAGGGAATGAAGCATTTTTTATAATGGTTTTTCTAGGAAATATTTTCTTATATTTATTCATTATCTTGTTGGATTAATCATTGTCTTGTAGAATTAACCATTATCTTGTTGGGTTAGTCATTATCAAGTAAAGATTGATTTTCTCCATTTTGTCTGTAGATTTTAGGAGTTTTTAGTCGAATATTTGTGCATGGAATTTCAGAAGGGCATAATGGAAAATTGGTTAAGAGTATCATTAAGAATTTCTCTTATTCCTTAAGCATTTAGCCTGATATTCTCTTCAAAACATTCCACTGAGAGAAACAAAAATATGTGATTGATCCAATATTTAGGCTGTACTGTGTAAGGGAGACAACTGGGGGAAAATCCATTTTTCCCCATTTTTTCCCATTGGTAATAATAAATACTGTTTTATCGAAGATAATTCAAACTATCTTTTACTAACAGAATTTTGATCAGATATTTATAGTGATTTGTGACATACAAATCATTTAGTTGAGTGTCAGTTGGATAGAAATATTTTTGAATTGTTCTGAAACAAATTTCCTTTCATGGTTTAAATGGTTATCATGTGGCAGTATGGATATAATTCTAATCATACTTAGAAATATGCGATGTTGTGCTCATGATATCTATTTTTTATGAAGTTCCGTGTCATTGGTCAGCCATTGTAAAGAAATGTACAAAAATTGTTCTTATGTCTACAGCATCTACTGATGTTGTGCATATAGTGATTGACTTGTCCGTCCATTTGTATGTTTTAAGTTAACCAGACATTTCATCGATCACTTTGACAGCCTTTGACCTTGACTGGAATAGGACTTATAATGTTTGAATGGGCTATTTCTTAATTAACTAGATTTTACCATTTCATCTAGTCTTCAATTTATCATTGATTTAAGTGCTTGATGCGACTTCAGAATACATGAAATGCTACTGTTTGTAGGAAGTAATTCTGACAATATTTTCTTCTACAAAATATTTTTTCAAATCTCAAATGTAAGTTATAGAGGGAAGAAACATGATTTGTATGCATTTGAATTATTTGAAGTTTCAATTGAGAGAATCATAAGGACCAGAGGTGATGTGCTCCGAAACTTCCAGTATCTGACTGGTTATTTTTCATTCCTCATGAAACTGACCAATGGAAATCCTTCAATCTGTACATATTATCCCTCAGACAAAGGAAGGTAATGATCATCAGCTGAAGACAATCACAGTGGACCACTTAGATGATTAATACCTTTCCAGTTTCAGACTCTATTTACGTGTTAATGTCTTCTGTTTTCCGCTACAGTATTTAATTAACAATCTAACCGTTGATAAACATTAACATATCATTCGGATGTTTCTTAGTGATTTTCATCATGGAAAAAGAGGATAGAGACATGTCTTTACGATGAACACAACTAAAATACACACTTTTCCTACTCTCACCCAATTCAGCTTCAATTCAGGACTACATTTTTGAGGGAAAATAACTGATGATACCATCATTCAGTGATGTGTGGGAACATTGTGGAGAACATCTAGACAGCATATATCGGAGATCAACTTCCTTCATTGGAGATGATGCCATTAATCTCCTGACACTGGACATTTCTTAGCCCAGAAAATACCAATAAATACAGGATTCCGTGTCTGGCATACTAGATCATACCTCTACATTATCCCTGAGACCATAACTTGAGGACCGTTAAACAATATATGTGTCCCAAGTTGTAGTTCAGGTGCAAGGTGGGGGAAGTATAGCTTCAAAGTATGTCTTGATGAAACTTGCCGATGTGGACATATTAGCAAAGTGCAGTGACTGTCTGCAGGAAGTATCAGTGGTAGAAATGCTCAACACTTATTGATTCCATGTAAAATGAGGCAGCATGGCTTGTCCAATACATTAACTCTCAGGATGTGATTTTTCAGCTGAGTTCCCTGGACGGGATGGGATAATCATGGGGATCAGGTTTGGTAAATGTCTAAATCTGTGGAGAAGATGTGTGGGGGTTTGCCGTCTCTGCTAAAAAGTCTCTGCTAAAAAACTCGTGAATAAATGTTGATGTATCACAAATGCCAGTAGACTTGGTAGTATTTGTATCTGTCCAGTTACTATATTTTTATAACACTTTCTGATGGTATTCCGGCTATGAAAATGTCACTTCAGGCTGCGACAATAAATTCAGTCCCATCTGATCAGCAAACAATCCCTATCACAGGCTTGTTACACGCCTCAGCTACACTGTTGCATTTACATAAATAACATATATTTCACTGTGTATCATTACATGTGTACTATAACTTTACAAAAAGACTCTTTAATAGTTACATTTGTTCAGTGACAAAACAGGATTCAGATTGACTGATTTTGCCAAATATTAGCAATCTTCAAAAGACTTATTCATCAAGTGACTGACACATTCTCAGACTGTTACAAAGGTTTATATTAGTCAAAAGTGCATTTGTAAGAAGTTGAATCATCAGGATGTCTGAATGTTATCATTAATGATGTCATAGTTACATTTCATGCCACTGTTTCATAGCAAATGCATGACACAAATGAGTCCATCATGTTGTGTTCTGAGGTCCGTTTCTTAGATATATTTTAAGTAATGTAGCAGTTTTTAAATAAGAAATCTTTCTTAAGGTATACATTTAAGATTTTTACCTTAAACAGGTGATGATAGATCCCCATAACTGTTTATAGCATAAATACTTTTAATTTTTGTTCAAAAGTATATGGTAGTAAGATTTCAAGTTTGAAACTCTATAAAAATGGGATATTAACTTTAGAGTATTCACGACAACATTTGAGAAAAGGTTGCTTAAATTATTTTTTTTCTGTTCAGTGTAACATTTCCATTTTCTTCACCAGACATGTACACTTTGGTAAGCTCATTTTACATGTTACTATTCCCGGTACAAACATTAAATCTTCATGGCAATGGATTCGTTTTGGTATGTCTTAATATGACATTGGCTTAGCCAACTGATAAGCTACATAGGCTTGAAATGCCAGTTTACACATCTGAGAGGTTGATATCATATGTAGGTACATGTCACAAGTAAATAGTTCGTTGACAAATTAGTATATTTAATGTTGTATGTTCTGGTTAATTTTGTCATCAAATTACATAGAAACTTGATTTATGTATCTACATATTGTTCACATTGTTTTTTCATTATAATGTTTTTTTTGTTATTGTTTCTTTTTGTAGAAGACCTGCAAATTCTTCAAACTTACATTTCCTCTTCTAAGATCCAATCCTTAATTTTCAATTTACAGTCAGACCTGTTTACTCAGTGCAGATAGTAGGTAAAAAAATGTCCATTTTTGAGCAATAGTCTTTAATCAATGTTCTTTTCAGACTTAGAGAGCAGTTAAAAAGAATTGCCACTTGTTTACAGGTGGTCCTACCACAATTGATTATTAACTAGGGCTTTACTGTATTGTTAAATGTGACTCACTTGAGTGTGGATCAGTGGGTAAAATTTTCTTTGTCAAATATGTTGGGTCATCCTTAAAAAATGTAGGTTTGCAGTTACGCGACTCAAACTTTAACATTTGAGAAATACATAGGCAATTTTTTTAAACATTATATTATGATTTATGCTTGTATTGAAAGTGAAAAGCTCCAAGAATAAAGAACAAAAAAGTATTTCGTGAAAATATGAAATACTTTTGGGGCAGGAAATTTTAGAATGAATCGGGTCTCTTAACTGAAAGCTGATTTTTTTTTATAGGATGAACTTGTGTTCATCATTTGTATGGATTAGCAAAATTTTCAAAAGATAGGATTACCAATATTTTCTTTAATGCTGGCTCGTCGGATAGAATTAATCTTTAGTTCAATCTCCTTACTCAAATCTCAGTTTTGTACTTTCAGTATTCACAAATTATGTATGATAGAAGAATTTTTTATACAAATCAACTTACGCATTGTGCAAACATAGTAATTGTTGTGTTAAAGGTAATGATGGTTTGTTAAAGGTAATGAAACAAAGAATTTAACTTTTGCTCTCAGGTCAATCTCTAGTTTTGTATTCTTGAATCCAGTCCTGTATTTGTCCAAAATCAAATGTTAACAATAACCACTGTTTTGTCATTGGGTTCAGTGTCCGCTGCTCCAATATTTGAGAATATCCATGACAACTAGAACTTACTGAATACATAGTTAATGAGTTCCTCATTGTTCATTGTCACAAAATAGTAGATGATGATGATTATACACCTAGATTTAGTTGTAATTTGTGAAGTCAATTATACATTCATATTCTGTCCTGTGAAAGGCACTATAGCAATGAAAAAATCCATTATAAATATGACGCCAAAACACAAAATTATTGTCACAGTTATGACCACAAACCTTAAGAAAAAAAAGAACTATGTCATGCTTGTAGTACCGAGTGTACTATAAATACACTAGCTTAAACATGTGTGTGTCTTCCCCAATCGGGATATTTGATCAATGATGAATATACTTTGTGAACATGTGTCTCCCCTGTTGGGACATTGAATCCGATTTTAATAGCCTTGTTTAAGCATGAGCGTTTCCCCAATCAAGATACTTGTTCAACTCTCAATATACTTGTTTAAACATGTGTGTGTCTCCTGTATCTGGACATTTGATCAACTCTTTATAAACTTGTTTAAACATGTGTGTGTCTCCCGTAACGAGATATCTGATCAACTTTCTATAGACTTGTTTAAACATTTGTATGTCTCCCCAATTAAGATATTTGATCAATTCTCAATAGATTTGTTTAAACATATGTGTGTCTCCCGTAACGAAATATCTGATTAACTCTCTATAGACTTGTCTAAACATGTGTATGTCTCCACAATTAAGATATTTGATCAATTCTCAATAGATTGGTTTAAACATGTGTGTCTCCCATATCGGAACAGTTGATCAACGCTGAATATGCATGTTTAAACAGGCGTGTGTCTTCCCAATAGGAGCGTTTGTCTTACTGTCAAAGTGCATGTACTTGTTTAAACATGTGGCTCCCTATCAGGACATTTGATCAGCGCTCAATATATGATACTTGTTTAAACATGCGTGTCCCCAATCATGACATTTCATCAACTCTCAACATATAATACTTTTTTAAACATGTGTGTGTCTCCCTAATCGGGACATTAGATCAAATCTTACTTGTTTAAATAAGTGTGTGTCTCCCCAATCGGGACATTAGGTCAACTCTAAATATACTTGTTTAAATATGTGTGTGTCTCCCCAATCGGGACATTAGATCAACTCTAAATATACTTGTTTAAATAAGTGTGTGTCTCCCCAATCAGGACATTAGATCAACTCCAAATATACTTGTTTAAATATGTGTGTCTCCCCAATCGGGACATTAGATCAACTCTAAATATACTTGTTTAAATAAGTGTGTCTCCCCAATCAGGACATTAGATCAACTCTAAATATACTTGTTTAAATAAGTGTGTGTCTCCCCAATCAGGACATTAGATCAACTCTAAATATACTTGTTTAAATAAGTGTGTGTCTCCCCAATCAGGACATTAGATCAACTCCAAATATACTTGTTTAAATATGTGTGTCTCCCCAATCGGGACATTAGATCAACTCTAAATATACTTGTTTAAATAAGTGTGTCTCCCCAATCAGGACATTAGATCAACTCTAAATATAATTGTTTAAACAAGTGTTTGTCTCCCCAATCAGGACATTAGATCAACTCTAAATATAATTGTTTAAACAAGTGTTTGTCTCCCCAATCAGGACATTAGATCAACTCTAAATATACTTGTTTAAATAAGTGTGTCTCCCCAATCAGGACATTAGATCAACTCTAAATATAATTGTTTAAACAAGTGTTTGTCTCCCCAATCAGGACATTAGATCAACTCTAAATATAATTGTTTAAATAAGTGTGTGTCTCCCCAATCGGGCTATTTAATCAAATCTCTGTATACCTGTTTTAACAGGTGGTTGTCTACTCATCGGGATGTTTGATCTGCTCTCAATACAAAAGATATCTATTTGAACAAGTGTGTGCTTTCCCCACCAAGAGTTTCCTCTGCTCTTCAAATACTGGTTCAAAAAAGCGGGTCTTTATCATCAAGATTTTGGTCTATTCCCAATATAGTTATTTGTAGAGATGTGTCTCCCTCTTCAATCTTTCAACAGGCTTGTTTGAATAAGTTGACTTGCACTTATTATGTACACATTTGCCTGGCTCCTGAATTTATACAGCTTTCGATATGCTGACCCCAGTAAGGACTGTTGTACGGTTATCAATGTATTCAATTTCCCATGGTGCCTCCCATTCGAACTGTTGTACAGCTATCAATATGACTAGTATATTATATGTACTTCCTCACAAGTACTGGTATACAACTGTCAATAAATTGACTGGTGTATGACTGCCTTATAAGAACTGTTGTACAGCTATCAATACGTTGACAAGTGGTTGACCTCATAAGAACTGTTGTGCAGCTATCAATATATTTACAAGTGGTTGACCTCATAAGAACGGTTGTACAGCTATCAATATATCAATGTGTTGTTTGTATATTACTTTCTCATGAGTACTGGTGTACAGCTGTCAATAAATTGACTAATGTATGACTTCCTTATTAGGACTGTTGTACAACTATCAATATGTTGACCAGTGGTTGATTTCCTCATAAGAACTGTTATACAGCTTTAAATATGTTCACAGGTGTATGACTCTCCTATTTACGATGAAACATTTGTTATGGAAAGCTATGGACCTATCAAGTGGGTTTTGGATTCTTTAAAGGGTGAACTAGAATATTTAAAGAAAGCAGGAATTAATTAGGGAACCGTGAGAGACTTAAAATGTCCAGAATCTTAGGGTTGCGTCAGAAAATCACCCATAACGAGTACTTGCTTCATTATTCTTTCGACAAAAAATGTTGACATGATAGTGAAAATGTAGTGCACGTATATCTGATTCAAGGCCTACTTACAGAATATATATTTTTATGCATTTACTCACCATATCGTATCTTTGTCTGCGTGTCTCAACCTAATAGATCAAGACTTCCTTTAGGTAAATATGGGACCAGGAAAATTTCACACGTGAGGAAGTTGTCCAGCTTAATATAATCATATAATACTGTAATAAAGTCATTCAGATTTTATTTTGTCCTGTTATTCATATATGACTTCGTCTAATGCACGAAACTTGTGAAAATGAAAGAAATAATACACACACCTAAAGTTTATACAAGCGATAGACATTTACGATGACCAACAAAAATTTAAGAAACCTGTGGTCTCACACACAAAGACTGACAACCAAGGATATATCGTCTTCTGAAGATATTCGGGTGAGATGCCATTCATATTCTCATTTTGAATACTGCATACCCATTAACTAAATTTAATTTTAAATATCACCGAAGTAAAAAATGATGCAACAATATCGAACGTTGCTGCGCATTTGGAAGATGATGTCATAAATCTGGATATGACGTCATACATGTCATAAAAGCAGGTTATGACGTCAATGTTTTTTTTGGATGATAAAAACGTGCTCGTGCTTATGTTCTCGTAGAATTGGTATGCATGCGAATCAAAAACGTTTGCAATCGGAATTGTTGATATTTTCTATTCAAATCGAGATATGCGTCTGCAGTTTGAATTGTAGCTCTATAAATTTATTACCTGAATAGCTAACAGCTAAAGCGTGTAATACAACACCACTTCTAGTAAAATCCAGACAATAAAGTTTAACAGATGGAATATCATTCGATTTATCGATTTATATGTATTACAGTGGATGGTTAAATTTCATTTCGTTTAATAAAATTATTTCCCTAGGTTTGCTGTACAAATTTTAAAGCTGAAACAGTTCTCACTGAACCCCAGACTAGATAGAGTTTGAATTGTGTTAAAGTGTTTACCTATCCACAAATATTTCAGATCGGCCACCACAATATTTGGATTTGATTTATTTCAATTTAGCTATAGATTTCATGAGAGAACCAATGAAACTGGTAGACTTTTTTTTATAGTTATGTTATCATATTGTCTAGCCAGTTTTACGATGTTGTCTAGCATATATTACAGTATTTTCAGTCAATTGTACGCGCCTTCAACTGACCAAATTTATCATACCAAGACGCTTTTAACTGAACTCTTCTTGACTGACATCATGTGACTAAAGTGTCCTCGGTTATACAGTAAATGATATTTCAAGATCATAATGGTATCAGCGACTGAAACATTAGTTGATATGAAAATGTGTGATTCGGTGGCAGTGCAAAGCGTAGGCAAGGATCATGACAGTGGTACACAGCGTCACCAAAATAATACACCTTGAATGGAATTAAGTAAACGTCATTGGTAAAAAAATACACGAAAATCACCAGTTCATTTCTGGTATAATATAAATTATGACCATTCTATTCACTTTGCTTCAAGTTGTAATGGAAGGTAACATCGAATTCCTTGAAAACACATGCATGCAATCCAACTTTACCTCACAGATATAAATCAACTTTGCGTTCACACTATCCACCAACATGACACTAACCTATCCATTTAAACGCCTGTGTCAATAACAATTTTTTTAACAACTGCTTTTACCAATCCACAAGTTTTGTTTGTTTCTATGCTCTGGGAGGGTTTTAGGTTGGTGGGATCAGGGAAGGTAGTATTTTGGAAGGTTAATTTTTTGTATATGTTTTAAAGCATTCTTTTTTCTATAAACAAAGAAAGAACAAAACTAAAATAAACCACAAAATATGCAATGACCTGACGAGAACCTCTAAACTTGCATTGTATGTGATATTTACATCATTTATTCTGTCATCATATTTGCATTGTATTTTATTCTAGTCCTTCGATGTAGTCCAGCAACACTTTTTGCACCATTAAGATTCAGTCATTTCTCTTAATTACAAGACTAAGTCATTTACATTGAGTGTCATTAATCGTTTTCAAATTGCTTACAAATCCCAGGGATCAGTGTCGAGATCTGACTTGTTGTGATAATGTTAATGTTACTTTCAATGAGTACAATAATAAGGGTGAACGACTGCCCGCTTACTTAAATGGGTTTGGGCTGCCGCGGTGGTTTAGTGGTAATGCGTTTGACATGCTTTTTGTGATTATTTGGTAAAGATGTCTATACATGTGGACAAACAACGCTGATTATTCGTATAGAAAGCTAAACTGTGGCCCCGTGGCTAGTGCCAAATCCCAGTCGTGGCAGGTCATAACCTATAAAATTTGACAAAAATGTCGATTTTTCTGCATATGTGGAAACCTTGCGGAAGGGTTAGTTAGTACCGGTAAGTACTGGTCCAGGAAAACTGGTTTGGTGAACCGGCCGCCGTATGTAACCAAATATTGCTGGAAAATGACGTTAAACCTAGAGAAAAAACTGTCCACCGCCATTTAACTGAACACTGCAGTAAACAGGCGTAAACCTGAGGAATTTGTTAATTTGTTTCTGGAAGATAGTGAAAATATGCAGTTCACAAGCACGAAGGTTTGTCTTGAGCATTTAGATATCGAAATCAACGAAGCAGGATGTAGCTTCAACCAATGAATATTAGTCTCATGATGTAGTAAAAGAAGGAATTGTAAATGTATGACATGAAATTCTGCAAGAAAGCATAAAAAGATGTTTCATATATCCCGGGGTCATTTAAAATCATTGTTTGGTGCCTGCATTCGAGGTATTCGTTACGTTGAATAATGATATGTTATTAAAACGTTTATTTGTTTATTTTGAACATTGCTGGTGTATTAAATCATCTCCCAGATAGTTCATGAGTTTTTGTTAATGATTATATGTTTACTCTGTTTATGGGATGAAGTATAAATCGCCGTATATAACTGAAATATTGTTGAAAAACGGCGTTAAATCCCAGCGACAACATGAATTTTAAAATCAAATCGGAGAATTGACTTCAGACGCGTATTCCAATTGAAAGACTTAAATTAGTTACATAGTTTATACTCCTTGGTACAATATAATTTGCTCATTTGATAATGTACTACACGTTTTTCTTGTGTTTGTACAATCACATCCCATTCGTAATACAAGTAAGTCCAGTTTTTTGTGTGTCTACACGATTCTGTACGGGTCAGTGAGTTGGGTCAATGTTAGAATTTTCACCCTAAATCTAAAATAGTGTAATCATCATGAAATGTCTTACATGTGAGAGTTCAACTGTGTTTGCTGATATGAGAATATCAACATTAATTATCTGTCGTACAAGGGTATCACAAGAAGTGTTTTTTGAATGCAGATACGATTATATAACTACG
Organism: Lutraria rhynchaena; assembly: GCA_008271625.1. Classification (NCBI taxonomy): domain Eukaryota; kingdom Metazoa; phylum Mollusca; class Bivalvia; order Venerida; family Mactridae; genus Lutraria; species Lutraria rhynchaena. The sequence continues at coordinate 68,189 of VIBL01000188.1, forward strand.
CATTTAAATAACAACAAATGCTGTAAAGTTCCCGGTAAGTTTTCGCTATTTATTATTTGTTATTTTATTCATTAATGCTATCGTACATTTATATAATTTATGCGACTTAATTGTATACGTGACAAAGCGCGTTTATTTTTGTGTTATTTGTCTGTATTTAATATCTTTATTCCTGTATTTTGTAGTATTATACTTTATGTATTATTATTGTATTTTAGGCGTAAAATGTTTGTTTCTGGTCACCCGATCTACCATATTTTTCCCCACCAGTGTTGATTTTATTTTAGGCCCGAGGCACGGGTACAACCACTTTCACTTTTTACCTTTTCGCACAAAAATAATCTCACTATCTGCTTAAAACATCAAAAACAAAAATCCCCTACCTACCTTATTACCTACCTACCCTATTTTTGATGAGCATGCAGCAGTCAGAAACAAACAATTTTTGGCTCGACTATTCGTCAGAATAGGTAGAGCTATTGTACTCACCCAAGCGCCGGCATTGGCGTTGTACTTGGTTAAACCTTTTGCCAGCTGTAGTATAAATGCTTATGACTTCTTTCATTTTTGTCAATTTAAAACTTTGCATAGGAGTCTGGGAATATCTAATGTAAGGTTATTTGTACTTTTTGACCCTAAAGGTTTTAGAGGTTTTAGCCTTTTCAACTTAATTTTTTGCGCAATTTTTGTTGTTAAATAACTTTTGATTGGATGAATATTTTTCAACCAAATTTGTTACATAAATAGTTTTTATGAAGGTCTTGATGTGACAACTATTTGAGGCCACTGGGATCGATTTCAAGGTTAAGGTCATAACAAGTGATATCGAAATAAATAGTTCTTGATAAATTATTTTGGTTTGTGTGTATATTTTTAAACCATCTTTTAAACTTAGACAATTTGTATGAAGGTATTAATTTGACAAATATTTGGGGCTACTGTGGTTGATTTTAAGGCCAAGGTCATTGTTAATAAAAATAGAAATATGTAAGTAGTTTTTGGTCATTTATTTTGCTTTGGATGAATATTTTCTACCAAACTTGCTTCTAATATAAAGTCTTGATGTAGAAAATAGATTGAGCCACTGGAGTCAATTTCAAGGTCATTGAACTAAACAGTTTTTGATGATTTGTTTTGTTTGGATCAATATTGTTCTATCAAATTTGTTACATGGATAGTTTGTATTAAGGTCTTGATGTAAAAGAATTAGTGAAAATTTATGAACATGTGATGAATGCATTATGTTTCATTGTTTCTGACAAGCATTTGATAGTCGATCGCGCTGTCCTCTGACAGCTATTACGTCTTATTTTTAATCCTCGTAAATTTCTATAATGTTTTATTGACCATCGGCACAAGCAATTCTTCATAATATCTGAATTCATTATAACAGTGTTTTGCTGTATATACTAATAAATTATTAACACCAATATGTCTAATCTTGTATTTCTGTGAAAGAGAGCGGTAATTGTTAACGCCTGTTAAGTATGTTGCATGAAAACTTACTAGCAATTAAGATGTCCCAAAACAAATCTATCACAGGAAGAGAAAATATAATCACAATGAATATTTTTTTGCAATCTTCTGAATGTTTTTTAGATTTATGTAGGTCTGTAACAAACAAAAACAAAAGTTTTTGCCCATTGTTACCATGGGAGTTCCCTTCCGTGTTTTTTTTTTCTAATTCAAGGGTCAGAGTGGGATTAATCCATATCTCCCGGTGACACTGTGAAGTTATTTTCTTATACTACACCAGGGGCTAGTTCAGACTATTTCTTACAAGGGCCAATGGGGAGTACTTTCTAATACATATACCTGGGGTCTGGTGTGGTTATTTCATACACCAGGGGCCAGTGCAAGTTATGTTCTGATATCAGGACCTGAACGGAGTTACCGAGGGTTGTTTTATACTTGTCTGTAACTTCTTCTATGTCTCTCGTGGTATGGATGATATTCCGTCGTCCTGTGTCGACAATGGTCTTCTCTGAAAGTACTGATCAAATTTTTCAAATTTGTTCTTTAGCATCCTTGTAACCTCCTAACTGCAATTTGATCGTATTATACTAGTTCAACCGTTTTGGGGACCACCAGAGCTAAAAATAGAATAACCTTTTAAACATCTTCTCATGAACCAATGAATGGATTATCACCTATCATAGATAGGTTCTACCAGGTTTGCTCAAATGAAAACGGTTGGCCCTTTTAGAGCGGCTGTCAGGTTTACTCAAATATAATTGTTTTCCTCTTTTAGGGGCCGCTGGAGCTAAAAATAGAAATACCTTGAAATGATTTCTTCTCACGAATCAATGGACGGATTATCACCAGCGTCCTTGGGTGAGCACCAATATTCCTTTAGAGTATCCTTTGATGGTCCTTTATCAAGTTTATTTTCCTCTTATCTCCCCAGAAGTGTACATTTTCCATTTTAGTACCGAGTTACCTAATTGCTCTATATTGTAGTGGATTTAGACCGAAGAATGTGATTCACATTATATATTTTTTACAGCACATTGTATCACTTTTTTGTCAGTGTCGAGGATTTTTTTTCCTGAAATAATACGTCAATGAAGATAAAAACGCACAAAAAAAGATAAAAAAAACTTTCTTAAGAACTAACGTAGCGTTTATTCTGTGAGAATTGTACGGCCATCACGGGCCTCGTGTTGTTTGGTCGGGATACTGTGTTTTGTCCTTTATTTTTGTTTGGTCTTACAAGTGCGTTTCGGGGAATGTGTGATTTTTGTATGCTTTTTGTCTAGGAATGCTATTTTAGTACCTACATTCGTTGATTTTCAGCTGAAAATGTATTAACTAATTTAAACACACGTATAAAACACATACAATATTTACATATTAAATTGTATCTTCACTGCCTGTATATTCATAGTGTTTATATGAGGATTACAATTATTCAAATAGATTAAAGTTTTAAAGAGGTCAGTTACACCAACATGTGGAACGAAATACATGTATATATGACAGATAACTCTAGTTTTAGATAAATGAGTAAAACAACTTTTCAACAGATTTGACAAAATCAAGTCACAATGACAACAACCAAGTAAGTATATTTAACAAGCTAGGAACGGCAAATGTCATAAATGACGCAATTTATGACGCAGTTGTTTGTCACGTGACTACTAAAATATGTATTAGTAGCCTCAATGTTTTTGTCAAGGTCGTCTGTGTTGAGGTCAATACATTCGGAACAACTCGGTCGATTCCATTTCTCAATCTAACCTTGGATGAACATGTACTTAGTTGCGTGATATGCATCTACGCTTTACGTTTGTGGTGTGTCTGTCGATTCACAGCTAAGGAAATATAAACGCTGAACAACTAAGTTCTTCAATTGGCGTCTGTCGAAATCTGTCTGGCGTTTCATTGCAGAATCGTCCTTCATGCCGGATAATACTTTGCTTCCTACAGTAATTTTACAACAAACAGAAGTTTGTAAAGAAAAACAAACTTAAACTCCGTTTCTTTCGTAGGCTTTGTTCCGAGTGTGCAGTGGGAGTTTTTCAAATGTTTTGAACAATTGATTTGATTAATGTTTCCTTTTGTCAGTGTTATTATTATTAAACTACTTCGTAATCAATATGTATTTGTCCATTTTGTCGCTCAAATGTATGTACTGCCATTGCAGTACAGTGCGGTATAAATATATCTATATGAAAATTTTACCAAGGCAAGTGCATAGACACCACGAAAATAGATAGTGCACAACCTGCGTTTGTTGCATATTTGTGCTTTACTTACCAACCGGCTTTTTTCTGGAATTGGTATCCGAATGAGACGACATTGATTGACATAGTTTTTTTCTGTAGATTGCAGTTCTAATGACCTATAATGATCACACCAGGGAGTGTTGGGTTATTCAGACTGTCCCAAGGCGCTATGCAGGTGATTATTGTATAGTTCTAGTTTTTATAGTTCATTTCAGTGTTGTCCTGTATGTTACTGTATAGGTATTGTTGTAAGCCGCGGCGATTAGTTTGTACCGTGTTTTGTGTCGGGGATTTTGAGGGGGTAGGTGGCAGTTCCATGTTTGGCGTTTCTTTTCTTTGTTTCGTTGTTGTTGGGTTCTTCTGTATTTCTGTTCGGTTATGTAAGTGTGTTAATGTGTGTCAACATGGTTGATCTATGTCTACTTTGTCTTTGTGTAAAGGTGTTTTTTCTTGTGGTGGTTCTAAAAATTCGCTATGTTCATGTATTAATGGATAATCTTCTTCATCTTTTCATACTTTACTTATCTCCATAGAGATGTCACCTCTAGTTATAATTCATTTGCAAATCACACTTAAGGGAGGTTATTTAGCTAAAATTACGTTCGTTGCTGTAGTAACATGAAATGCTTGGATTGGTTGTTGGTGTGTTGTCACAAAGTAGGAACTAGATCTAACAAACGACCATTGATTGTCACTTTGTCGTTATTTCATCTGAGTATGAAAATGACATTTGTGTGCATATTATGGCGAATAAAAAAAGTATGATTATTAGATGTTGGCTAGGGCCAAGTTTGTTTCTGTGTAAACCATAGTGCCTTTGAATGAATAAAATGTTTTAAAGGTCACGAAACAACTATAGTGTTATAACATTCGTCCTTAGGTGATGAGTGGGTCTTTGTTCTTGTTGGTCTTGTTAATGTCGCATTTAAATCATCAAAATATCAGAGAAAGGTCACGGCGCTTTATTTGTGTGAACGACTGCTTTCCTTGTTGTCTGTGCTGCCAGGAAAAATGAAACAATACGAAATGTTTCGTAAGGTTTAGCTTCGACTTACCACCAAAAATCTATAAATGTCACCACGATAGCAAATTGCATTGATTTACATCGTGTTTGTGCCAAATATTATACCTTCTTGTGTTTATGATTTTCGTTATGAAAACATTGAACCTTTTGTTTATGGCGAAGATAAAACGTTTGAGACAGACATGAAAAACTTAATTGTTTGCAATTCATATTATGCGAAAGTAAGAAATTGGTGAAGTTCCCTCTTGCTGTCAGATGTGATATGGAATGATGTAAGGCTGGAAATATTGTAAACATACCTGGGTCCGAATTTATAAAACTCAAATTTCATTTTTAAAAAATGTTTTCGAGTTTATTATGGTAAGACAGTACTAGTACATTGATGATACATTAACCCATCAGATGAATTGATCTGATTATGAATTTAAACATTAAACAATGTTAAACTGCAACCAAAATAATTTGAGAATTGAGTTCATACTTGAGCCTGGAGACTTTTCTGAAGTTTGGAGTATTTGAAGGTTTGGTACAATGACTTTGCGGTAAGCTTGAAGTATTTTGCAACCAGTTGAAACGATCCTACGCGACGATGCCATCTTGTAGTCAGATGTAATACGTCAATAAAATGGGGTTGCCATGTCACCATTGGTTATTGAATGGATTAATTCGAAGCAGCTGTTATATGGTATCATACGGGTAATAAACGAAAATACCGCACTGCAAACGGGCAATGTTTGGGTGACATCGAGGTTACTGTATTGCAATAAGTTTGCAATATGAGAAAATACAGTATCACCATTTGGCAATAAAATGATAGTTTGATTGCTTTTTTGCAATTAGGAGGGGTATTTGTAAAATTCACATTGAATTCTTGAAATCACGTGAGTTGAGTTAAATATAGAAATGTTACTGCTGTCTTTAAATTTCTTGAAAGCGTTTAAAACAAATATCGAAATTTGATTGGCATTTGGAATATCTTGTGAGTTAAATATCGAAATTTGGTTGCCATCTTAGAATGTTGTGAGTTAAATATCGAAATTTGGTTGCCATCTTAGAATGTTGTGAGTTAAATATCGAAATTTGGTTGCCATCTTAGAATGTTGTGAGTTAAATATCGAAATTTGGTTGCCATTTTAGAATGTTGTGAGTTAAATATCGAAATTTGGTTGCCATCTTGGAATGTTGTGAGTTAAATATCGAAATTTGGTTGCCATCTTGGAATGTTGTGAGTTAAATATTGAAATTTGGATGCCATCTTGGAATGTTGTGTGTTAAATATCGAAATCCGGTCGCCATCTTAATATTTTGTGAGTTAGATATAAGGTGTGTGGTTGCTATATAGTATCCGAATGTTTTATTGAATAGCATTTTTTATCAGCATGTTTGGTTTAATTCAATACTTGTAATATTGTAATTAGTCTTGGTGTGATAGGGAAATACAACAAACGCCATTTCACAGTTCGCATGGCATGGATGGATCTGGAGTTGACATCTTAAAGAAAAAAAATGAGGTTCTGGAAACTGGTGTTCTAAACTTTAGCCATTGTGTTAGATCAATCGGTATAATGTCTGAACGTTGATCAAGAGATTGCCGGTTTGTGACACGGGCGAGGTATGTGTTATTCTCCGAGACAATTTGATTGATGACGTTTCATTCAATTCGATGTTCTCTTCTCCACCTCTGATTCATACATTATGTCAGATGCTGTCAGCGGGTTACAAGAAATAGACAGTTTAGCATTAAAAGAAATTTCAGGAGCACTGGCTTAGTAAATTGTCTGAGAGGTAGATAGTTTAGTACTGAAAGAAATTTCAGGAGCACTGGCTTAGTGCATTGTCTGAGAGGGAGAAATTTTAGTACTGAAGGGAAATTCAGAAGCACTGGTCTGATGAATTGTCTGAGAGGGGGTACTTTAGCTATTAAAGAAATTTCAGAAGCACTGGTTTAGTAAATTGTCTGACGTACTTATTAAAAACGCTGTTTATATACAGAAATGAACCTAATACAAACTTACGAATTCAAACATAACCAGCTGTGATCAATAAAGACAAATTATTAGTTTATCTGATAAAACAGCAGGGAATTGTTCGTTGCTTTCTAAATTTCAAGGCCTATGTTATATGCATGCGTGCATTGCATGAAGTAACTGCGTTGTAAACATTTCACAATATCATGAGAAATTCCATCAATATTAATTGGTCTGAAAGTATATTTTATTTTACAGTATTTCTCGAATTCCTCGAATGGAAAACATTCTTCATAACATTGATCGTACGAAGATGGGGAAACTTTTATCAAATACGAAAGAGTTAACATTCCGCATATATATATATATGTGTATGGATATTTTTCACGATGCATATACAGTTAAACATCCGAAAACCTGAATTCTTTGAAATCCGGATCATTTTCAGTTATTCATTTTTTTCTCTTCGATAATGAATAGTTTTCTGAATTCTGGAATTCTCAGAAAACTGGACTTTTGGCCCAGTTCGGAAAGGGTCCGATTTTCAGGGGTTTTACTGTACCACTAAATGGACATAACTATGTTCTTAATTTCTACCATCACGTAGGTATGACTTCATTTCTACCATCACGTAGATATGTCTTCATTCTTTATATTTCTACCTCCGCATAGATATAGCCACATTCTTTATTTTGTCTTCCTCGGGAAGATGGTTTGTGTCATTTCCATGGCAACCTGGTTGTAAAAGCTACATTCTTCTTCTGTCACTTCCTTGTAAAGGTTATATTCTTCATTCCTCCAACAAACCTTCTTCATTTCTATGGTCTTGAGAAAGGAGTAATATTTATTTTCTGAGATCTCCAGATAAAAGAAACATACCAGATTTTTTCCTTTTATGGCGACAAATTATTTATTTTCACCGTGGAAACCTTACATGAGACAAATCTAACGACAGATATATCCAGTAACAACCTTACAAATAACAATAACAAAAGCTAATACAAAAATAAATTCTTGTCAAATGTGATTACAGGAAACGCTTGAGACATGATAAGACTTATACTTTACCCATGGCTATCGAATAGGAAATCAAAGCGAAAAGTTTGACTAAAATGTCTGAAGCTTTCCATTAATTAAATGTACGTAATTGTAGGAAACAAGTAGGAAGAAACAAATCTTATCTTCTCGTATGCAATGTCTGGAAATGTCGTATCTGGAGTCATCATAGATATCCATAAAGCACATTTTACAAGACTTATGTTCGTCTAGACCATAATTCCCCGTATAATTATAGTTTACTACACTGCTTACTGTCATAAGTTGAAATGAAGTAAACTGATAGCGGTGTACGCTTGGTGAGGGTTATTACCGTATGTTACCACGACGAAATAAGGTACCTGCTGGAAAAAATGCCGATGTCTTGTTTTATGAAGCATTACAATTATTGCCTGTTCGTTGATTACATTTCTTCTGTATATAGATTTCGCCAAATAGGACGATATATCATAATACAGTATCTTCAAACTTAACGTCAGACATAAAGAGCCAAACATGTCTGTGTTTTTTTCTGGGCTTCAGCGTCGCACCAATAGCTATGGCCCTTTGACGACTTTACAAGCTTTAACGATGGAGGAAGACCCCAGGCCTTCCGTTGGCTAGCTGCACAGCTTCTTCACTCGTTACATTTGTCTGGGATTCGGACAGTGTTGTGGAGCTGGTTATTAGTAGTCAGAGATAGTAACCTCTCGACCACGGAGACCCCTAAAACACATCTATAATGACTATTCCGGAAAATAAAAAAGGGGTCTTTGTTGGGGATGTGTTTAGTGGATAAAGATTTGAATAAACTGCAAAGACGTGCAATTTGTTTGGAAATTAAACAACTTGTAGCTTTAACACAACACGTGTGGTCTCGATTTACAAATGGTCCGTAGCACATGTTTGGCAATATTCAGACGATTACGCAAAGATCGACACAAGTATATGTACATTGGCTATATTCGTCAATAGATGTCAGTATGGTGCTCGTACACTTTGGCAAAAAATTAACAACTTGTTTTCTCGAACATCCTCCCCCCAACAAACATAATATCTGTTGGTCGGCAAAACATTTTTTTTCAAATATGTTTATTTTAAATTCGGATGCATACTTCGGCTACCAGCTAGAAAAAATTGACCCAGACCTACAAATAGTCTAGGGTCGGTGCCAAAAAATAGATCCGTCGGGTTAAGTGAAAACGAAAAACTTCTTATTTTGCGCCATATATTTGACAATTTCCATTTCCAGTAAGACAATAGCTACAATACACGGAATGAAGATAAAAGTATAAAGTGTAACAAAAAGACAATCATATTACTGTATTCTTTATACAACACTGCCCGTCTTACTTCTTGTTTAAAATATATCGAATACAAAACAATTTGAAGATCGAAAATTCTCGTTATTGATTTGAGTTCATAAAATTGATTTGTGATATTAATTGACAATATTGAATTATGCTTCATGTTATATGAATATTTTAATAGCATTACAATTTGAAGCATCGATTTGCGATTAACACTATTGAGTTGCTGCACACATTGGGAAAATTATGTTATACTTAAGAGTTTCACGAGGTTTTATGCAAAAATATTGAAGATTTTTTTTGTAGACGTTCCAAGTTGTCACCTTGAGTCTCTTTGCCAAGGTCATGATTTAGCGTATGAAAGGATTTCACTTCTACATTGTCATTAGCATCTTCGGCATTATCATTAAATAAAGATATATGATATGATTTAAATGCTTCAAACCCACAATCTAATTGTGGCAAATTGATTGATTGAATTGGTGTATTGTGCTTTCAAGGTTGGAATTTTAAGCTACATTAAACAGTACATTTTGATCGATTAATCGGTCAGCGATTTTCAGCCGGTTTACCGGCCTATTGACCAATGAACCGGTTAACCGTCGCCATCACAAATTTAAAAAATTCCCCGGAAATAAGTGTACTGTGAGGCACCGCCAGAAATGTCAAGGTGCAAAGAAAAAAATGAAGATAGAAATACTTTGGAGTAAAAATACACAATTCATAAACTTTCCAAATGGTCATAATGCCAGACGCCATAGGGTGATAAATAATAAAAATCTCCATAAGTTAGTCATATCACACGGTGAAAAATCCCTTAATGCAATAGACAGGAATATTATTACAAGATTTCAACGGTTGTCTGACGTGGGGAGCTCTTGGACAAATCAGCAAGAAGCTGTTAACAGATCTTGTCTCGAGTGCATCTATAAATCAGTGTTCTAGGCTCGAATGTTGGTGTCTCGGTAATAGTACCAAGTCTGCAATTATCTAACTGGGCAAACAAAGGCTGATCAACACGGATTAGTCATTTCAGACGAAAATCAAAGTTGTAGCTTGATGAACAAAATATTGATCATAAATGATATGTCCGGAAGCTAGAATGAATTTTTAAAAATGATATCCTTGATCTATTGATTAATCTCTGTATGTAATAAATGAATAGTAGTAATGGTAGAATTGCAAAAACTAACATTAAGTTATTAAGACTATGATCAGGAAAAAATGGACTTTATACCGAATGGGGTCTCATTATCAAGTTCAAATATAGAGAAAGTGTAGAAAAGCGGTCTGGAAACGAGAGGTCGTTATAATTAAGTGGTCATCATTTTGTGGGATTTTACTGTATTTTGTATGTAATCTTTTAGCTTCTATAGAATGTCTAGCTATTGTATAATCGTAGATGTCTAGTAATTCAGCAACACAAAATCAACCTTTACTTTCAAATAACTGACTACAGTAAAACACGGTTATAGTGGTTTCCTGGGGACACGAATATAATTACATTATAATATCCATATTTCACTATATCCATTACATTGAAACAAAGAAAGGCGTGTTCAGGGGCGCACATACTTCACTGTATCCGAATTTTCACTATATCCGAGATTACTACACCCAATTAATTCGAAGAATGTTCTGATGCAATTAAATTCTAGATATATATTGTAGATCTTTAATGGAGATATCAGATGATTCAGCAAAACCGTATCGCTGCAACACTTTCTGGTTCTAGCTAGCAGAAAGTATCAAATTCTCAGGGACAAAGTATATAACAGATAATTAACGACCAGAATAATGTCACATGACAAATTCCTGGTAAACTGGTATCATCGTATTTATGTCATAATATAAATATGAAGATTGGTTACAAACGCTATGTTTTCTTTGCTGTCTTTTTTCATCGGTAATTGTATCAATTATGTCGAGGACATTAATCTTACATTATGATTATGATAATTGTTCCATATTTCGTCATGCTTATTATATAAGACCTGAAGAAATTCGGTCGTGTTGACAGTTACCCGACATACTCTATATTTTGTTTCTAACTCCGACAAAATTGGGGATGAATAGTGTCTACGAAGTACGAAAGGTATATTAAGAAAAAAATGTAAAAAAATGTTTTTCGACCTTTATATGTTAAATGTTTTTTTTTGTCTCACGATACATATTTCATATTTTCTTGTGTCTATGTAATAATTGTGTCCTAAAGTATTTGTTTGTTTACATACAGTCATTTTTTAATATATATATTTTGATAAATGTAGATAGGAATTCCCTTTTCTCGGAATCATAACTTTGTGAATGGCTGTCCAGTGTCAATACAAAGCATATGCCGTATTGTAGAGCCTATAAAGCATGTGCCGTATTGTAGAGCCCTTAAGTGGGAAAGTATATCAAGGATTCATTCAGACATTTGAATATACTGCTGAGTCAAATAACCAGACTCTTTGTACGTAAACTAATTAAATAGTTCACACCTTCTGTGTGTTTCTTTATCTTGCACACATTGTTAATCAACTCGCTGTTCAAAGACAATTTTAATTCTTTAGGAGTCGCTGAGTCAAGATGCGGACAAGATCCATGTTCCTGTATGTTAATCAGAATGACAATGTAACCATTAAGGACTTCATTCTCTAAATCTACACGGAGAAGCGGTCAGTGTAAACGACAGTCGATTTCAAACGAACTGGTCAGTAAAGGTATGTAGCTTTGGAACACCTAACTAATAGATTATTGTGCATGTTGTTTGCAATCGATAAAAATGTAGAAGTCACTGACGATCTCACATTCTGCCTTGGAAACTCTTTTACGAGTGTTTGAAACATTTTGTCCTAGTACACTCTACAGGCCGCAGGTCTGCACTGGTGATCAAAAATTACTATTATATCAGGGGCCACCGTGGTCAAGTGGTTATAATCTCTGACTAGTAATTACAAGCCCCTAACCGAAGTGATACGAATCCCACTCGGGACCAAACAAATTTCACATGTGAGGAAGCTGTCCAGTTTCCTTACTGAATGTCTGTGGTTCTATTAACCTGAGGTCGTCCTCCAAAGTAAAAGTTGTTAGTAAAACCCCTGAGAAAAACAAATAGCATATCTTTGAAGAGTTTCCAGCTATTTATGAGCCCTTTTCAGTGTCACCCACCTTGCTGATTGCTGGTATTAGAGATTCAACACAAACACCTTTGTACTTTCCTATATAGAAGCAATTCATTTTTATGTATAACCAGTAAAACTGTATTATTTATAAATTTTTGGTATAATTTTCATCGCATCTCTAAAAAATAAGGGTAGGTAGGTCGGCAAAACTTTTTTTTCAAAAGCAGTTTTCCTTTTTATTTCGGAGATATACATATAGTTCGTATAAAAATGAAAACATCGGCAAGAAGAAAAATTACTGAGATTAAAAAAGCCCATAGAGGGTCGACAGAAAAAAATATGGTCGGTCGGGTTTGTGGAAATCAAGATCTTTTTATGTCAAATTTTTATGCCAACGGTTCTATTTGAGTTCAGAACACCAAATTCTAAGTAGTGTATTAGAAAGGTTTTATCGCAAATGTTACCCCCAGAACACCATTTATTTGAGTAAAAAACGGTGAATAAGTTCATACCAAATAACGCCATAACATTATCATGATCGGTTAAATTAATACTATTTCTTCATTTCCAAGAAGTACGTTAATATGTACAATCAATAATTCATACCCATTGCCATTGTCAAAAAATAATGCAATTTTCAAATGTTTGAAATTGATTGAATTCCCAGACAATCTAGAAAAGCTATTAATGTCGGATGGTAAATCTGATAAATATAAATGTTCTAACTTTGTGTTATTTATTGATAGACACATCAGACGTGATGGGACATAAATATTCACAATATAACATTTGAACGTGTTTACTGATTGCTTGGTAAATCTAACAACTTTTTGTTCTGGTTATTTGAACAATTCTGAAGCTGAAAAAACTTCAACCCTGCTGGTGACAAACAGTAACAGCATCGAGATTTAGTGTTTTAATTAATTCTTATTGTTATTAGACTTCAAAAATGAGTCTGTATGTTTATTTAAGAAGTGGAGTGAATTGAAATTTTGTTTACTAACAACCGAATACAGCCACCTTGACTAGACTATAAGTTTAGTGTCTGTTAATTTAACTGCAACTTCAGGTTATTTTCAGTATTTCAACTGGTGTGCTTTGAATGGATTATGCATATAAACAAGTGGCTAACCTAGACGCTATACATGTTTACATTATAATAAAAGCTGTATAGGAACCAGTATAATATTATGCATTGACAAATTATCCAAAACGCAGTAACCACAACATTCATTAAATAAGATATCCCAACACAGTAACCACAATATTCACTAAACATGATATCCCAACACAGTAATTACTACATTCACTATACAAGATATTCCAACACAGTAATTACAACATTCACCAAACATGACATCCCAACACAGTAACCAGTACATTCACTAAACAAGATATCCCAACACTGGAATCAGTTGCACGAAAATACATGAGTCTGTAGTTATAGGTGAAGGAAGACTTACAAATGAAGTTCTCAATGAGGGGTATAGTGTCGAGTTGATTATAGATTAAAAAAAGATTCCCGAAAAGCGAGCAAACCGTTTTGCAAAACATCCCACCTTCCCCAAAATACTCTCCGCCCCTAAACTCCGCCAACCACCAAACCCACTAACATGTTGAAACATACAAAAACAAGGATCACAAAACACAATCTCCTGGAGGGGTCTTGCAATGGTCTGTACCAAAGCAACTATAAGCATTAATATAACCTTTTTGGAAGAATCAGGAACATGACCGATGAGCCCATCGCGAAAAGGGATGTCGTCAGCTAGGACCAAAATCTCATCTTTTATCAAAAACATGAAAGGATAAGATAAACTTAACTTAAATTGAATTTCTGATTCTGTTCATGAATTGTATTTATTCGTGAACAGCGCATTACGAGTTGCATAATATTATAATTATAATGTTGACTCAGTACAGGCTATGCCTAACATCACTTAGTATATATATGACTATATGTAAGTGTTTATTTCTATTCTTCTACATCTAAACGTGTTTAGTATGTTTATATACAGTTAGTTGTTTTGAAGGATATATGATCTGTAATTTTGTGTAAAAATACCTAATCTAAATTCTGAAATCGTTGAATATTCATCGTCTTGGCGAACGTCCATTCAGCAACGGCTTCAATGTAAACACGAATTATAGTTAAAGGGAGATCACTCCAGTCAAAAAAACGAAAGTAATAAGACTTCCCGGATGAAAAATGGCAATTATGTATTTCAACAAAATGTGATAGATATTTAGATATCGCTTTACGTAAACAACATGAATGATTGTTTACGATGTAGGAAAAAGTCAAGTTACACAGCGCAACGATCTTGATTTAAACGTGTATTTATTGTAACACGTGCTAGTTTTGGTTCATCTTAAAATTCAGCTATGTTTCAGGTAATGTCTTGTGGCATGAAATAATATACGTGCATATTGTGAACACTTGCTATTGCAATTTGTTTCTTACTGTTTATTTTCTTACCATTTTAAGAGATCGAATTTGAGCAATACTTGTCAGGTCGAATTCCTTTCAATCTATAAATTTCATTCATTGAAACGGGTGAAATTCAATTTTGAAGATATTTTTATCATCGCACGATATTTCAAATTCACATTGTAACGACAACATTGCTGATCCAGATGAAGTCCAGCATGTCTAGTTTTAAATTCTCAATGAAAAGACTTCTGGTCAATGCGGAGTCCATATCACCCAGTAATAAATTATCCACTACCGCCCACCTGACATCCATTACTCAGTACTAAATGCTTTGTGACAAGACACCTTGTCCATGTGGAGTCCAACATACTGAGTGCTGAATCCTTATGATAAGACACTTAGTCCACGTGGAGTCCAACATACACAGTGCTAAATGCTTTATGATAAGACACTTAGTCCACATGAAGTCCAACATACTCAGTGCTAAATGCTTTATGATGAGACACTAAGTCCACGTGTAGTCCAACATACTCAGTGCTGAATGCTTATGATAAGACACTTGGTCCACGTGGAGTCCAACATACTGAGTGCTAAATGCTTTATGATAAGACACCTGGTCCACGTAGGGCTGAACATACTCTGTGCTAAATGTTCAATGATAAAACACCTGGTCCATGTGGAGTCCGACATAGTACATAGTACTAAATTTCTTATGATGGGAACCTAGTCCATGTGCAGTCCATCACACTCAGTACCAAATTACCTACATTGGGCTACCTGGTTCATGTGGGGTCCAATGTACTCAGTACTAAATTCCTTATATTAAGACACCTGGTCCATGTTGAGTCCAATGTACGGAGTACTAAATTCCTTATAATAAGACACATGGTCCATATGGAGTCCAATGTACTCAGTACTAAATTCCTTGTAATAAGACACATGGCCCATGTGGAGTCCATTACACTCCGTACTAAATGCTCTGTGATATGATTCCTGGACAAACTTGTTATCAGGCTAGGTTAATTCCTTAGTGTCAATTTCATATGAAAGTACTAATATTCATATTGGTCATTAAACCTTGTACATGACATTGTATACTATCTTAATAGTCTCACCTAGTACATTTTGAAGCAAATGACTATAAAAGAGTGCTGGCTAATAATTTCAACAAGATAAGGACTTTCATCTTTCACAAAACATAGCTGAAAGCATACTATGAAATCGAAAATGTCTAAAAAACATGAGATCTTTACATAATTCATACGCCATATATGCGTTATCTTCTACCATTTACAGCAAGTCAAACAATGTGTAAACATCGACCATCTGCTTATAAAATTCTTGCACATTATTGGCTGATGAACTAAAACAAACCGCTATAAAGTAACGTCTAGACAGAATCTGACAACCGCTGCTATAATTACTGCCATTAATTCAATACAGTCCTAACAGAAACGTAATCTATGATTCAGTTGCAGCTGTCTACATCTAACTTCTGACACATTGTTTTTAACTCAATTCACAGTCCAGACATCACAATGTAAATCCAATGTCCGTAGATTGTTTCAACAGCAAATATTGTATCGGGTAATGTGGGTAATGTCACATGACTCCACAAATATTCACGAGGTTTAAAGCCCGACAGAGCAGATAAGGTAGAATAAAACATGATCACAAACTATTTGAGATGGATGGAAGATTTAATGAACATGCGAAATGCATAAACAGTTTTATAACATCTGAAAACAACAGAAAATACATATATTGTATATAAATATAAACAGATATTAGGTCATTTGTAAAAAATGTTGATTTGCGGTTATGCGAGCAACTCATTAAAAAATTACCAAACCTAAAAGTTTTTCATTCGAGCTTTTAGTTATTTGTACAAACATACAATGTTAAAAATAAGGCCAACCTACCTACCTACCCACTGTCAATGTTTGTGTCACATAACCCTAAATCCAACATTTTATTAAGTATGGCCTTCTATATAATGACTTAATCAACAATATGTTGTTCAAAAAAAGAGCTTACCCACTGCTTTGTATTAAAACCATGTTTTACTGCAGGGCTATGTCGTGATACTTGTTCATGCAAAGAATAATTTTTCGGTTGTTCTTAAGAGGAACCGCATTTACCAAGGAAAGTAAATTTTACTAAGCAAGTTTGGAACTACTTTTGAAGGAATACAGATTTTGGTGACATTTTTCAAAAATTTTGAGCTAACTTTCTATTCAAATTTTAAATATAGGTTTATTACATTTTATTACTAAACCTTAAACAAACATACAGTATGTCAGTTTGAAAATAGAATTAATTCTGGATTGTTTGAACCCATGGTACAGCCACAAAAAAACTATGAAAAAGAAGTTCAAAATGATAGTCTAAGCCTCATATTGATGGACAAAAAGTGTGAATTAAATAACTCAGTTCATTGTTACCACAAATACTCATATATTCAATAGGATAAGAATTTTTGTAACAGAAAAATCTTCAACCTGTACCAAAACGATAATTTATTCATAATCCATAGAGATGTACAATTGAAGCAACTGGGACTGAAAAATGACTTCGATTTATTTGGTATTTGGATAACTGGTGTTCAAAATAATGGTTTAATTTTGAAATTGACTCTGAGTAAAATATAATCATACTATTAAAAACTTTTAACAAATAAATCTGCTTCAAATTGATGAATTAAATTATACTGTCGATTTTTAAATTGATTGTAGACTTCCTACCTAATATACGGATATGATGAATTAGAACAAAAAAAAACGGAACAATAAAAATATTTGACTTTTAGGTTTTATGCCTGTTTTTCAATAATATTTCAGTTATATAGCAATGGGCCATTAACTAAACCAATTTTCCTGGATTTTGTACCGGTACTAACCTTGTTCTCTGCAAGTAACCGCCAGCTGCTCCACATGAATTATCAACAATGGAGGACAAATGGCCATAGACATAATGTCTTTGACTAAATTGTGATAGAGAACAAGGACCACAATCAAGATGTGTGAAGGCTTAATGAATGCACAATAACAACACACTAAAATGACCATAGTGAAAGTAATGTTTTGTCTTTTTTATAATTTGTTTAATCAAACCATTGAATAAAGGCCACCCTTAGGAAAGAAAAATGTGGCATTTATTGTCAGATGGCCTTTATTTGAAGGTCAGTTTGTTATAAATAATCAGTGACGTTTTTTCAAATTATGACCTTTATTTTCAGGGATGTCTTTATTCGGAGGTAGCCGCAAACACAATTTTGACTGTAATTTGAGATTCACCACAAAAAATGGCAATATTGTGAAATATAGAAAATCAACGTCAAGCCAAATGCCTGCAATGAGGATAAGTTAACATTTTCATCACTTGCATTTAGTTGTGTAAAAATTACTTAATTTCATAAATTAGACAACCTTGTCAGTTTGAAGGCAGATCATACATGTATTTGATCACACAGCAATTTCATTGATTGGAATACTCGTGCAAAAAAGTTAGGTAAAGATAGACAATTATGCGAACTTAACACCCTGCGCATTTTACAATACTGAATTTAAACGGGCAAAAAATGAGACAAGAATAAATCCCTTCCACGTAAAATATCATACGCATTGCATAGTATAAATAAACTCATGATATTCATATATTTTTACATAATTTAAGGCATACACAGCCACATATATGTGTAGATATATATATATATATATTTATATGTATGTATTTTTATATCATGAAATTTGCTACATACAGTCATATAAAATCTAAAATGATTTTACTGAACGAAACAAAATAAATTTTCAAAAATCAGACATACTATAGTAGATGTGTAAATCAAAACATAATTTTTGACATTTTCATGGCCAAAAAAATGTTATTTTTGAAACCATATTGAAGAAAAATTTATGACGACCTACAATTAAACAAATTAAGAAAAAGACCTAATATGATGCACTTAATCAAATTGTTGAACAAATACAGATAAGGTGTGATATGAACATAATGTGTCAATTTTAATCTTCTCTCTAGAGCTACCAAACTGTACGTTTTAACATAAAAGTATACGCATTCAGAAAATGTTACAACATGTTCCACTGATCGACATTAAATCATTAACCGGCAATATTTGAACTTTTGTATTAATCATGCACAATGTAACGTTTCAATTTTCTTGAATTTAACAACAACAACAAAATAAACAAATACACTAGTTCTTTATAACTTTACAATTTATATAAAGCTAAATACAAATATATGTAAAGCTAAAAACAGTATAAACAGCATAGAAAATCATTTATTTAACAAATAATCATTCATTAAATAAAATAATTTTAATTCCTTCTACACATTAAAATATCTAAAATTCTGTAAAAGGATTATTCGGACGGACCATGCCAATAAAGTTGTCAGTTGTAAAAAAAAATTTACAACAATCTTAATGTATAAATAACAACAAAGTAAATGAATATGTTTGGACTTCATACAAAAACAGGTAAAAGTATCTGGACAGAGAATTCAAAATCCTTCAATAACGCCGTTTAATGAGACGGTCTTTAGGTAGGTATATTGGACGGAATGCTATCAGCAAATTTATATCATATTTGATTCTTCCTACAATATATTTGGGTAACACAACAATGGAAAACATTGGACGAAATGTAAGATACACTTTTGTCAACAATACCACCGAAAAAAATTATGACAGAATACAAATACACAGAGAACCCTCGATAATGAGGATCTCCTTAGGGGCCAAAATTATTTGGTCTTATTATTGAGGGGTGGGTCTTTATCAAGCTAAAATGTGGTGTAAAGATTGAAAATTGGCCAAAAAATAAATGGTTGTTATATTGAGGTGATCTTAATATTGAGGTGGTCACTAATCACAGTTTAACTGTACATAAAACCTTCATCCTCACCACAGTTGAGATAGACAGTAAGGTGAAAATAAAAATATGATTCAACAAACATCTCCAAGAAATACTGGCTTGGTAGATCAGAAAAGCCTTTTTAAATACAATGTATATAAAAAAGGTTTTTTTAAAGTTTTGCAAAATAGTTACTAGAAATCGACTGACATAAAAAAAAGGTCAAGGGTTGGCAGAAATCTAAAGGGTTCAGTTGTGTTGGTGGAAACCATCAATTTTTTAGTTTGAGCCTAATATAATAAATTGGATGGAATATTTGATTGGAATGTTTCAAGGACAACACATAACAGAATGCAGACATTATTTATATTAGATGGAATGTTAAATAGAACAAGATTACTCTCAGCATGATGTAATAACAGTCAAAAAATGAAAATGGAATATGGCTCATCCAAACTACATACTTATGTGGCTTTTTTGTCTCTAAAGTCACACAAACAGCCAGAGTCATTTGGCGACTTTCCGAGTTTCAATGGTAGAGGAAGACCCCTAAACATACGCATGTGTGAACCTACTGACCTTATGTACACCAGCCAAATAGCTCCCTCGTGCGAGATTTTTTTCTGGGCTTGGGTTTAGATTTAAACTCACGGTGAAAGGCTTGTGATTACTAGTCAGAAACCATAAACACTTGACCACAATGACTCTTACTTATGTGGCACAAAAGAAAATTTGTTAAGGCTGTAAAGCATAAAGTTATTACGATGCTTGAAAACATTTGTTAAGAGTCATAAATACAACCAAGTTGTACCATAATTTATATTTTGGCTTATTCTTTGTAGACGCAGACAAGTTAAATTTGCAATTGTTTTATGGATAAAAACATCCTGACGAAACCAATTCGGGAGAAAATAAACAAATCAATGAATTATTACTGAAATAAACGGCAAGCTAAGGTGCCGCTGAAATGAAGCAATGAAGTACCAAAACTACAGAAATATAGGCGTATCACAAACTACCAGAGACAAACAGTAATATATTCATAATTTAAGCTTAAAAATGAAACATCTGGCATACTATATGATCGTCACATTCCATTAAAAACAATATTGAGAAAACATGTTTTAAATCAAGTATACAGTTCATCTTTAAGTTTTTTTTAAAACAAATACAAAAATATATAATAACTTCTCTTAAAAAGTATATACATGTACAATAGAACCCTGATTTTTCGACATCGGATCATCCAAAAATCGGATGTTATCCAAAATGAAACTTCAGTCTCGATTTTCTCAGAGACATAATGATTTCAAACACATCTGGATTTCCCAAAACATGGATATTTCCAAATAATGTTTCGAACGTGTCAATTTCAGATAATCAAGGTTTTATTGTACACGTTTTAAAAACTTCAATACATAAAGAGATAGGACGGAGATGATTTCACTTTTTCAGTAAATAATTTTGTACATTCACTTACACAGCAGCAGAAAAACAACAGCAGTGGACAAAAATCGTAAGTGGATGATTAAAAAAACATACTGTGATACAATATCGTACACTAGTTGTATAAATATGGGACACAAATCTGAGAGAGGAATTCATGAATATAAAAATTATGATTAAAATGTTGTTGGCAAAAATTAACAACACAATGGCTAAATGAATCATAAAAAGTCATAAAAACAAATGGACAGATGTAAAATAAAACTTTTCCAGAAAGTGCATACATCGTTCAAAGTCATATTTCAGTTTTTCAGTGTGGGCGTTAACATGACGATACAAGCCATGAAGACGTCAATATCTGTCAACATTTAGATATCCTTCTCATCAAAAATGTTTCAAAATAACCATGAACTTGAATTATGACTTCTAGAATTATTTTTTCAGTCATTTGGTAGACAAACAATTCATATTCTGTCCTATCAGTAAAGCAAGGATGTGTCGAATAGTCCATATAAAAAAGTCACAGTCTATATTGCAGGGAATATGACTACCTGAATGTATGTTTTTTTCTAGGATATAGAATAACTCATTAATTCACAATATGAAAATTTCATAATTATACAATATTTGATTATGGTAACCACTAACTCAATTAAGAATCAATTAATTAATCAATAAATTAATAAGTTGTAACAATTATTAATTAGTTGTAAAGGCTTATTCCCGAATAGGTACCAAGGTGTCAGAAATGTACCAGGTATAAATATACATCATGAATTCATTGCATATATATTCTATAGAGAGATTTCAAAGTATGAGCAAGTGGCTTCTTATTCCGGAATACTTGGTCGAGCCTGGAACATTGTCTCGTAGGGTGGTGGGGCTGAGGGCACCATGGGGAACTGAAAACATAAAAACAAAACATAAGACAAAAATTAGTAAATGGCAAAGTCTATAACAACTTATTCTACTTTGAAGAACAATCTAAATATAAATTCAAAATTTAGTAATCAGGTCCGCAAAAACAAAAGCAATGGTATCATTACAAATTTCAACTAAAATTTTGAATAAAGATTATACAATATGTCTTCCATTTTGTCAACAGAATCTCATTACGGAACAATGAAGATGTAATACTGAAGAAACCAAGATTTTTAAAAATACCGTTTCACCAAAAAACAGGGTTTTATTTTTTTGTATTTCACACAATGCCTCGTGAAATGTCTTCGAATCAACATTTGAGAATTACATTTTTTGCAGTTATTAGATAAAAGAAGTTAAAATGATAAATTTAAACAGAATGTTAGTTTCAGGAAGAATAAAAGGGGTAGAATAGGGAAGTTATCAACAAATACATCAAAGGGGAAATTTCACGGGGAACATATTCTTCAATATTTGCAATCAACAAACAACATGTTACATTATCAATGTCTGAAATAACAATTACATGTATATTTATTTGTAACCATGGAAACATCATTAAAATCAATTTATATCTGAAGTAAATACACATATACATGTATATATACATCAACACTGAAACAAACTATAAACGAACAAAAAACAATTAACATTGAATGACAAGATCACAAAAATAATAAAATTACTTCTGATTGACTTTGATGATCATAACTGCCTAACTGAGAACATAGAAACATTATCACCAGATATCTGTGTACTTTAACACATCTGCTAAGCGATAAAATAATTCTAAATAACCCCTAGTGACAGCCAGACAATTCCAAAGGTCACAGACAATAATAAAACGATGACGCAGCAGACAATGGTGGTCTTAAGGTTTACGAAGTACAGTCCATTACTGCGATGGTCAATACTGTATGAAATATAGGAAGTTCTCCATTGGTACTTTGTGTCTAATATCTGTCTGAGAGATGTCAATTCCCAGAACAGATGGACAATGAACTTGCAAAATAAATGTAATGATTGACTATTCATTAAGCTTTGTATGCAACAACACATGATGTATAAGACTTAGCAGTCATTGACTGGAGTCTGTGATTCAGACAAAAATTACCTAATGATCCACTTACCAAAAATTGAATGCAGCATTTAACTAAGAATTTTTTTTTGTAAAACATAATCAAGGCAACCAAAGCTAAGTCATGTGACATTAATATTATAAACATTAGCAAGAAATTTACCAGTTCATGGAAATTGGTTAAAACAATGTAACCATGGCAACAGATGTTAAGTCTATATAATGATTTCAAAAGCAAATCAAATATCTTGTTCACAGTTAATTATGATCAGACAATAATAACATTATTAATAAATTATTCTGACAGCATAATTGACCTGAATAGGTATAAAATTCAATGATCTCTATCTTTTCAAACATAATACTTTGAGAACAGAATTGAAACTTGAGCTCTGAGATTATTCTCAAGTTTTATAACTTCAGGGCCAGATATCTCAATAATTTCAATGATAATATCAGATTCCTATCACAAAAGCCAAGATAATCGTTTTGTTTTATACAAGTGCATCAGTTTCATTGAATACTTGACAATGAGTTTACTACAATATGAAAATATACTCTTATGCCAAGAGACATTACAAAACTTTAACAAGAGGGTAAAATCATTCAACAGTTTCTGCAGCTTAAATTCACCATTGCTAACAAATGCTTTTAAAAGAATGGTAAGGTACCAGTCAAATTTATATAATGGAGTCATTATTTCTATAATCATTATTATTATAGATCGGAAATAATCTTGAAAGCATTCATGGTGAACAACAATATTTTTTTTCTCATGAAGGGGAAGAGTTTAATTAGAGGTGAGACATTTTTTTAATTAGGGACTATTTTGTACAATGTACACAATAAAAAGTGAGCCACCTGAGGTCCCTTAAAAATGTGAAAACTGAAAAAGTGTCTAATTTGGAAATGGTTATTTTGCATTATACTCTTATGGGAAATAAAAAAGTCTGACTCTCTAGTCTACAATTAGTTTTATGTGAATAGATGATCAGAAGATACATAAAGATATTTACATTGCCCAAAGGTTTCTGTATCAAATATATGACCTAACACTATGTCCGCCACCAGCTGCAAGCGCTAAGACTAATCTACAGTAGGACACGGTTATAGCGATCCCCTAGGGACCTGAATAATTACTTTATTATATTCATATTTCACTATGACTGTACCAATGAGGTAAAAAAAGGCCTGTTCATGGACAAAATAGTCGCTTCACTGTATCCTTCGATAAATCTGTGTTCACAGTTACAGTGGCTCACTGTATATAATTATGTCTAGAAGTATTGTATGCCATTTAGGCAAAGATATGTATGTAGGTCAGTAGACCATACAGTGCTGTAGGTTTATAAAATGGCATAATTTTCCCATGAAGTTTGTTTTAAGAATGGTAGGAGCCTTCAGTTCTTTGATTTCTTGTTTACAGTGAACTTTTCCACGCATGGTGACCTTCAAACCAACAGTCCTTCATCTGTTACAGACAAGAGGTAAAGCATGCATTGTTCTGAGATAATTTAAGTCAAAATATATAGTGTAATATCGTTACGTATTTTTTCTTCTATAATACTGAACATTGTACCAACAGCCAGGGGAGATTGGAAACTTTTCCAGTTTCAACAGAAGACCCTAGGTTTACATCTGGGTACAAACATGTACCTTCTATAAGCTAACTGGACAGCTTCCTCACATGTGAAACTACAGATGCCCTAACATTGTCATACTGAACTTAGTTATAATGAAAAATTGAATACAATGAAGTGATATTATTCTCTACCGAGTCTTTCTTCATTTGAATGACCATAATGTACAAATATTTCAGATTCCCAGGGTTTCACTATAACCATGTTCTGCTGTATATATACTACAGGTACATTTCTAGAAAAACAAATGCACATTCGAATGCTGAAATACGCATTTAAGCCTGTCTCTTCACATTTGTTTGGGGCAATGCATAGCCAAGCACACCAGCACATTATCGCAAGCTTTCATATTGACAGAAAATATATAATTAATATATACACACAATGCAGAATAATTTGCATAATTTCTGTATAACAATATAAACGCTGCACAGCATAAAACAATATAGTATCGTCTGTATATTATTCATTCCATGATTTTACACGATTACTTGTCTAGTAACAAAGAAAGAATTATCTATCAGCAAATTTAAAATGGATCCCAAAACAAGATTAATTCTTCATAATCTATGTTCATTAAATCAAGTTTGATACCATCTTCAATTTGCATTAAGCAATTGATTAACAATCAATCAATTCATTCATCAATCAATCAATCAATCAATCAGTCATTTGATCAAATGATTTAATAATCATGAATGAGTAAGTGACCAACTGTCTGACTAACAAATGTACTGTTGATTAATAGATCCATGGAATAATCAATCAATCAATCAATCAATCAATCAATAATTCTTTATTTAAGCATTACAAAGAATTGTCTCTATTAACTTGTATAAATATAAAGAAACAGCAAGAAAAAAAAGACCCTGAAGCTGTACCAGTATTTCAAGCTCTGTTTATAACACAACAAACAGACACAAATTAGAATGTATCTGTCTGTATACACTCTTCTTTCATTTTTTGAACCGACTTAGAATATTTTTTTACATACATCAAGACTAGCAATTGTTACCCACAGGCAATCCATGACTCTGCAGATCATATGGCGGAGGGTACGAGTGTACGGAACTCATGGTATTGTAAGTCAAATTATTCACCTGTCAATGAAATAACGACATTAATTTTCACCAAACCAAAATTGAATGAACTTGTTACAAGCTTAAAGCATAATTAGTAAATTAATGCGCATTTAATATTTTCATTTCAAATTAAGTCATTATTAAATTTACCACATATTTAATTATAAGAAAAATAATTAATAATAAGGAATAGTAAAATGGTGAATCAAATTGAACTGAAAATGGATAATTATTGCCTTATAAGGCTAAAGTATTACTAAGAGATATAAGTATGGGCTTTTTAACCTGTTTCCTCATAATACTGCATTTTCCCGTATCTCAAGCAGACGACTTATGAAAACATGATGGTAAAAGAAGGCATTACTTGTAACGAGTAACAGTTATATTTTTTTGGCGGGGGGATTTTTTTAATATTCTCAAATATAATCTGTTAAGATAAACACTGTCAAAACAGTGGATGTACCATTTCTTGAGCCTAACAAAAAGCCACCAGTCGCAGGGAAAAATAAGGGTAGGTTGGATAACCAGAAACAAACAATTTTTCTAGTCCGCCTATTACAAGCACAAAGTTTCTTTCTCACCACATTTATTGCTCTAAACGAATGGAATGCAATACAAAATGTCTGTAGTTTCTGTATGAGATCATAAAACAACGGTGCATACTGCCAATCAAAATCTATAACAATCAGACTGATATGTCTGTAATCATCAAGAAAAATGACAGAACATGTCTCACATAAAATACAGTTGTCACTTGATCAATGGCTACTTGGAAAACGAAGTGCTGAGAAGGTGCATTATGGGAAGTCACATGATTCTTAAAAGTCATGTGATTTTTAAAAGTCACATGATGCATAAAAGTCACAAGGGCAATATCTTAAACCTATACTTAGATTTTTTGTAAAATTCATAGAATTTGTAGGGATATTACTTATCATTTACAAATTAAATAACATCTAACAATACACAGAAAATTCAGTCAGCACTAAAATAAACTTCAAGTATTTAATAATACAAAGTAGTCATGTATAAAAGGACAATAATTTTTTTAACAAAGGTCAACTGTATATAAATGCCAAAGGTCAATGGTGTATACAGGCCAAAGGTCAAATGTATATCAAGGCTAAATGTCAGCTGTTTGTAAAGGCCGGAGGGCAACAGTGTATAAAGGTCAATAGAGTGTATAGGTAACATTTCTACTCTCACAGGTTTGAATGTATTTCAAAAGAACTCTTCAATAATGACAAAATGCTAAGACTTATCCACACTTATTTCACTAGGCTAACAAAAAAAAACTGCAATACACAGATAAGTCCTTACAGTGCTTTGATTTTCCCTCTAACTTTTGGAAAGGAGATAAAGGAAATATTCAAATCAGTTGCATTATCACAGAGTTAGTGACACACATGTTTTTAACCTATCCGAGCCTAATACAAAACAATACACTGGAAATCTTACTTGAAAAGGCACAAGTGTGCTTGCTTGAAACAATATAAACTGCTCCTGAAGAGGTTGATAAATCTTAAATATCTTACATTTCAATCATTTGATCGTTTTTTTCTTATTCTTGCAACAATTATTAATCATCTGATGGTTAAAATCTAACAATGTTTAGTTAAATCAAAAACTTCATCAACAAGCCTTTCATATACATATATATATTATAAGCTGAAGAGAAATGCCCCTCCCCTAATTAACTTCTGCCCTGCCCCCTAATTAACGGTCACCCCCTCCTTGAATTAATGCCCATCTCACCCTATTATTCATGTATGATAATCATGGCTCACTTAAAATGCTTTAATAATCTTTCAAATTTCGTCAACGGTGTCTAAAAATTGGTCAAACAATAAATTAGCAAAATGAAAATATTCCGTAAAATGCAACGCCCCCAGGGACCTTCATTTGGAAATGTTCAGATACATAATAATAGGATACAAAATAATTGAAATCGACAAATGGTAAGTTTTTATACTGGATGAAATATTTCTTATGAAGGGATAATTAGTTATATAAACAGCACATCACAAATGCTTTCAGAATGATTCATTTATCACTGAAGCAAGAAGCATCACAGATGAGAATTACTCATCTTGTACGACAATCATTTAGTAAATTGTCATCAAATATCATCAATTGTCATTTTACACTGAACAGAAAACACTAATCATTAAAATACATAATGCAGTAATGGCATAGTCTGACATTCACAACAGGAGAAGAAGATAATAGTTTTCTGTTCAAATATGTTGACCTGACAATGGAGACATGACATAACATACAATTTGTACAAAACTATGCATTTTACAGAGAGCGACTTTGAAAGCTACAGACAAATTCTCAACGCAAACATGCAAACATGTATACATGTAAGTCACATGGCAGTAAACCGTATGTGAAAGCTGTGCAATACATAGAATGTGGCAAATACTATGTGATTAAGAAATCATGTGACAGACCACACGACACTCACTGAGATTATGTAACTTTAAGGTCCCATGACACTTAAACAAATCACATAACTAGGAGATTTTGTAACATTCAGGTCATGTGACAAGGAGATTAAAGAAAAAGAACATTTTCAAATTCTAGAGTATTCCTCATGGTGCAAGACTTGATACAGAAGTAAATATATGACCACCTTAAATCCAAGCTTTATCTGTCTGCTGGAACAAACATAAATACTGGTTTTTATACAATATTCACACATAACCAGACTGTTACCATTACATTACGATCCATCGGCAAGATGAATTGTATAATAGAAATCTATACAGCATTGTTCTATTCATAACAAGAAGCTGGCATGAACCAGTATTCAGACATAACCGTAATAAAACATGCAGAAATCTGCTGTTTTATGATCTTTCTGTTCAATGAATATATTGACTGACTGTGTTGTACATGGTATGGATAACAACGTTCAGATTAGCAAATAAGGTCAAGGACTTCCCATATCACGCACAAATTACGGACACGCACCATTTTTGTTTGAACATATTATTTTGTATTATAGCTATTATTATTACAATAGAAAAGTTCTCTGCACAAACGTTTTAACATACTGGTTTTGGACACTTCAAATACATTTCAACTTGATGATGCAATTGCATTGATATTACAATCATTACTCTTAGTCTAAAAAAGAAGATCCTAATATCAAAAATAACCACTTGCCCTAAAAAGAAAACAAAACTATATATCAAACGCTTAATATCTTTGACAATTTTATATTATTAATACATTTATTATGACTCACGTATGGTTAAGTTTGCTGGACCCAGGACCTGTTTCATAGACAGTCATCTTAGTTAAAATAAACTCTTTTTATTTACAAGCAAAGAGAAGCAAGATGTTTAGGTTTAAAAGCTGCTGTACAAGATAAGATATGTCAATGAAACAGGCCCCTGGGTGAAAAGACTTAAAGACTCAGTCACACATTTAATGCAAGACCCTGTGAAAAAGGACACAGCCAATATTAGGATCACCCATTTCATAGACAGTTACAAACATCTAAATGTGCATATTATAACTTATATGAATATAGTCTGAAGTTGAATGTACTAATTATGATATCAGATTCCATGTGTTTAAAACTGGCTTAAGTCTTAATTTCTGATGTTCCACTGATCTAGAAAATAAGGGCAGTCAGACCAACTTTTCTAAGAAATTTGCCAAGTTCAATGGCACAAATACTGAATGTCAAAGCTAATTTAACCACATAACCATTCACTATATATGTATGCCTATCAAATGTACCCTAAAAATTCTCTGAATGTTACAATTTTACAGACTTCAACATCAACATATAGTTTAAATGAATTTTGGATACATTGCATATAAAAAGAAACTAAAGCACTGCAGAGTGGTGCCAATACTTGTCTGTTTTACATGTTGGAAACAGGGCCACATTTGAAATTTTGAGTTCGAACATCAAAACATTTTATCAAAATTCTAAGTTAAAAAGGGCCATAACTTCAAAAATATAGCTTTTAGAATAATGCCCTTATAATGCCCAGAATAATATTTGCAACTGCGCCTTGTCATGATAATTAAGTATTCCAAGTGTTGTGTTGATATCTTTAAAAGTGTGAATAATGAGCTACATTAAAGTTTTTGCACCACAACGACAACAATGACAATGACCCAGTGATCATAATAAATCGACTTTTCTTCGGAACAGACGAGCTGATAATGAAACGTATATTATAAGTCACAATGTTTTATTTTCCTAAGCAGAAATGAGGGCAATGAGTATTAATATGGGGCATTCATTAGAGTACATTTGGTAATTAACAATAATACATGGCTTGAAGTCACAACTTCAGTACTTGTTAGCCTTGGCATAGTAAAGCTACAAAAAATGCAATGTCATTAATCGGAGTTGTTTAACTATCAGTTCACAAATGCTGAAGTATATTTTACTTTCTCGGAAATAAAATGAAGCCGCTGTATGACTGTAATTAAATATATGTAGCATATCACTACCACTTCATTGATTTTTTTCTGTTCAGATTATTCAGCTGATTAGGATCCTACCGTGCAATCATTTATTTCCATCTGTACAAGGTGTAAAACAAAGTTGCTAGTTTTCACTAAACCAACCATCCAACCATGTTATTACGGCTGACCGTAGACTTTTTTTGAAATAGGTCAGTCTGATAATTGATGCTTTTATTTTCATCTGTATCATTAAATTTAAAAAATACAATTAAGAAAAAGATCTGGCATCCTATCGACCCAACATTTCTTAGGGAAGTTAGCCGAAACCAGGAATTTATTTTTTTTGCCAGACACTGGTCACATTTTCAGGACTATTTTCATCCTGGAAACAAGATGGCGGTGCACTAATGGTTTTGTAAATATTTATTCCATTGAGCATGACAGAACAACAAAGACATTGAGATGAATTAAATTGGCAAAAGTAAATTAGTCATCTTTGTCAAATGTTTTGTCATGTGACCATACATAATGTGTATCATTTTGTAAAGTTACAGAGAATGACTGATACCATACTTTTGATGCAAGACAGTTTATATGTAAATGTATTATGTAACATTCTTTTCAACCTTGACATGCATGTATTTACTTTACTGGTTGATAAACTTAGTTCAAATCCACATAATAAATATTCCAACATGTTCAGTTCTGTTCTGTTTAGGAGAGAAACATGTTTAACTAAAGTTCTTGGAATGTGTCTGTAAGGTTAAGTCTTCAGTTTTTTAGGGGCTTTTTTGCATTTTTTTGACACTGGAATTAGATGACAGATCACATTGCTACTAACCTGTCATGATTGTACTGGCCTTCCCATGTCAACATACACAATATTAGGAAAGAAAAAAATGCACATGGTTAAGGTTATCAAAAGGGTATGTAGGTCTAAAAACTTTCCTTTTCTATTTTTTTTTAATAATTCTTTGGTGCTTCGGAGGTACAATTCGTAACCAAATATTTTAGTATTTTAAAATTTGCAGTTGGAAACTTTATGGTCAGTGCTAAAAATAAGGTTGGTCCAGTAGCCATAAACACAACTATTTTTTTATCTGGCTTTAATAATTTTCTAGAACTACAAATGTGAAGTGTTTAGAATATACACCCAAGACAATAAATGTTTCAAGAATGCTATCAAGTACAGAAATTTCAAATCAACTGGTAGGCATCATGTTATCATATTTTTCATTGTGTTAAATTTTCTACTATAAAACATATTATTCTTCAACGTGAAACACCAAAGGCAATCTTCTACCTACAAACCTGTTTTTATATAAATTAGAAAATTTTGACTAACCTAAAATGTCTGTACTTAGCTATATTTCAGGAGTGTGATATAAGGGCCAAATCTCAAGAGAAACAAAGGTGGAGCCTCTTGGGAGATGAGAGTCAAGTCTCAAGTGAGGTAAGGGGCGGAACTTAAGTAAGACAAAGATGGAGTCTCTTGTGAGATGAGGGTCAAGTCTCAAGTGAGGTGAGGGCAGAACTTAAGTGAGACAAAGATGGAGTCTCTTGTGAGCTGAAGGTCAAGTCTCAAGTGAGGTGAGGGCAGAACTTAAGTGAGACAAAGATGGAGTCTCTTGTGAGCTGAAGGTCAAGTCTCAAGTGAGGTGAGGGCAGAACTTAAGTGAGACAAAGATGGAGTCTCTTGTGAGATGAAGGTCAAGTCTCAAGTGAGGTGAGGGCAGAACTTAAGTGAGACAAAGATGGAGTCTCTTGTGAGCTGAAGGTCAAGTCTCAAGTGAGGTGAGGGCAGAACTTAAGTAAGACAAAGGTGGAGTCTCTTGAAAGGAAAAGGTAGAGTTTCATATATTGTAAGATGGGGGTAGAGCCTCAAGTGAGATAAGGGTCAAAGCTCAAGAGAGATAAGGGTAAGCCTTAAGTGAAGATGGGGTCTCTTTAGTAATATTTGAGAGGGTGATGTCTCAAGTGGGATAAAATTTGACTCTCATGTCAGATAAGGGCAGAGTTGCAATTTAGTTGAGGTTGAAGCCTCAAGTGAGATAAAGATTGAGTCTGAAGTGAAATAAGGGTGGAGCTTCGAGTTAGGTATGGCAGCCGGGTGGAGCCTCAAGTTAGGTATGGGTGGAGCCTCAAGTGTAAATAAGGGTGAAGACCAAAGGTAAATAATCTCAAGACTGCAAACAATCTTGTAATATAATTATATCAATATCATTGTAGGAAGAAAACAACAAATGACAAAGTTCTTAAATCACTACAAGTAGATAGTTTTAGTTTAATATCAATTACTTATCTTTTACAGAGATATGAAATTTTTAAGACTGAAATAGAGCTAAAATATAGAAAAAAGATTAAAATCAAGTCCGCACAATTTTAAACTTGTTGCAGCAAAACAAAGCAAATGTTTAAGTATCTTCATCTGTACGTGCATTTTTATCAGAAAGTTTATTGCGTCCAGCATCAGAGTATAAATGTTATTATTTGTCGATGATTTTGTGACTTAACTATTTTGAACCAGGTCTTAAGTAAGAGTTTGACACAAAACTATCATAAATCATTGTAAGCCAATAATAAGTATCATTGATTTTGCCGCTAAATCCTTGATACTGCAGAAAATAGCCGGACCAGACTGTCGAGCTGATTCGCTGTATGATAATTCAGAACCCAGACTCCAAGGTTATTTGCATCCCCTATCCCCTCCTTCCAAACATTAGGAAATAAGACAGTGGGTGATATATGTGTTTATGTATGTCTGTAATATTCAATTCAATTCAGAAATCAAAACCTGTTTTATTACAGAAAATTTAACCCTTTTAATGGCTGAAAAATTCACGTTTGTACGAGTCTGTACATTGAAACTAACAGTTTCTTACCCTGGTATGTTTTTCTTAAATATTTTCAATAAAGCCGAACTAAGCATTATTTTCATACATGCATGCATGACCTTACATCATGCTTATAAAATAGCATTTAAACTTGTTCATCTTTTTCATCATTTTAGCCCCACTCAAAATGTATATTTCAGAGATGGAATGACTTAATTTGTATTTTTCATTTTTGTAATACAGTGTAGGCCCTTTCCTTGTGAATATGCATACCGAACCAATATCATAACAATGGCTTCAAAGCTCTCGCCAAGACCCTAGCACAAATAAACAAATGCTACCATTACTTCAGCATGGTGAGTGGAGGAACAGGTCATGTCTTACCTTAATCAGCTCTCCTAGAAACATTTTATAAACCATGATTACACAGGGAAAAAAACGTGAGATTACAAAAATCATTTAACATCACAGTAGCTGAATTAAAATCTACTGATGGGCAAAGCCTGACACTCCACCCAAATTATCACACAATAAATTCTGTATCTATTGTTACAGTCTTGAACAATCACTGTCTGCATGAAGATAAAAACAATCTACGCGCAGCATGAGAACCTGGTACCTCAATTACAATCATAGCTTAGCGTAGAGATTTATATCTCAATATGAAAGGGCTACATGAAACTTTAGGATATAAAAGTTTATAAAAGACAATTATTTAAATACAGTTGAACCTGAAAACAAATGGAAAAGGGAGCTCCGGTATGGTTACATAATAATCTTGTTTCATCAATAACTTAAACATCAATCAAGTTTGACACAAAAACACAGTCCAAAGCACATTCTATATCATAGAACTTTGAACACAATAAGAATCAATTGAATGATAAAGTTCACAAATTATTTAAACTGTAGAAATTAAGGGTTAATACATGGTTCAACTCACACCAAAGTGCATTTCACATCAAATAATTATACTGAACACATTGTTATCAATAAAATTTAGATGTTTAGGAAGATAATGAAAAAGAAGAAGTTGATGATAATGATGATAATGATAAAGCTGATGATAATGATAATAAAACTGGTGATTCTAATGACAAAGCTGATGATACAAATGACAAAGCTGATTATGATAATGACAAAGCTGATGATGATACTGATGATAATAAAACTGATGATGATGATGACATAGATGATGATAATAATTATAAAGCTAATTATAATATTGATGAATCTGATGATGATGACAATAATGATAAAGATAATGATGATAATTACAAAGCTGATGATAATAATGAAAAACCTGATGATAATAACTATAAAGCCAGTGATAATAATGACAAAGTCAATGATGATAATTATAAAGCTTATCATGATGACATTAATAATAGCAACAACATTGATGATATCTGCTATGTTGAATGAAGACTGCCTCATTAAATCAAAGTTTAACATTAATACTACAGGTATAGAAATTCAGGAATTGAAACATTTATGAAAGTGTTTAGCAAAATGACATTGATTCATCTTCTTGAAATTCACATTATAGAAAATAGTATCGAACAAAAAATGTGCACTGTATAAAAGGAAATCACTTTAAGTCTTATCTTGTGAAATTATCTTATGCAATAAACGGGGAACTCAGAATGCCTAGAAAATTTCAATTTTCGTGGCACACCAATAAAATTCTGGAAAACAGTAAAGTCAATAACTTGCATCTACAGACAAACATAAATTGCGAGCATTAACAGGTCTGTACAGCAGATAATGCTGCATGTCTGGGTGATAGATCATTTCTATAGCATGTAATATTGGATAGTTATCAGCTCTCTGTCAGACAACATATTTCATAGCAGCCTTAAAACACACAGACACAGTCTGATTATAATTTTAAAAAAATACAACAATTGACAAAAAAAATTATTTTAGTATAATGGCTGATTTTCACACAAACTTCGAGGTGACAAAATAATGAAGGCAGTGGTGATTAAAATTCTTTCAGGACAAAAAATACTTTGTGTGTTAGGGGCCAAGGGAGGGGTCCACAACCCTTACTTCGTCTAAATCATAATCCTCCTCTGCATTTCCAATGAGGTGGGCGGAGCTATTCATTCTATTCCGACCAATGGATTGAACCATACGAGGCTGATTAAACTGGCATGTAAAATAAAATTGAATGACTCAGACATTTCAACTACATGATTATCAGCTGTTTTCGTCTGGTGATAATCACAAAACTTTGAGAATGCAACAATAAGAGTGAAAGGCTGGCAAAATAATATTTACATGTAAATAAGCACTAATACTACACACTTATTTAAACTTATAATTTCAGCACATTAGATTCTGTCTAGGTTCAGAATTTTGATGGAAAATAGTATCAATTTTAAAGATAACACAATATGAAACAATGTGAAAATCTTCATAAAATATATACATCAGATAAAATTTGCCTAGTTTTAAGTCTTAAAACATATTTCATCTAACTACAGTGAATTTTGTAGACAAAACTGGAGACAAAATTCAATCAAATTAACATTAAATGAATCTGTGATATACTATATGTGTTAGTAGCTATAAATTAGTCCATTATTTTATAGCCAAGATCTTAAATCAGAATGAAAATATCTAAGGCCACATTAAATATACATTTCTTATCAGCATCAAGACCCACAAGTTAAAAAAATCCTGAAATTTTTTATTCATTAACGATTATGTAAAACTGTTTCTAGATGGCAATATTCTTCTTAACACGACCTCACAAACTATGGTCTAGAGACACCAAACAAATGTTTTATATAATGTGGCCTCAAATTTCTTTCTTTTCAGATTCTAAGGAGAAACTTTAATTAATGATAAATACAAACACAATCTAAATCAATGGACTTGACTAATATTTCATTTTCAATTGATATACAGAAGTCATTATAGCATGTAAAAAAAATCCAGACTTAAACCAAAAAAAGCTACATATAATATGCCCAGGACCTAAAAAACATAGAAGTGTTTCCAGTTACCAAACCAACACAAGTTTTTCGGTGCCAACACTAAAGTTTCTGACGGCAAAATCCAAAGTATGAACATATTGGGGGACTAATCATGCCTCCAAAGTATGACAGAAATGTTAAGAAAAAAAACAGAAGTTTTGCAACCTATTCTACTCTATTTCATTTTGGTCAAGTAACAGGAAACGTGACTTTTTTCCTGGCCTTATGAAGCATTGAATCATTGAAATATCACGGTGTGACAAATGATCAGGGGAAAAGCTTACTGACAAAGGATTTAAGCTTTAAGGCTTTTTAATTCCATTTGACATCAGTATTAGAAGAAGAAGGCTTAAAGACGAATGTCGTACTGAAGTTAATAGCATTTGAATCAAGAATTTAGTATTACAGTATGTTACAGTAAAATGTACATATAATCTGTATTATTACTATTCCAGGTCTAAAACTTTTATATTACAGACTACACCTACAAGACAATGTATAATTAACCCAACTACTGGTAATAGGACCTAACTGCTACAAAATTACAGGAAAGATCAAGTTGAGGTGGGGTATAAAATCAACATACAACATTTATTGAACTCCAGTTATCCTAAAATATAAGAAATATATACAAAAAAAAAATATTTGAATCAAAATTACCATAAAATAAAAAGAAATTTAAGTCAGAGGTCTGACAGCCAACACTTATATTGTGCAGTGTCATTTTCTTTAACTAAGTTTACACATCAATTTCATAACAAGCAAATTCTATGGTTTAATGACAAGTCTGCAAATTAATTTTGTATCATTTCATGAATGTTTACACCTATCAGGACTGATTCATAAAAATATTTAATAATCAATTAGCACTCAATGAAAGCAAAAGTAAAGTAAAAATGTATTAATACACATGCATTACAAAATAATCAGAAAATAATTGTACAACATTCAACATATGGGACATCTATATATGATATTAACAAGGTTTGTGTGCAGTAAAAAAAAATAAGCATTTCATAAAATTTTCTTTCCCATTTACAAATGTGAACATCACAGAGGACTGATGGTCTCACTTCAGTTTCACAAATGACTGATAAACAAATTATAGTAATCACCAATTTGCATTAGTTTTGTTTATAAATGCAAACAAATTCATCTTTCTACATGAATTAACAATTTCATGAATAAACAATTTTAATCGCTAATGAATAATATTACTTAATTATTTAGATTGATAATTAATTGTATTTAATAAAACATAAAAACTGACATGATTATCATCATGTAAGCAACGAAATTAATTGTCAACAAAGGTGCTGTGGGGAGGAAATACATACAATTGTATAAAACCAGAGAGCCATAAAAGGGCAGACAACTCTTAGCAAATATCAGAGACAATATCCGATACAACCTTCCTCCACATCTCGTCACATACTTTTGTCTTATAACATATCTCAATTGTTAAATTGTTTGTAAAAATATCATTTTGTTTTATATTATAGGTCAGACGTACAATCGAGTGTTTCATTTCTTCGGTTAATTTTTGCTCCCTGCACAAATTTCCATGAAAGACTGTAATCCATCACAAAGCGTATGATATTTTTTATTTAACGCATGAATAGATATTTTATACCTATCAGTAAATTTCTTCCATTAATTCAATCCAGTTTATCATTCCTTTATCAAGAAAATGAAGGTGCCAAAATTAATAACAGTTTGAATCATTAAAAAGTCATTAACACAATGCTCATGGTTTACACCTACATATTAAAGTTCATTCAGCTTCATAATGGAACAAACCACATTTTATAAATCAAGTGTTCTTGTACAACTCAGTTTTTTGACTATATAATTCAGCCCTTAAAATGACCCCTCATTCACTATGCAGATAAGTCACATTAATGCCTAATGACATTAAGACATAACATCATAAATAATGTCAAATGTTTCATCACTGAAATGTGTATTAGTGGAATTTTTTCACTTGGTTTAACATCACATCAACAACCAGGGTTATTTGGTGACTTATCGATTTAATGTTGGAGGGAGACCCCAGCCGGAGGGAGACCCCAGCCGTACACCTGGGTAGAACCACTGACCTTCCTCACATGTGAAATTAGGTCCTGCATGGGATTTGAAATCACAGTAGTAAGAGGCTAGTGATTACCAGTCAAAGACCACAACCAATCAACTACAGAGATCCCTATACTTGACATATACAACATTTAAAAATCACGAAAAAATGCCATTAATTATAAGACCCCAAAACTTGGTCCATACGTATACTTACAGAGTTATACAATGGTGGAGGACTGGATGTGTCATTATTGAGTCCATTGCTTCCACCATTGGTGACCATGGAAGTTTCAGCTTCTCTTTGTTTCTCTGATGATTTCGTTTGTGACGTAACAAACAAACTTGTTAAGTCAGGACCGCTGCTACTACCTTGCATGGGGGCACTGACGGCGTAAGCTCCGCCCCCAATATTGTCATCAAATCCTCCATCACCTGCTTGATGAGGAGCATTCTCCAGAATACCAATCTGTGTAAAATTCCAAAAAGGAATATATATGTTCATACATATACATCAGCCCATATTCATCAAGAATACACATGTCAAATAACAAGGCACTTCAAATTTCAAATAAGGCCAATGGTCAATATTTCCATATATTCTTCACTTCACTTTAAAACGTCAAATTCTTGCCTCCCATTGGTTATATTCTTAACTAACCAATGGGAGGCGAGAATTTGAAGCTTTAAAATTGATATCACCAGATAAGACAGGTCCATGGAATGACTTCTAGGTTCATAGGCCTTGCTACTAATCTTATAATATGTGAGATTCCACAGTAAACTGACTTTCTAGACTATTTCCAAGACATTCAGACCACTGATTCTAGTACCGATACATATTCTAGTAATGTAGGATTTTCTACTACCTCTAACCATTGTTCCATAAAAGGGGCTGATGCTGACCCCACATAAATTTGGGGTTAACAGTCCAAAGAAGCCGTTAATTCACACAAATTAACCATGAGACTTCAAAAAACACATATCAAACATTTAAATTGAAATGTTGGGTGGAATACATCAAGCTATACAAAAATGGCGATTTTTTCGAAGATCAAAGTAAATAACACTTTGATGTTGTAAATTCGGAATGCCATTGGCAAGTTGTAGAAAATTCTTCCTGAATTAAACCAATTTTATTAAGTTTCAAAAGATCATGTAATAAAGTTAATATGTACAATAAACTCACCTGAGTGGTTCTCACATGGTATGGGAAGTTTTTGTTGGCAGCTGACGGACGTGTCAAAATCTGAAATAACGATTAAATGACATAGAATAGCGGGAACAATGAACATGGAGATAGGAAGATAGCAAAAATGTCCATTTTCAATTTAATGACCAGTGTAGACACAAATCTACATAATAAATGATTAATACATAGCAGTTACCTTCATATATTTGTAAATATGACTTATTTACCTAACAAGATCCATTGCAATTAATTTATTTACTGAAATAATGATTTATTATGTAATAAAGTATAAATTCCAAGAAATAGACAAAATATGAAAAATTTACTATTACCGAAAAAATTATTTTTTACATTATGTTCATATGTTTGAGAAAAATTCATATTAAAGTTTCAATCTAATAGTAATATAGCCATCTTTTCAATACAAGAAAAAAAAACAGAACTTTTTAAAGGCTCAATGTAAGACCCTTTTCTAACAGTTTCTGAAAGGGCTACCAGTAAACGACTTTATATATATAACAATTTTTTAACACTACTTTTGCTGCAATGCAAACATAATTAAATGAGGCCACAACTGTGGTCCAGTGATTAGTGTGCTGGGCTTGTTCAAATCCTAGTCATAGCATATCAAACCCTTCTATGAAAATTTGACAAAACTGTCGATTTTTCTCCATATGTGGTGAAGTTGCAGGCTCCATGTGGAAGGGTAAGTTAGTATTGGTTAGTATACAGTTAGGTGGTAAAACTGGTTACGTGAACCGGCCATCGTACATAACTGAAACGTGTTGAAAAATGGCATTAAACCCAGTGACAAAGTCACATAAAGCAAATTAAATGAATTCAGTAACAACCAGTTAATGTGAACAGTATAACTTTGTAAATCAGTTTTTTATTTTCCAGTCAATTAAAACTTTGTCCACTGTTCAATAAGAGAATACATTATTTAATAAAGTTCCTAAAAAATCTAATACAAGTGTGACACTAGGGGTTTTACTCACAAGCTCTGGGTGGGACATGAAAAATAAGTTAACGGTCATAATTTTCATAAGGTTAATCTGCTTTAGTTAATAGAGTTATTTATTCTAATTAACTTTTATATCCCAGGATATCAGAAATAACATTTATAAATATGTTGCATTTTTCATCCTATGGGGCTGAACTAACTAGAACATGCAAGTTTTGTGCCGAGCTTTGAATTTATGTTCGATATATTCACCCTGCATTTTATCATCAAGACAATCAGTAATAGTTTAATCACATCAACCAGATCACAGCAAACAGTTAAAAGGATTTAGTTGTCACGAAAAAAACATACAGACTATAATAATCATCAGACAGTAAAAAACTGGATACCGTATATTCCCTAATAAACGTTCCCAGGGCGTTACAATTTTGAAAATGTGTTTGTGTCATTCCTTGGATTTAAGAAGTCTACTTTTCTACAAATTTCTATTGTTCATCTCGGATTAAAAAAGCCTGTCATGGTAAGTCACTTTTGTTTTCTCTTGTCCAAAAAGGGGGGGCATTTATTAGGGGAGGGACATTTATAAGGGAATATATAGTACCTTGTTTTGTATTTAATCTGACAATATAAACAACAAACGATTGTTTTATAACAAAGTGATAAAGTGACAACTGAGCGATTAAGTAAACAAACAGAATGCGCACGTAACCGCCTTGTAATATGACTATTAGGTGAAATACAATAAATGCTTGTGTACAATGTGCAAAAATATACATAAAAAAATCAGGGGCTCTTTTCATAGACATATCTTAGCTAAGACTGATGTTTTTAAACTTAAAAATCATCCTAATAGAACACAAGACAATTGGCATAAACAGTTGGGAAAAGATCTACCACACAAACAATAGAATACAACATATTTTGCTTCACAAAAAAAGGAAGAGGTGCCTACGTTTTGAAATTTTAAAAAAACCTGTCTAGGCTAATGACAGAAAAAATGTCATTTCTACGGTTACCAATCCAGCCCAAATTTTGCCACCAACCATAAAGTTTCTAACACCAAAATCCAAATATTTGGGTCAAATCATATTCCCCAGGTACAAATAGTATGTTTAAGAAAAATGTAGTTTTGTGACCTACTTACCCCATATTTTTATGTTTCGTCAAGTTACCATAAAGATGACTTTTTTCTAACCAAAGATATGTCTTAGAAATGGGCCACAGAAGTGCAGGTATTCATATACAAATGAAAATCTGGGTCAAAGGTTACAAAGACACGAGATCATTCTCTCTGGGTCAAAGGTCATTTTAACATGAGATTAGTCTTCAAGCTCAAATCTCAATTTCATTCTAAATGTAGAAGTATTTTTAAAGAATATAATAAAACATTTTGAAACTAACTTATTATATACAGTAAATTATATATGTACAGTAAAACAAAGTTATAATGAATTATATGATTATAGCAAAGTATCAGACATAGGGAAATAATTGTTTCCCCGAACAAATCCTTCAGTGTTTCAAGGTAATGAAATATTACATCATAGCGAAATATGGACATCATGAAGCATATATTTCCATTCAAAGGAATTCACTGTAACCGTGTCCTACTGTAAATCAAATATGAGAAATGGAATCTCTGTACTGTAAACACCACTTGAGGTCTATCTTACACACAAACTTAAGATTTGAGAACAAAGAAAGATCTCAACTTTCATAACCTGGGACATGGACGGATATGTACAAGAAAAATATTATAATAGCTGAAAAAGAATCTAAGTGAATTAGAAATAAAACTCATTCAAACTATAATTCCAACATCGTTTTTTATTTGAGGACGATTAGTGCATATTAAGAAAAGGGGAGGTCACTCTATCTACCAAGAAAAATAAATGTCCGACTACAGCTATCGCAACTTCCAGACCATGAACAACTTTTTCTCTCTTATATTCAGGAACAGCGAATGAAGCCACTAAAATTGTCACAGGGCTGGCCCAAAACCTCAATAAATAAAAATAAATTAATTATAAATAAAAATGCATATATAAATTATTTTAAGTAAAAAAAGGGTAAAAACTAAGTGATTTTATGCTGTAAATGGATTTTTAGATAGTATAATAATGGAATTTAAAAAATCAATGCGGCAGGTTTTCAATACCCAAACAAAAAATTGTCCTATAAAAATACTTCCAATGAAGTTGGTGACACCCATTTTAAAATTGGGTTTAATTGTTTGGGCGGAGCTCTAAGGAGACAAATATGAATCAAACTAATGGGGGAGACTGTTTGTATTATTGTTATAAAGAAGATGAATAGTATAAAGTTAAAAATACGGAGGATGGTGAACAAATAAATAAACCAAATGTAAACTGAATGATAGTATTAAAATTGATTTATTATAAAGATTAAAATTATAAATACTTCATAATGAATAATTCAATAAAATTAACACACAAAATATTCTGTCATGAGACTAAAGTCAACTAAATTGAAAATAAAAATAAATTGCAATCAACTGAACATGAAATGATTATAATGCGTTTCAGATTTTAGAACCAAATTAAGATAAAATGCAACAGTATGATATAAAAAAAAAACTTAAATAGTGTATTTTTGTTATATATATATATGTATCAAACTATATATGTGTATATATAAATGTATATGTGTGTTTGTGGTGGTGTTTGTGTGTACACACATTCCCCTTATAAAATTTAGATTTTAAACTGACAGTAAAATATAGATTTGAAGCAATAACACACAAAATCGAGACAAGCAGACAGGCAGATAAGAGTGTAGTAAATCGACTGAAGTACGCAATCAGAACGCACATAACGTCTCATTCACGAACAATTATAAAACTTTCTGGCAGCTAATACAATCGATATCAAGACTTCATTTTCTGCAAGTGAGAAATATTTCCTTCCGGTGAAAGCCCTTACAAACCCTAGACAATTGCGTTACTTCGCAAGTGACAAAAGACTTATAATCTTCCGATTTAATAATATATGTAGACAGTCAAGAATGCTGACTCTGTACGACTTGGCGGAATGCATAATCGTTAGACATATTGAATAACATACAAGTTTTAAATGCTTTCAGAGTACCAGTCAATTATACAGCCACAACAACGCACATAATTATTACATATAAAAAATTCATACACTAAAATAATGCCGATTTGAATCAAAAATGATGAAGGATATGTGTGTTAATGACTTAATGAAGTTTGTGACAATGAGTGGCAGGAAGAATGTTTTTTTTTTTCTATTACATTTCAATTATAGTATTGAAATTGAAGTATTTTATCGTTTAATTCTAAACAACACAGAAATAAGAAAGGAGAGAGCTTTCAGAAAAAAGAGACACAATGATAACATTATTTGACACAAAATTTACTGACACAAAATTTAGCGGCACGAAAGTTAGTGACGCAAAATTTAGCAATATGAAATTTAGCAACATGAAATTTAACAACACAAATTTGACAGTGCTTATACTATCGAACAACACTAATTAAGTATGGAAATAAATACATTTGTTGTATGCTTTTTTATTTTATTGAGTTTAACATTGTACCAACAGCCAGAGCTATATGGCACATTTTCTAACTTTTAATGATGGAGGAAGACCCCAGACCTACACCTTGATAGAACAACTGACCTTCTGTAAGTTAGCTAGACAACTTCCCCATATGTCATGTGATATTTGTCTGGTCTCAGATGGGATTCAACCTCACAGCAGCGAAGGGCAAGTGATTACTTAAGCCAGACACTATAGCCACTCAACTGCGAATGCCCCCCTCCCCCACCTCTCAAAGTAATATGGACATATTTTACATTGACAGACAATCAAAGGAAACAATCTATAAAGCTCCCTGACTCCACATGGACGCAGGAAAACACCAAAAAAAAATCATTTTTCAACTTTGCACTTGTAGATTTTTAAAACAATATAATTACATGACATGTTATCATTTCTCAGAGAACTAAACTAGACAATTACACCACATAATAAATGTCCATTAACATTTAGTGACAATGATAAAAAGGAACCATTTTATATAAAAGAAATTCAAGTTGTCAAGGAAACTAGAACATCAGATATAATAAAGAATGAGAGGATATGTAAAGTAGTCACAGGTTTTATCACAATAAAATAAACCAGTACAATCACATTAAGAATTTATTGACGCAGCAGACGTATCAGGTTTCTAGAGTTGTGACAATATACCTGGTGCACAAGAAGCGAATTTTTATTGAGAATATCATAATTAAATATCTAGTTAAAATCCCCTAGAGGCTTATCCTAGTAATTAGGCCTTTCTTTTTTGATTTTTCGTTTTATGGACCCTCCTCCGAGAAACTCAATTTCAGAAAACCAAACAGAAGTGGAAATCCTAAATTTCTTGTTTCCTCCGCTCTTGATGAATTACCTTTTTGGAAATAAAATGTCGGGATCGATGTGATCGGCAAAAAATGAGAACTTGGTCAAAATGAAACTTGGCCGAAAAGTTCCAATCATTGACCAATTAAATTTGATGTAATGAATTGTGATTAAAATAATGGCGGCGCCCATGTGGCTTCAACTCATTACAAATGTAGAGGGCAAGAACATCATGAAATTAATAAGTATTGGGCTTGAAATTCTATTATTAATACTTACTGATGCAAAAATGAATCTATTTTGAAATCTTATATATATTTTTTTTTCCGTCTCCTACCACTATGTCGAGTCATGGTTGTTCATAAAACAAAGAATAAAAAATAAAAGGCC
This sequence comes from Lutraria rhynchaena, assembly GCA_008271625.1. NCBI lineage: Eukaryota > Metazoa > Mollusca > Bivalvia > Venerida > Mactridae > Lutraria > Lutraria rhynchaena. Next base: position 113,104 of record VIBL01000188.1, read on the forward strand.
TTATATACATTATAAAATAACTGATATTATTACACAAGGAAGTAGCTCAATTTTGTAATAAATATGAATAACATAATTTTCATGATGTCTTATAAAACAATACTGTTTGTTTAAATATCATATAATATCATAACATAAACTTGATAATGACTTAGTTATTGCCCTTTGTCGACGTAACAAAAATTCAACTACAAACTACAATATAGTCTTTCATGATGCCAGACGGATTGTTCCACCAGTGAAACAAATGAATTTATGTCTATGTATGTTAACAAAAAAAAAACAAACAGCCTGTACCTCTGATGGAACAGAATACAGTAGGAAAAGAAATAGCATTGTGTACTACTTAGGTATCATTTAATTTTGCCGGCATGAATTTTCCTGCGAATGCTGAAAGACTTGAATTTGCACAGTTTCAGTTTTAGTGAAAATATCATCAAGGATATTAACTGCTTATGGTCTTTGTGCAAAATACACAAAAAATTCATCCATTGCAATTAATAATGACAACATACCATGAGCAAGAGGTGCCACAAGTATATGATACCTTGTATTGTTAGTAAATGAGAGATGCTACATATATCTAACAAAGTCATAGAGATATTAATTAATTTTACAGTAAAGTCAAATCTCTTCCTACTTTAGTCTTTTAATGACGAATTTGACTGGACACTTGTTTCGTAACATTATCAACAAATCAAACCAATGGCTTGGAAATCATGAAGAACCAGTCCACTACATAATTTGCCATAAGATGTTGTACAATTTTAGGATATCAACAGTTCTTAGTACATGAAATTTTGTTCACACATAACTTTTGATTGGAAATATACATGTATTTTAAATTCTGAGGAAGTCCAGGCATTTAAAGGCTCAAGTTTCGGAGCTTTTAATACAGACTGTTTAAACTACAATATGGCATTGTGTTGCATTGTTCGGTTATTTCTACAAACCCATATGTTATATTTTCCCATTTTGAGAAAATCGCACTTGAAGTTTTGAACTGCAATAACTTCAAGCGAGTAACGGGTTTGTGGAACTGGGATTAACCCTATTTAGGATAGATCTACAAGCAACTAAGTACGATCATTGAAAAGAGTTCATCTAGACAAAAAATCACACCAAAATCTCAATATTGAGTTACAGGCTTGTATAAATAAGCTGACAGCATAGCTACTTGTCTTTCAAAATTCTCAAATCCCCTGACTCATTATCTTTATCTTGACCATGTCTATGTTTTTTTAAGAGACTGTTTCATGGCCCCTTCCAGTGTCTCCATGTTTCTGTATGAACCCTTCCTCTAATTCACTTAATTCAGATCTAATACATGTTTAGCTTTTAGGGTATCCAAAGTAACAGGCAGCTCAAGGGTACCTCAAGGTAACATAGTATCCCAAAGTAACATGGTATTGCCTGGTAACAGGGTATCCTAAAGGAACATGGTATCTCATAGTAACAGGGTATCCCATGGTAACAGAGTATCCCTGGTAATATGGTATCCAATTGTAACTGAGTATCCCGTAGTAACAAGGTATCCCATGGTAACAGGGTATACAAAGGTAACATAACATTCCCAAGGTAATATGATATCCAGAGGTAATGGGGTGTTCCAAGAAAATGGGGTAACCCAACAAAATGTAACCCATATATGTTGAACTTAAAATGTCTTGAAATGCAATGTTTCTTTTCATTTCACAGTCTGTGACTTATGCCAGTTGCCTAACTTTTTTGGACAAGCACAAAATCAAATACACAATTCACACAAATCAAATACATCGTTAAGACAAAGTTTTAAAATGACATTGTATCATTTTTTGAACAGAAATTTAATATCATTAATTTTAAGTAAATAATGCAGAATATGTGGAATTTAAAGAAATATGAACGGACAATGCTAAAACAAAGACTAGTAACAAGGTTAGTGTTAAAGAAGCAAATACCAAATAAGAAACTGAAAATAAAAATGGCTACATACATTTCAAACTGCTAAACTACATGCATAGATAGGTGACAACCTAACAAATTCTACCAAACAAGCAAACCATCACCATTCTTACCAGAAAAAATAAATGGCCACAAAAAGCAACAAAATTCTCTACGCCATTTACAGTTTTTTCTCGTGTCCACAGAGCAATGCTCGTCATAGCGACAATAATAACAATGGGGCCAGCCCAAAACCTGCAAATCAACAAAATGATGTGGTTCGTTGAGAGGCAGACGTATTTTCTACCATATTTAGAATGCAGCTTGCAGCTAGTTGCAGGATTCTGTCTGGAAATGTCTGCTGAGTTAATTAATGGCTGAAAATTCAACCTGGTAAAGATTTCTCCCAAAACCGACTGCCTTTAACAACCTTGAGATGTTTTAGTTACTGACATTTACTTCTGGTAAATTCACAATCCTTACGCTGAAATTTATGATTATTGAATATCCTTATGGTCTTATCTTAAATAAGAAAACGGAACTAGTTATATCAAGGACTGCTGGAAAGCGGAGACAAAGATGGCTGGCATTAAAATTCTATCTTATTCTATTTCTGAGTCTCAATGACTGCATCACCATTATCATTTCAGACTTCCAGACAATAAATGTACAATCAATCATTTTATCGAGATAAATAAACTGCAAGAATATGCATATCGAGTATGCATAATAACGACTGTACAGACACAGACCACAGTCAATAACAAACTGGTTTCCACTAATAAAACTGTTGGGTGCAACCAAAGCAAATTAAACACACTCTTTATTTATTATCTTTAAGGGAGTTCCGCATTGTTTTATCAAATTGTTTGTAGGGTCTGATAACACGATGAACTGTAGCATGTGAAAAACGAGACTATTTGTTTAAACAATTAACAAAAGAAACCACAGAAAGTCTCCACATTCGGTAAGATAATGCATTTTGTATACATGCGTTTGAATTTTTACAAGTCCATGCAGCCGGTATCATCTAAAGATGGCGCAATTGTGCAAAAGATATCGTAAGATAGGTATTGAGACTTTTGCTGTGACAGCATTTTCATGAAATCCTTTGTAGTTTTGATAAACCCTTACAACCTTACTATTGGCCTGAAAAAAATTCCCCTGGAATAGTGTTGTAATTGCATTGTATTGTTATAGAAATGTCATTTCACAGTTGAATGCTTATCTTTTGACTAAAATGGCCGACATTTTGAAGTGAAATTTTATATAGGAAGGGAAAGAACTCTGCACAGAAAATCTAAAATTTACATTAATCAAGTCAAAAAATTCTATATAAAATGCATTCAGCCATTTCATCAATTTTACATAATGCATCGATTAAATGCACTGAATTATGTATAAAATATTTGAAGCCAGTGATTGCAAAATATCCAATTAACACATTTAAACTTCCTTATGTCAACACGATGCATTATTCAATCGCCATTTTGTAAGTGACAAGCATCAAGTACCAAGAAAATGACCGACTCTAAGCTAATATACAGTAGATAAGAAGTACAAACCAAACATGAAATACTTCATTTGTAAGACTTGCAATATTATGCATTTTGAGACTTTACCCAGAAACAGATCAAAAATGTTTCGAAGCAGACACGTAGAACGTGAACGCCATTTTGTCTGAAAATGTGCATACATTATCGTTCTGTTCCTTTGTATTCATAATTTTAAGATTCATATCTTAATAGCAGGAATTCATGACACCATCAAACATACATCATAGCATGCGTAACTTCTGACTAGAAGAAAGCTTAAAATCATTAATCAAAGGAGTGTATTTTCAATAAGAACAACACAATCCACGTACCCCTAATGTATGCAATGATTTTTTGGGGCACCAAGAAGAACTTCAGCCCAAAATTTTAATCTTAAGACGAAATGATAGTCATGAGGTCCACAAAAACTACAATCATGGTTGCAGCTTCCATTATGGGCAAAGTTTTCCAAAAGTCTATGAATCATTTGTGGACCAAAATTTAAAAAAAAACACAAAGTTGATTTCAAATGCGGCGATATTTAAGATAATGGTCTCTCCTCCTATCAGTCCATTTCTAAAGCACCGAAACAAGCATTCCCTGTACTTGTGGGGATCAAACATTCCAAGTAAATAATCCTCTATAGCAATACAGTGCAACCTCTCCAGAACAACACCCTTTGGGAGAAGCAAAATGATGTTGTAGTAGAGAGGTTGTTGTTCAAGAGATTGCCACTCTGGAGAGGTTGCATTGTAGTTTGTTTATTGGAAATCATAAATAATTACTGGGTAAAAATTAACATATGTCTTATTCAAAGGTTATATGATGATAACACATAAATAAATCATCAAACTGAATTATCAGCAATAACATTGTATAAAGGCATTCAGCACAATAAATGTATCCATAATAACACTTATCAACATGATTTAGTCTCGTTATCAAAGATTAAAAATTACATTGACAATAATTAATGAACAGACAAACAGTTTCACATCACATTTATTATAACTGCATGAAGTATCTATAATATAGGGTGGAAACCAATTCATTATGACATTAGAGCAAAGCAAATTTAAGTACATTGAATAGGAAACGTCTAGACTTGATCAAATTCTGAGCATCTAAAATATGTAAACATTTCAAATTTAAAAGTGCAAAAAGTAACATCAGACAAGGTGTATTATCATAATACCTTTTAGTGTTAAATTGTAAAACACAAATTTGTTTACGGACAAAATTAACATCATAATATAATGTTAATGTTTACTTATATAAAAAAAGTCCTATGAAACAATATGGAAACATCTCGCCAAAAAAAAACGGATACAGTACATTTGCCTATCCCTGTATTCAACCTTGACCTTCAACTCATAACCTTGAATACAATTTAAATGTTAGGGAGTTTTAAACTTCCAAGTACAAAGAAATTAGAATCATGAAGTTGTCATGACTTTCCTATATTGCTTACAAAGCCAATTTTAGACCATCCTTAAAACAAAAATTATCGGTTTGCGGTTTGCGGTTATGCGACCAAAACTTTTTAAAATGGGGTGCGTAGGTAGGCATTTTTCTTTCTTTTATAAGTTAACATTACATAATACAGACACTGATAAGATGGACTAAAAAAGAAAGATATATAATATTTGGCTTTGGGGATTTTTGAATGAGTAGGTCAAGGGCAAACCAACAATTCTTAAAGGATGGTCTTACCAAGAAAATTTAATTAATTTTTGAACAAGTTTTGAGTAAATTAAGACTAATACAAAAAAAATGTTTTGCATACATTAAGACTACGAATCATGTATATATTATTTTGTATATGGCAAATGGACAATATATATACAAATATTATAACAATGTTACAAATTCTTTCTTAATCTTATTCATCCATTTCTTAGATGAAAAATTTGTTAAACAATTTGGTAATTGATGCATTAATTTGCCAAGGGATGTTTGACGTTGTTATAAATAAATATTGTATACTTAAATCCTACTCTTTAAAGAAAAATACTCAAAAATGTATTTGAGGACTAATTTTTATTTTTAATTCCTTATGGACACTTTTCTTAGCAAGAAAATCATTTTTAATTTGAATAAAAATATAGAGCATGTTTTTCAAGAAGTAAAAACAGTTAAAACAATTATATTAAGCTTTGATAGTATCCAAATTAATGCAAATCCCTTTTTACACATAAGTGTAACTACGCAAATTAAGGCATTACGCCCCTAATATCCAAAATTATCATCTTAAAATAGAGTGGACAGATTTTGGGAGCTTTAATAAATTTTACCGGTTGATTTACTGTGAGATTTTTCAAAAAACAATGACAATACCTCTGAGTTTTGTCTCTAAGATTTGCATTGAAGTCTATGGAAGTAGCCAATTTTCAAAAATTAGTGAAAAAAGATCTACATCAATGAACACTCACAGTAAAAAAATGCAAAAATGAAGAATCAATCTGACTGAATAAAGAAACATGTTTTTTCATCATGAAAAATGTCGAAAAATTAATCTTTTTCTTCATCAAACAAGGGCAGCAATTCTTACAAAACTTTCAAAATGTGGCCCCAAATAAACTAAAGAATCTAGGGTAACTATTAAAGAAATAACAAAAATTGGGCAATACCATTTTTGTAATGTTAGCATTTTTTTAGAGCAGATACTTTGTAAAGGTACATTCATAATTATGGGCATGCTACCATAATATGAAGTATAAGTTATCCAATTTACTACAATCGGCTGAATTTATTTTCTCATCATAATATTTCGGTAAATAATAAAATAATGCAAACCAATTTATTTATCCCAGTAAAACATTACATACAGCATTTAGCGCATTAAGAGTGGTGCATTTCCCAGGAATATGCCTTTTCAACAAATTACCCTTCAAAATGTAAGCGGATTCCACAGGTGTTAGCGACAAAATATGTTCATTCTATAAAATATGAATATTAAGAACTATTTATCCTATTCTAATAATACAATGCAATAAACACATCATAGCTAAAACCTGTGGTTCCTAGATGCAAAATTATTTATTATTTGTACTTCTATACAAATATTTATTCATATACATCATCGAAATTCTTCATTAGACAGAAATTTCCACAAAGTTATTTCTGAAGTCTTTCAACACTTGTTGCTGGTGCACGGTAGGTAAAATAGGTGGTTGGATGAATCGTTGCTGGGCACCGTTGCCCGGGTAATACAGGTCTAAGCCCCATTGACTTGGTCACAATTTATGATTTTTGCAAAATTGCTGCTGACTCAATAATGAACACTGTTTGTAAAACAAAGGCAAATTTGTTCAGTAAATTCCCGGAAATTTCTGACACAATGCAATAAAAAAACCTGACAAACATAGATGCGGTTAAACAACAAATTACTCGATAATTCAAATTATATCATACATGCATGACGGGCATCATATTATCTGCATATGTTCAAACCGCATCCGGTATCATGTTCGAAGGTTGAAAAACGACGGCTTAATCTAACAAAGGTTCTTATAGATGAATGAATGGTTAGTCATATTCGGTTAATTTGCAGATATAAACCCCTTTTAGTACATAATTATTCATTTCATTCAAATTTTAATCTGGTAAAAACATAATTCATTATTTTTTTTGCTAAATTTTAAATCTATTTATGAAAGGAAATTAAGGGCTTTGGTATAAAAAGCTATGCAGACATATTTAGCTGAACAGTAGGTGTAATATATGGTCAAACCTGTTTACAAAGGTCACCCTTGGGAAAGACAAAATGTGGCTTTTATTGACAATTGGCCTAAAAATTACTCAGAGGTTAAAATAATCAGTGACATTTTTCTTAAAGAATGGCCTTTATTCACAAGGTGGTCTTTATTCTGTGGTGGATGCAAACACAGGTTTGACAATACATAATGGGCATTTATAGGGGTTTCTGCTCTGATAAAATGATTACAATACATTAATTTGTATTGTTCTTCTGTGCAGTTTGTGAAATATTTCACACAAATAAGTATACACATCCAGAAGAATGTAATTAATTCTACTTAATTATAATTACAAGAATAATTTATAATATAAATATAATTTAATAATATACTTATTAAATATAACAGCAAACACAGATGTCATGTAGCTAGGCCCCGAATTACTGTATTTATAATTACAACACCCAAGACAATATGACATGTTTGTCTCTTAACTTATATCTCATTTTCATTTTGGTAGAGATCATACATTCACAAATATTATTATTTTCTTATCAATAAATAACGGTATCGTAATCTGAGCATTATAGTACAGTATTTCGTATTATCATTCAGACATGACAGCATGCAAACACATTAATGAGGTCTGAAATTGGCCATAAATCTTATGAACGGTAAATATTACGACCAACTTTCAGACCGGAAGAATGGTTTTAATAGTAAGGTGGTTTCATTATTAAGTTAAAATGAAAATTAAGTTTGGACGATAAGTGGTTGTTATAACCAGGATGTCAACTAAGCCTAGTTAGTTTTTTATGATAAACACCCAGTATTTTCGAACCTTAGCCATTTTTTAGATTCAAATCTTGATTAAACTTAAAACCATGCACAATTAAGCATGTATGAATTTGTGATATGTTCACTAAAGATTTTTGTTAACCCCACTTGCGGACGTGGTTCAGTGGTTAGTGCACTGGACTTGTAACCCGGAGATCCGGGTTCAAATCCCGATCACAGCAGGTCATACCCTTCTTTGAAAATTTGACAAAAATGTCGATTTTCCTCCGTATGTGGAGAAGTTGCCGACTCCTCGTAGAAGGGTAAGCTAGTACAGGTTGGTATACAGTCCAGGAAAACTGGTTAGGTGAACCCGTCACTGCGTACAACTGAAAATTGTTGAAAAACAGCGTTAAACCTCAGTGACAATAAGTAAGAAGTCGCCACAATGGAGGTTTTGTTTGGATTTATGTTAAAAACATGTTACAATATTTTTATAGACAGACATTAGTAGAGGTAACCAAAGCTGAATAATGCTTCATCAAGTTTTAATCTTCACAAAATTCATTCCATAGACACATTATTAAAATAAAAACTAAGACTGCATTATAATTTAAATTAAATTAAATGAAGAACTTCCCATGTCTGAGACCCTTAACTCCTTGGAGCCTTCCTGAACAGTTTGGCCTGAATTTATTATTCTTAATGCCACAATCACCATCATTGCCAATACAAACATGAAGAAAATCATCCCATATATAATAGAGCTACTCTGATAAAACATGGCTGGATGTTCCATTTTACCCACCTATTCGACATCACAGGCTACTTCTAATAGGCTGATGACGTCACAGACAACTCGTTCGAATAGACTGATGACATCACAGACTACTTGTTCTTATAGACTGATGACATCACAGATTACTTGTTCTTATAGACTGATGACATCACAGACTACTTGTTCTTATAGACTGATGACATCACAGACTACTTGTTCTTATAGACTGATGACATCACAGACTACTTGTTCTTATAGACTGATGACATCACAGACTACTTGTTCTAATAGACTGATGACATCACAGACTACTTGTTCTTATAGACTGATGACATCACAGACTACTTGTTCTAATAGACTAGACTGATGACATCACAGACTACTTGTTCTTATAGACTGATGACATCACAGACTACTTGTTCTTATAGACTGATGACATCACAGACTACTTGTTCTTATAGACTGACAACATCACAGACTGCTTGTTCTAATAGAGGAGTAATTATGCATTACAAAGCATTTTGGGGCTCAAAATACTTAGGTTGCATAACATGTAAATTTCATTAATTATAAATCTATTATCTGGTATTTAATATTTATTTAGTCTACTGGTAAACATTCTGAAAGAGGAAAGGATATAGATTTCTTGTTGCTTTCATCATTGGACTGAGGATTATTAAATCATGTTAAGCAATCTCGAACGAATTCTTGCAAGGCTGAACTCCCACTGATACTTCATCAAATATAGATAAAACATTGATGAAAATTTATTACATCTTAATTCAAGTATGTAGCAGATTTATTAAATGATAGACAAATTGTGTGCCATGATACCACTCTTTAATCCAATGTGAACAATCAGTCCCAAATTTTTATTCGAGTTAATAGCAGCATTATTGAAATAATGGGAAATTTCTGTACCATAAAAACTTTTTTGTACCATAAAAACACTCTTTTCCTAAAACCTCTCTAATCTGAAAAACTCTCTAATCCAAACAGATTAAGTATAATGGCCGTCATAAGAAAGTAACCAGTAAGTGATGTTGGTATAAAATAGACAAAAGCGCAAGTAATCGAGATGAATTTAAATCTGGAAAAAGCTGAAACATTTCATTATATGGTTTATTGTTATCCATTATTGACCATAAAATTGCTGTATACCATTAAAATTTCAAGGTCAGTATGTTAGGCCAAAATAGAAGAATTTTTATGATGGCTACTTTCTTGTGACAGCCAGTATATGTTCATATTAGAGAGATTTCACTGTTCATAAAATTATACTTAACAATTGCTTCGTAATTGACACTATGTTACAAATACAAAGCATTCTTTTAAATAGATACATCTTACTTGTTTCAAAACTTAATACAATTTACTGGACTTAATTTATATTCATGAAATCTCCATTAGATTAATGAAACCTCCAGAGCTTTGAAAAGAGGCGTTTAATATCACATATAAATCATATTAAAACTTGTACAAACTATCTTTAATACATCAAAGTTTGATGCAATTCAACAAACACATCCTTTCCTTAAGTTTCATTAAAATATATTTGAACTAATCTGACGCAGTGAGTTTAAAGTGAAATACAGACCCATGAACACTGACATCACATCCAAATTATTGAAATTAGACTAACAGCAAGCTCATTTAGAATAAAACTTAACAGTTCATTCTGATTATTGTATTATTATATTTCAAGTCCTTGATATCGTTTCTACCAAGGAGAGGATGATACTATCTCATATAGTTATTTCTAGATGTGCTAAAATGTTAAACATTACAGTACACTTTAATTACAACACTTTTGTGTCTATGATATTTTTCTTTTTATTGTTCAGAGTCAATGATACCAGCTTATATAGTCTTCTCTAAAAAAAGCATTCGCTATACAGTACAGTAATTAATTCAAGAAGTGATCACTTGGTTTCAAGAATTTTTTTTCTTGAGAGGTGCAAAGACACAGGGTTTGCCATCTTTATCTCCTCAGAGAAACCAGCGTGTAAATTGTTTGTTAAAAACTCATAATTATATTCTTATTGCAATAATTTTAAGAATACTTCAACATTCTATCCATACTTGTCCGCAAAAAACGAAAACATTGCAGAAGATTACTTTTCAGTCAATATCTGCAAAATTAAATCTCTTGCCACTATACCTAATTTACAGTATACAGAAATTAATAAAGGAGGGATTTCGCCGATTAATTCCTTATTTAGAAGTAAATATCAGTAACAAAATCTACCTGGAATTTCAAAATATTTCTGCTGATGAACATCCGACAGACAAAACAACATCAAACATGCATAATATACCAACGTACAACAACACAAGCGTCAGGATATATATTCACAAACATAGCTAGCTCTAAGGATTATGGTATTTCTGTGAACAATTTAAAAAACTATTCCATCCAAGCTTCTGCATCATTTCGATACTAAAATACTTAAATTCGCTTAAACAAAGCAGAACCATACCTTGTAATTAAGAGTTTCATGCCATTATTCCCTTTTTATCTAATGAGATTCAATTTCCCATCATTGTCTAACAGTTCCCTGAAATCCCTGAGTGTCTCATCTTATGGAGCATTCTAGGGGACTGGAAAATCCCTTAATTTGAGAATGACCCAGACAGTTTGTCTGGGGCGATCCATTGCATTTATTAAGGGATGAAATTAAATGAATGCAGAAATGATTGAATAACTTCAAATTGTTTCACGCATGCTGTTTCCCCCATCTGGACTGACTCACCATAAAAAATAAATGCCCACAGAGAGCAACAAAATTCTCAACACCGACTACAGACTTTTCTCGAGACCATAACGCAACAGCGAGCATAGCAATAACTATGACAATGGGACCAGCCCAAAACCTGAAAATATGGGGATCAGGGGATGAAATTCAACTCCAGTATATAGACAACAACAGACAGAAATTTTAAAAAAAATATCATAACATGTCCCTAATAGTTAAAGGGAAACAACTCTTACTACAAATGATGCAAATTTTAAAATCCTTGTTCAAAATGCATATTTTTGTAATTATAAAAACTTTTTACGTCTGAACAATACATTAACGAGACAAACTTTAAATTAAATGCCAATGAATTTAATTACAGATGTAAATTAACAAAAATTGCAATCACTAAAAACGTAGGATAGAATACGGACACATCACATACGATAACAGCCAATGAAACTCGATGAAACATGTAAATGGGAAATTTAGCAACAAAATCCAGAGGGTTGTATATATGTGTTTGTCTCGTAAGATATCGATGTTTCTTACGAACAGATAATTTGTACCCAGCCAGGAATAACAAATGCAATGACATTGTATTAACATGTGGTGCATGAAACTCCTGCAAATTATAGACAGCATTGATAGATCGGGAACAGAATATCTGGAAGTTGGTGACTTCATCGTAACAAACCTTGGTTTAATGTTGTAAACAATTGTCTCGCCGTACAATACAGACATATTTTGAATAAATTAAGATCCAGCAGATGGTACACGTCATGTAATAAATCAATAATATATATATATCCACAATGTCGTACATAGATAATACATATTTGGCCACGTATCTTATCATCAGAAAATATCAACAAAATCATTATGCTGCAAACAAAAACATTACATGACTCAAAACGAAGTGTTTTATCAGATCACAATATTATAAAACAATAACGTCTGATGCATAATGCATTGATGTGACTCAACAACAAAATATTCACACATGTACAAAAATGCAAAATGTACGAAAAGATTTAGAATTTCATGGATTTTATTCTTCAGCGTAATTTCAGACCTATACCAGCAAGAAGTTAACCTGAAACCAATATTCCTGAATTCTGCATATATTATTTATGATAAAATAGCGTAAAAAGTTACATTAATTTAGGACACCAGCGGCTCAAGATTCTTATTCTAGTACTGATACCCATACATATTATAAAACCTGGCTGCTAGGCTATATGGGTAGATTATAACGTTTACAGACCGCATGATAGGGAGTTCGAGCACAAGGTATGGCACCACTTTGGTTGAGGACATTAGGTCTAAGGCAGTCCTCCACCATTGACCATTCATGTAAAGAAGTCGGCAGATACTTGCAGAGAACAAAGTTAGTACTGGCATAGAATCAGGAAAACTGGTTAGGTCAACTACCTGCCAGTATATGACTGAAATACTGCTGAAAACAGGGGAAAAAAACTGAACATCTTCACAATTTCTTGATCTTAGTCCACACTTTGCTGTGACTTCATAATTCCCAAATATGGTATTAGAACTGGTTAGAAACACAGGAAGCAATAGTTTGTCTCATTTTGTGGACTGTGAAACTGATCAGTTGAAATAACAGTAAAACATGAAACAAATTTTGAAACAATGATAGTGAGTCACATCATGAGGCACTTGAGTCATCAGACACAACTTTTGCACTTTAAAGTATTTTATTTTGTTTCATTTTTCATCCATTTCGACTCAAAAAGTACTGGATCAGGATTTTGCGATATAGTCTTTGCACGACATATTTACATGCGAGTTGAAATTTTTAAGTCATAGTTACATTTTTACGTCAGAGTTAAAATTTTTACAGCAGACGCAGAAGTCTCAAGATAAGCTCAATATATCTTTGGCTACATAATTGATATACATACCATAAAGTATAAAACACAAACAATGGATAGTAGAATTTTCCCTTCTCTGGATAATGCTTCAAAGTGAAGAATATGGCATAACAGAACCACATGTAACCGATGATTCTCATAGCAATTAATGCATAACCTGGTGGACTCTCGTATAGATATAAGACAAGACCAGGATCAAATATCTGAAAATATATACACAAAATATTCAATGAATTCAGTGTCATATCCTCCCCCACCAATTGGTAAACCTTCCAACCCATTCCAGTTTCCTGACCCCTCAAAGATGAAAATCTTGACCAGTTTCTACAAACTTCACAGTTATATACTTCTCGCAGTTTCTTTGCCAGCTCTGCCCTCACACAGTTGCAAACATCTGACATTTCTTGACCCCTCCCAGTTGAAAATCTCCTACAGTTTCTGACTATTCCCAGTTGCAAGCCTATCCTAATTTTTTGATCCCCTCCCAGTTGAAGATCTTTCCCAGTTTCTGGACCCTCAAAGTTCCATGTCTCTTCTAATTTTTGCCCTCTCAATTGCAAACCTCCTACAGTTTCTTAACCCCTCCAAATATCATACCTCTCCCAGTTCCTTGACACCCCTGGTTTCTGACCCTTCTAATTTTCAACAATCTCAATGTTGCTTCTAGTTTCATTCTCTTCTTGGTTATTTTTAACCCTTCTTGGGTTACTCTCAAATTTTAGATATTAATCAGTTTACATAAACATCCTCATTTTTATAATCGTTAAAACATTGACTTACGAGTAATATCTGGAGCAACAGACTCACTCACAAGAGTTATGGCCCTTGTTTATGAATAATCAAGTATAAAAAGGCATACATGTCAATGACACCTTTGCTATCAATACACTGGACAGTCTGGATTTTAATCATCCAAGCTAACAAAATGGAAATCAAGGCAATTTTTGTGCATATAGAATTTCTCTTCTATATGTTTCAAGTATAATTGATATTTCACTGTCTGCTCTCCTCACCAACTTGTATCAAGTAACATCAGTGACAATGCAAAACAAGATAATTATATTCCTAACATCTAACATTTCAGACATTTGTCTATATCTTAAGGCAGAAAAGATCTGGAATAAAACGACTGATACCTTTTCTAAAGGAACATTTAATTGTTGTGACAGGTATATTAATATAATTGAAACAGGAAAAAAATTATGAGAACGGTTTTGGTTATAACTATTAATACAGTAAAACATGGTTATAACAAACTCTGATATAGTGAGGAAATGGATACAGTGAAGCATTCCCCCCTCACTTACCATTTTTATTTGGTATGGATAGTGAAATATGGAAATAATGAAGTAATTATGAGGGTCCCTAAAGGGTTCCCTATTACTGTATTCTTACAGTACTTATATTATAAAATGTAAATGATATTTTATGTACGGAAATGAAATCAGATTCATTGTTTTTCTTGACAAAATATGCCTGTTACAAACACAGGTATAAACTAAAGACACTATTTACAACTTTGTTTTAAGCATATTTTACATAACCTCATTCCATTTACAAATATGGCATAATTTTAGATCAGTTTTTGCTAGGGAATCATGTAAGTACAGTCAAACCTGTGTTTGCAGCCACCTCCAAATAAAGACCACCATGTGAATAAAAGCCATACTTCGAAAAACCATCACTGATTATTTAGAACAAACTAACCCCAGAATAAAGGTCACCTGTCCATAAAGGCCACACTTTGTCTTTCCCAAGGGTGGTCTGTGTTCACAGGTTTGATTGTCTTTAACAATTTTTATCATTTGCTTTGCACATAGTGTATGCACTTACATTTCCAGCTATTACTTTCCTCCTTAATGAATGGAAAGCTAATGGCATTTTAAAATGATACAGTTTTTTACCATACTTCTAGTTTAAGCAACAGTGACATCTATTTTTGTCAAACTTATTATGAGCAACCTACAGTGGTTTATTACAGTGGTAATTTAGCTGATTATAAAATGTAGCTGACAAAGATTGAAAGACAGAAAATAATAATATGGAAGATATTGCTGACTTAACAGATAAAGGGAGCTAACTACAATACAGATCTAAAACCCAATATCATCTGTACAGTAAAATCCTTGGTGTAATCAGTTTTATTTTTCATTATTATACACATACTTTGCTACTAAAAACTGTTCAGGCCTAATTTATGCACCTCTGTGGAGTCAGATCCAAATATGCCATATCCAGGGCCTCTAAGGGTTCTGATCTGTAATAGACATCTCCCAAGGCTCAGATCTTAATATGCCTTGCCCAGCAACCAGATCTAAATATACCTTGCACAATGACCAGATTTAAATATGCCCTGCACAGGGCCCAGATTTAGAATGCCTTGCCCAGTGACCAGATTTAAATACACCTCACACAGGGCCTAAATTTAAATATGACTTGTACAGGGACCAGATTTATAGGCTTTGCACAGAGCCATTTCTGACCTATGCTAGTCAAGCAATCTTCATTAAGCAGTAAACATCTCCATCTGAAAGTCTAAACATCTCAGTTACTAAACAAAGTCACCAAATACATGTCAGTCATAGGTTCTGTTTAGCAACCTGAAACATTCACTGTAAGTTTTTTGATATAAGTTCTTCAGCATTCCAAAACATTGCCTTCCCAACTGATGAAAAAACTATTCACCACTACTGATGGTAAGCTTCATTCTATAAATAGATAAAAAACTGTATAACAAGAAAGATGATTAAACTATACTTACAATTGCTTCCCAGATGAATATTACGATATATGTAATCACATACAACGTCATGAATACAGAAATCTTGATTGTCGATGACATACTGAGTTTACCTCGAGTGATCGTGTAACCTTTACCAATCAGTATCAACATCAATAAGAATACCATAATACTGATGGATTCACACGCTCGGGCTGAAATATAAAAATTTTTGTAAGCTTTAAAATCATACCAACAGAATAAGACAATCTTTTCAGCCTTTAGAGAAGGGAGATGACCCAAAGACATTCTGTAAGCTAGCCAGTCAGCTTCCTAACAAGAGATATTTTTCTGGTCAAGGGTGGGATCAGGCAGTGGCCATAGTCCAGTGGTTAGTGCCCTGAACTAGCAACCCAGAGATCTGGGTTCGAATTTTGGCTGTAGCAGGTCATATCCTTTAATGAAAATTTGACAAAAATGTCGATTTTCCTCCATATGTAGAGAATTTGCCAGCTCCTTGGGGAAGGGTAAGTTAGTACTGGTTAGTATACAGTCCAGGAAAACTGGTTAAGTGAACTGGTCGCTGTATATAACAGAAAAATTGTTGAAAAACGGCGTTAAACCCCAGTGACAATAAGTCACATAAAAACAAACAAACAAGGGTGGGATTCAAATGCAAAGCAGTAAGAGGCTAGTGATTACAAGTCCGAGGCTCTCATCAATCAACCATAGAGGCCCTTAAAATAAAATAATTTGATGCATACAATCTGAAAAAGTTGGTTATAATTAATGGAAAACATTTAAAATGGTTTAACATGGATACAAATGTATATTCAACAAATTTTAATAATGAATTAACAAAATATGCCGGAGGCGAGGGTAAACAAATTCAATGATTAACAAAAAATATATTCATTCATATAAAAGACTTAAAACCTTTAAAGAGTCTGTGAATATACACAAACATGAAGAACAACAAATAACTTTAATAAAGAACTAAACTCACAGAAAAATCCAGTTAAAGAAATTTCAATTATTAGTAATTTAATCAGTTGACACAAAACACAATCAAACCTCAGTCCTTCGGCAAATATTTTGATGAGGTCTGATAAAATACAAGAAATTACTGGCTTTCTTTTCCATCATTCCTTTAACTTCTCAGTGAAAATTTAAATCAATACATATTGTGGACCAGGAATATTTTGTCTTGCCCAGCGATGTTTTTAAGTATGACAGTCCTCTATTCATTACTTATAAACTTGAAATACTTAGTTTTAAAGGCTTAAATGCAGGCAATTTATTTCATCATGTTATTTTGAGAATATCTTGTACCCAACTTAGTATCATTAGACCACTCAACAATATTTTAAAAGTAGTAATTTGTAATCAAATCACAATAACTCTGGTTGCACTAAAGAATAATATTTTACAAAAGTTGTTTCCCTTTGGCAGAAAATTATTTCATTCCATAGTAATTTATTCGAAATGAAATATCAGACGATAAAAACAGGGCTCATGTTTTTAATTTTCACAGTAAGAATTATAGAAAAGAATGAATACTTCCAAAATGTTTTACAGATCAGAGCCATAAAACCAGTCATACAATTTGCCATAATGCTGGATTTTAGTGCTGTCTAACCTTTTCCAAATTTGAGTACCTAACACCTACCTGCATATTTCGTAGCTCTCAATTTCTCTTCTAAACCATCATTACCATACACACCATAACCGATGCACATTAGAAATAAATACATCGTCCAAAACCCAATTGACACCATATACATTTTGTATGTGGTATGCCAAAGTTGTCGATTTCTTAAAAATACTGAAAGAAAAAAGAAAAAAATTTAAACTAGCGTAATAAATGTCCTAATTTATGTTTGAGATTAACAAACATCATAATAATACCAATTCTAATGCAGACTACAAAACTGTCATACTTTGGAAGTGCGATTCATCCACAAATATTTCATAATTCAGATTTTGTTAACAGAAACTGTAAAGTTGGTTCCTAAAGTGGGGTTAGTCAAGTAATCGTAAAGAGAACTATTTTCATGTCTCACTTGTATTTTCAGACTGGTTTACTAAGTTTCTTCTACACTTCAGCTTGGAAATGAGAGCACCTCTATATTAAGACAGATTTGAACTTACAAACCTGAGGTATGATAACTTAATGCTTTACCAGCCGAGCTAAGCAGCCCGACTTCACAAACAAGAGGTCAAGACGGTCATGTTACCAAGATGAATAATAAAAGTTTCAACATTCTTGTATTGAAAACAAGGTAAAAAGTTTACTTACCTAAATAAAAAATATATTTTTGGACACAAAATGACAGGGCTTATTTTTATACTAAATTCATAAGGAGTTTAACAAGCCTGTTCATGCTCACCAAAAACAAAATGAATATTCAAACATTGAAACTTATCTAAAGCTTCTTTTTTCTGATTGTTTATTTTTTGTCTACAATTTTGATTAGCTAGAATACTTTGACTTGTTTTAACCTAAAAACGAATGCTTAATTCATAAGTGTGTTACTATTGTATTGTTCAGTAGCTACTTCTCCTATGTACTAATTCCAACATTTAAGTTGTTTTCACAGACACCATCAAAATGGTGACTCCCACTGAAATAATGTGGTTTGGTACATCTGACTTTTTGTAACAAAATTCTGAGAAACAAAAAATAAAAAACTGTGGCCAAATGTCTTAATTAGTAAAGTAATACTTAAAAGTTATTGATTATTGATTATCTTACCTGCACAAATAATGGACAGTACACCTAGTATCACATACGCAATAAGGAAGGCTATATCAATAGGGAGAATATCTGAAAAATAAAACAAAAAACATGAATGCAAGGCCATCCTTATAAAATTGATGGTTTGCAGTTACACAATTGACTCATTAAAATATCCCTGACCCAAATTTTAATAATAATAATAAACTTACAAAACATCATAAGGCAAAATATGAGATTTCAGCTTTGAGAATGAGCTCAAGTTTCATAACCATGGTCCAATGATATGAGGTTAAAAAACGTGAGAGCAGTCTCATTTTTGTTCTCAGTCAATAGCAGACCAATTTGCTTGTTTGAAATAATGTGCAAGTATCTTCAGCAATTGCATACAGAGTTTAGAGTGATTAGTTATATAACCTTATCATAACAAACTTGAGAATATTAAAAACACAAAATTGAGATTTGAGATGGGAGACCAGTCTCAAGTTGTAAAACTTGGTCCCAGTCGCAAGTTGGTACTCATCTCTAACAATTTTAAGATTTTCAGTAGGGTTAGCAAAATCATGGAACTTTTTTTACATTTTAAGAATATCTAAACACATTATACATACAGAACTCGTCCGCTGAATATTCACGATGTAGATAGTCACCAATCTGACCATTGGTCATGTGAATCTTATACTTTAATTTAATGCCAACAGGCTGAAAACAAAAAACAAAGTATACAACATCATGAAAATAATCCTGTCTTGCATTATCATAAAATATTCAATAAATTAAGACATAAAATAGGTTTGTGTCCAGTCTCCAACTTTATAAAGAATAGTAATTCTACATATGGTAGGTAACACAATTTCAGGCAGCACACATAAAAATTATTACTAAAACTAACCATTATTCTCTGTAAGAATTTCAGGATTTCAATCAAAAATAAGCAGAAGATCACAGAAACATGTTTCTCACAGTTTTTGGGGGCCTGAGACGTACCATGCTAAAAATGTCCAATGACTGGATACAACCCTATTTTTGAGGGTCTCATTAGTATGACAAAATATATAATAACACAGAAATTTCCTATGATTGAAATTAACATCAAATAAAAAATTGAGAATAAAACTACATTAGGAAGAGATGAACTTTCAAATTTCTTTAAAAATACTAAAATTAAAATTAAATTATACACAGATTAACTTGTAATTCAAGACTGTTTTACTAACTTAAATTTTGTATACAAATATTTTTATACAGTATTAATATAAACAAATAAAACAAAAACGGAACCAGTCCAGCATATAAATAAAAATAGCAATCTCCAAGAAATAATACAGAATTCAATAAAAAATCAAATTATTATACTCATATCAAATCCATGCATTTTGCACTACAGCTACCATACAATGACATAAGCAATGTAATAAACTGATTTATAAAAACTGACATAAGAACTGTCGCAAAAACAGTGAAACTTGTGAACAAATGCCACCAAAGTGAAAGGGTTTTTCTTAAGCATAATCTTATTTTCACTGGGTTTTAACATTGCACCAACAGTCAGGGTAAGTTGGTGACTTTTCCAGCTTTAACAGAGGAGGAAGATACATAGGTGTAGAAGGTGTACACATAAGTAGAAGCTTCTGTAAGCTAGCCAAACAGCTTGATCCTCGCATGAGAAATTTGTCTGGTTGCAAACTTGAACTCACAGCAGTGAGGGGTTAGTGATTTCAGAGACCACTCAACCACAGAGGCTCCCTCTTTTAAGTACAGTTGACCTTTAGAGGTTCCATCACACCATTATATACACATGGTATTACAGATACAATTTTGTTCACAACAATATATAATTCATATCAAAATAAAAAATCAATCATTAAATAGATATAAAAAAATAGCAATTAAAGAAAAAGCATTTTTTGGGGGAAAATTTCACAGAAAAACTGAAATTTTATCTTAAATTATTATCATCGAAATGTAAATTAAAAAAGCAAAATGCATAAATTTTTTATTCTTTTTTTCTCGATTGATTAATAATTATCATGTCAGTAGAGAAACATTAAAGTGTTAATGCTCAGAATCACCAATTTGCAAAAAACAGAACAAAACTTGTTATTTCTTATTATTCCTTTTAATTATTATCGTGAAAAGAAGCAAACAAAACAATCAAGCAGTGTCAGTTAGAAAAAATCGATATCCCCACATTATCAAGATTTAATAATGACATAATATTACAGTATTACACTGTACTGAAGAAGTTTTTAAATATAGTTGAAATAACACGCAACCCAATGCAGCAGAGAATGTATTCCACAATCTCTATCCAGAGTTATCTTTCCTGTTCTACACCAAATGCTCCACTTTGTTCATGTTCAAAAGAAATTTAAAAGCAGAGGAGTCCACAGAGGGTAGGAACAGTAACGCTGGATAGAGAACAACTATAATAAGGATTAATATAACAATTATTCTCCGGTTTTACTAAAATTTTCCACATTTTTCTGTCATACACAAGCAGACGGTCAACTTAACCAGTTTTCCAGGATTCTGTACCAGCACTAACCTAGTTCTCATCAAATAACAATGCAACTTTTCCAAATAAACGATCAGTGGCAAAAGACGAATGACCTTAGATGTAATGCCTCAAACCAAATTGTCACTGAACATATTCTGCACTCAGGGTTCAAACTTAAGATCCACAGGTCCTGTAGATCTAACACTCTACCTACTGAACTAAATGGTCGAGCTTTTAAAGATTTACTTGTACAGCATTACCAAAAAGCAAATCTTTTTATGCTATTTTCTGATCTCAACCATCAGCAACAAACTCACTGTTTCAAATCTTAAACAAACCTAGATAAATGGTATACCATTGGCCCCAGCGTCATTTTTTCCAGAAATACTGGTTAGAACTCGGATACCAAGACACAGAAGAGGGCCAAGTATGAATACCCATGGAGACTATAATGAAGCCTCATAGACTCACACATACTGGCATATATAGTAATACCTCGATAATGAGACCACCTTCGAGACCCGCAAATTCAACCAAGTTGAATTACAGGGGAGTTATCCAACACTAGTCTGGAAATAAGTGGACGTTATAACAAGGTGGTTATAATATTGAGGTGGAGGCTATGTGAGGTTTTACTGGACAAGGTATATTGGCAACAGCAAATGAACTAGCACTGAATGATTGTCATATTCACTAAAAGAAGGCTTCAAACAAGAATACAGCACAATATCTTTACAATAACGAAGATAGAAAAACCAAATCGATGTGTATTTATTTACGCTACTACTGGTTGTTAGACACAAAAATGGAAAGGAATGATTGATTCAACTAACAATTATCTTTGTCCTTATTTCAAACTAGTCCGATTCTAATGTACATGATCAGAATGGAAGAAAAAAACTGTAAATCTGAAGTTTTCTGAGCCATCCATCAATAATAGTTCCACATTGAGTAAATAACTAAAACACAGCCGAGTGATAAATAAATACAAGAGCCATAATGTGTCTTTGTTTGACAAACCAGTGACATTACTACCCATTCAAAATGAATGAAATCAATATGACCTTTATTGCTTTTTAAGATCATTTCTACATCATACAAGTAATCATGATTAGGGAAAATATTGATGGGATAGATTTATTTCTGTCCAAATCCCATGAGTTAGCAAAGACAAGGATGTGATCATTATATACTGATGTACCAAATGTTCCCTAATAAATGCCCCTCCTTAAATTTATACCTTTTGACCCTTTTTTAAGAAACTGAAAATGCATGACTAAGGCCATGCTTAAAAATGTTGGTTTGCAGGTAGGTTAACAGGTAGGCATTTTTTTTGTCAACATCATAATAATTATGCTTGTACTAATAACGAAAAAAAAATGGAATGAAGCATGAACAAATTTTTGTCAAAGTTGCTAAAAAGGATAATTTTTTATGAATCAAGTAGCATATCTACAAAGCACCATTTTTTTAGGATGGCCTCACCATGAGTTCTTTAATAATTTAACGAATTAAATTCAATGCATCCAAAAGTTATTGAAACAAAAAATTCGCTAAATGGAAAAAAAATCTGCGAAAAGCAATGTTTATAGGGGCGTTCTTTAGGGTACATATTGAAACAGCAATATCAATATATTTGCAACAGTGACCATTATGATCAATAGAAGCACAATTTGAAGATGTTATGAATTATTAACCATGAGTGATTGATCACTATCATTTTTTCCCTATAATGGAGGCAATAAAAACAAATTCTGGAACAATGAATACACATGCTGTAAGCAGATATTTTTATTCCTAAAATATGATGTCTCATTTTCCAACTCTAGAAGTGTGTAATGGCCTTCTTTGTTAGCAGGTATGAAAATGACCAAAATGTTGATGCAACATGAAACACAAGGGGGATGAATGAAATGGATGCAATTTAGGTGGGTGGGGTATGGTGGGTGGGGTTAGCTGAGTGGGTGGGGTGAGGTAAATGTTTCTTAGTATGCAATAGCTTAAAAATTACACTATAATAAATCTCAGATCAACTAAATCATGTCACGAAGTTCATTATGAAGATATTTAAGATAATTGTTGGAATAATGTTAAGTTAGTATAATTATCTTATCATTTAATGTTAATATACAAAATAAATAAATATAAACACATAATGTAGTTTAGATAAGCAAGCTAAAAGCCTAATATAAAACTATAGTATATAAATACATTTGATTATTACTAACATGCATAAAGTACAGTAAAACCTCAATATTATGACCACTTTTGGTGCCAAACATATCAACAGTTTTAATATTACAGTTGATTCATTATCAAGTGGAAATTTAGAAGAAATATTGCAAACTGGTGCACCAAGTGTTTTTTTTTAAAATGAGGTTGTCTTAAAATTGAGGTGGTCCCTAAGTGAGATTTCACTGAATTTAATAAAATAGGTTTAATATGAATACAAATTTTATTCCATGTCATTTTAAAATTAGCACAGTAAATGCATCACCACAAATCCAATACAAGCACAGAAGCAGCATAGTGCAACATAAACACCTCAAGAAGCAAGTTTGGGAAGATAATTAAAAAAAAATGTTATTGCGTAATGGCAATATATCAAACCCATTATACGGTTAATCCTGTTTTAAAGACCACATTAGGGAATAAAATGTCTTCATACAAACAATAAAATGTGAAAATTATGCTTGTCAATTGAATTTCTTGTGTCTTATAGGTCGCACCTACAGCTAGGCCTGAGGTATAACTATTTACTGCCTAAGCAAGCAGTAGAATAACACAGATACAATTAATTGAAACAACTGATAAGGAAGCTGCATTTCCTGATAATACAAGCATCCTGATAATACTGCTTGTCTTTCAAGCTAAAATGTAACATTTCACATACTGCCTTTCTGTCTGGTTTTACAGTACAGTATAACCCCTGAAAACTGGACTCCCTGAAAACCGGAAGTCCCATTTTTTTCATCTATTATCAACAGTTCTCTGAAAACTGGAATTCTCAGAAAACCAGACTTTTGGCCCAGTCTGGATGTGGTCTGGTTTACAGGGGTTATCATTCACATTGAAAGTATGTACCTGCAGCATTTACGCAATGAATTCATCCTAGTGCCAGAAAATAATTGATGATTGAACAAAAATAAAATATTTGAATCTGAGAAAAAGAACGTTATGCTTGAATTCAACTTAGTCATGATGAATGTCCTTGTAAAAGTAAACCAGTTCATGAACATGTTTCACATGACATTCAAATTCAATTCTGTGGCTTTGACATAAATGAATACAGAAACAGTTTTTCTTGCAATTTCAGCAAGAATTCTTTGACTGAAATGCAGTTAAGTATATGTAGGAATGAAAACAAGCACGTAAGAAAGTTGCTAACATATCTACATATTATAAAATCATTCTTAGTGTATAAAAAAGTATCAAAATTTTAGGGTGAGGCATTAAAAAAAATTCCTGGTTTCCACATCCCCAACCAATCCAATTTTTTTAAGACACTAGACTTTTTATGACCTAGGTCAATTTTTTCCTGCAGATATTTTCATTATAATATGAATCACTTCTATGAACTAAATTCTGCCGAACTTATTGGACCTTAAATTTTGGGGATATTGGCGGAAACCAAGTTCTTCTTTTTTTGCCTACAATTTCTCACACCTTAATTTGTATAGAAACAGAATTTAGTACACAAAAAGCATGCTACCAAGCACAAAAAGCACTAAGCATCCATGGGTATACATTGTACGGCCCGGTACCAACTTACTGTCCTAGGTAGGCAGTGTGATACGGCTATGTACCACCACCGTTCTCGGGCAGCCCTAAATGTCCGCTCTCCATCACAAACATATGTGGCTACACCATTAATGGTTTCTTCCTTACAGCCTGAGGACCGTGCATACGGCATCAGATATATTATTTGGTTATTATCAGGATTCATTACCAGCTCTCTCTCTGTACAGTTCTGTGGTTGAAATAAAGAGCGATCACAATATAGTTAGAATACAAACGCTACTTGTACAACATTGAACTGCGTGTAACAACTCTCATGAAACTTACAGCATCTGAACCACGATCGCACCGACTTGCCGCAATATACCACCATCTCTCTCTAGCAGAGCGAAAGCGTCGGCCTCCAGAACAGACGTAATGATCAACACCGTCGATGGACTCAATATCACAACCGGACAGAGAAAACTGAGTAGTTAGATAAATTATCTGGTTGTTATCTGGATCAAGGACGGACACTTTCTCCGCACATGTCTGTTAATGCGTGAAATAAATTGGAAATCGTTATAACACAATATCAAAACAAGATACTATTTTCCACTCAGCAGCTAAACTAATATTTCCAATGGTTTCCAGCCGAAACTGATGCACCGACACATATGTGGGTCAACTGCCAATCTCTGACCTGTACAAAGAAATTTCATTAGTTTATAGTATTCATCTATGACTGAGTCTAAATCATAAAAAGAGGCTATATGAGGAAGGACCTGTTATTTAAAATGAATCACAGTTAGTGTTTAATGAACTAATGATTATAATGATCTAAGTAAATGTTTGGAAAGAGATTCTTAAATTTGAAGCTAATAGTGAAGAATTTCAATCAATATGGTGCTGTAATGTGATCTGTTTGTACAACAGCAACAATGTTACATTGAAATTACAGCCTAAATTTAAGAAACACTTCCCATCATGCAACAGTGTACAGAACATCAATGATTTTGCAATCCAAATTAATGGTAACCATGACGCTTAATACTTAATGACATCACAATAATAATATGAATTTGTTTAAGAACATGACAGTGATTTTAAATGAAAATCAATGTCACGTTTCAAATGGAAAATGTTATACTGAATATTCCTAAATTGACACCCTCCTCCTGAATAAAGCCCCACCCTATTTTGAGAAAAATGAAAACTTGTGCTCCAAAAATCCTTGTAACTTCATTAATCAAATCTATTCAAATACCATTAAAATAATTTTTTGACACATGGAAAAAATGTGTAAAACATGGTGTATTTATTGGAGACTACTTGGTATAATATACAATATTGTGTATAGTTCAAAATGTATCAAGATCATGTATGTATGCTGACCTCAGGGAAGGAGAGAGGAACCATTGACATTATGTATGACAGATAATAACAGACTACAGCTATATGAGCACAATGAACAAAAAGGAATAAAAATGTTTTCAAAATATGTCTCAAATTAATAAGCAAAACACAAATGCTTACAATGCTTACAATGCTTTACGAAAAACAGAAAAAAACTTGTGACAAATTTCATTTCAGAGTGCTCATTCTATGAGGATTTTTGCTACGACCTGTAACAGAAACATCGCCATTCTATGACTTACATCACCAAGATTTTTATCACATCCACTAACAGCAACAAACCACCATCTTTCCCTGGCTGCTCGAAACACACGTCCACCATTACACACGTAATGTAGTGTACCAGTCGCATTACTGGTGACACAACCGGACATGATACCCGACGTTGTCATCTCTAAATTCTGACTCTCAGATAATGGCCCCAATTTTTCAACACAGGTCTAACGAAATAATAACAAGACAGGCACTATTACATGACTAACATAAGTTTGTGCAATGAGAAAAAACATTGGCATCTACGTCCTCCTGACTAAAAGTACTGACTAATCTGCATTGGCTGTCTATATTAAACTGAAAAATCCCTATCTGTCCCCTAAACCCCTATTTTCATGTTAATATCTGATTAAATAGAATTAATTGAGAAATTGTTGGTTGGGAATTGATCCTGGAACCTGTGAAAGAACACTGCAAACAAAAGTGAAATTAATAAAATGTTAATATAAATATTACAGAAAGTACAAAACTGAATACAAGGCTTGTGGAGAACAAGATGCAACACATCTAAATGTAAGCCATTTCTTGTATTTATGATAAACAAATATCAGTCATTTTTGTAATTATGATAAACAAATATCAGTCATTTTTGTACTTATAATAAAAACATTTCTTGCAATTATAATCAAATATCCGTCACTATTTATTTATTGGCAATGAAAATAAACAAATACCAGCCATCCTTTTAATAAAAGATTATCAGCCATTTCTTGAGATTATGATAAGAAAATAAAATTATCAGCCTTTCTTGAAATTACGATAAACAAATATCAGATATTGCTTGTAATTATGATAAACATAAGAGATTTCTTGAAATTATGATAAGCAAATATCAGATATTGCTAGTAATTATGATAAACAAACATTAGAGATTTCTTGAAATAATGATTAACTAAAATCAGAACTTTCTAGAAACAAAAATTTTGTATTACAAATATTACACATGTAGAGGTCATAATTCACAATACATGACAACATCATACTCAAAAACGACGGCTTTGTATTCAGCTTTTGAACTTATTTATTTTTATTGATTAAACAATAATAAAAAATGTCATTTATGGTGAAATAAAAAGACAACATATTGTGAACATATGGAAATATTTTAGGTAAAATTCACAATAAATTTTCACTTGTCAACAATGGCCAGCTTTGAAAAATCTTTAAATTAACTTGCTTATACTGTAATCCTTCATCAAAGTTAGGCTCTTGGAGGTTATATTTACGAAATTAGCAATTTAGGCCAAAAATGATAAAATTAGGTTTCTAAGACAACTTAAAATAACACAATGCTTACAATGCTGCAAGATTCATAGACAATTTATAACTACATAATACATTGTACAAGCAATTACACAACATCAATTATTTATAAATACAACCATGAAAATGATAGAGTTTAAACTTAACATGTACATAAAACAAATCAATAGGATGGCAAATGTGAAATATTTAGCACTGAGCTGTAGACATGAAGTTATTCAAATAATAGCAAAAGCTGCAAGCGAACTGAAGGCTTGGATAAGAAAAGGGGGCAGCCACAAATTCTAAAATATTTCCATCAACTTAATAAACACGACACATTTATGTAAAATTGGATGCTGCTCTTACAGCGGTCTGATCTCGATCGCATCGACTGACAGCAATAAACCACCAACGTTCACGGAACGAGCGAAATATACGACCGCCAACACATTCATACATGCCATCATTTCTAATGGAACACCCAGACATTCCATAAGATGTGGTGAGATTTATAATTTGGTTATTACTGACATCGAGCACAGCCAACTTCTCATCACAAGTCTGCGTAGAAAATAAGGCAACAAACATCATAGCTCAGCATAAAATAACAAAATTCTTCTAGTGCCGAATTGGACATAAAAAATTTCTGGTTTCCACTAATCCAACTGACCCTATATTTTTCTGCTGTCGCCAGACTTTTTTCAGTCTGAGTCAAGTTTTTCTAGCCAATAGTTTCATTTTTGTATGAATAATATCTCCAAACTAAAATATCTAGACATATGAAAAGCAGTTTTGCCTTACATTTTAGTTCCGTTATTATACGAACAATATCTCCAAACTAATATATAGATATAATAATAATAATATAATAATATATATAATACATGAATATATACATGAAAAAAGTCTTGCCAAGCTGCTAACTTTGTACTATAAGGTAATTATTGTCAGCAGAAACCAGATATTTATTTTTTTTTTTTGGCCCTCATCAATCCACAAAATTTGTAGCTGAAACAAAAATGTCCGAAGTCATTACTGTGTGTCAATAATATACATGTAAAACCATGCTAATATTAAAGCACATAAAATATGACCTAAAAACAGTGTTCATAAGATTATTGTACAATGATTATAAAACTAATGACCGATTGTTAATCAAAATCACAAAAGAAAATTACTGTCGATGACTTCAAAACTGACTGGCATTGTGCCAAGCTGAATATTTAACACCTAAAGAACCTAATTAAAATTTAACATTTTCAATTGCAACGGTCACGATTCAGGATATTTACAGGATTTACATAACTGTGCTATTCATTAATAATACATAATGTAATCTCAAATCACCACAGAAGGCAATCACAGTCAGATATCTAACAAGGCCATTAACAGTTAGAGTAGATTCCACTTTCACAATGTCCCAATGTTCAGTTATGTTAACATTTACAAGCTATGTAACTTATTTAACAAACAATTATCTTTATTTAAACATAAAACTTTAGTTTACAGGTCTAAAAAGACATGCCAAGTTTAAGCCTAAAATTCTATTTTAATATAATAGTCATAAACTAGTGCTGTACAACACCATATTAAGGGTATCTAGTATTTGACAAATGCAAATGAAGATGAAAGATTTGAAAAATCAGTCTGTAAAGCTTGACCTATATCTCTATGATCAGGTTTTTTCCTGCTATAGCAAGGGTCATTTATAAGCATCTTCCCCTCAGGAAATATCTTTACAATTATTCAGTTTTCCCCTAAAATTCAGCTTACATCAAGTTTTTTCTTCCCCATTTTGCAAAAATACCGTGTTATTTTTCCCCAAATTTAAGAAAAAGGCTCCTTCCCCTACCTAAGAGAAAAAGCCTTGATGATTATAATTTTACATTCTGTACAAATATATATCAATAAGTTTACTGAAAAAATACAAATAATAGCACGTAAAGATGATCCAATACAGAAAATCAAGAGCAACAACTCTTGACAAATTGCTCTGAATGTGTAAATAATTTGTTTTATTTGGGAAATTATATTATATCATTATATTATATATATTATTATACATTACATTATTTCAACATTTTATTAAAATTTGTTCAAAAATGTATAAGCCAGCTGAAAACAAATTAACTGTTGATTTAAATTCCAGCTATCATAAGCAAAAATTAAACAGCTAAACTTACAATAAGAAATTTTGCATATGACATATGTCATTGGACTCTTTGCAATTTTTACGACTTGCTGTAAAAAAATTTAAGGTGACCAACACACAAAAACAAGGTAATCAGGAACAAACACAGTCAAACCTGTGTCTGCAGCCACCTATGAATAAAGACCACCCTGTGAATAAAGGCCATTCTTCTAAAAACATCACCAATTATTTAGGACAAACTGACCTCCAAATAAAGGTCATCTGTCAATAAAGGCCACATTTTGTCTTTCCCAAGGGTGGCCTTTGATCACAGGTTTGACTGTAGTTTTTTTCAGGTCTTTGTATTCACATTTTACACCTTAGTTTTTTTATTGAAGCAAAAGCAGTGTGAATTACATAGCTGTCTGAATTGGAATACTACAAATAAAAAACTTGATAGAACACACTGAAACTTAGCATTGTTACAGCAAGCGACTTGTTTATAACTTATGAATGATGGTATTGGCATTTAGCAAGTTCAAGTTCGATCAAGACATGAGTTAAAAATGTGGAGTTTGTACACAGTTCAAACAAGAATGAAAAGGTTTCAAATTGAAATACTAGAAGTTTAACATATATAACAATTTCTAGTTCAAATATCAATAGGCCTGTCATTTAACACTAAACTTCCTAAAAATAGAAGTAATAGAATAAATACACTGAATGGAAAAAGAAACGCCCCATTTTAAAAGTGACATTATTTTATAAAATTCTCACATTATAATGGATACCTAATGACATACCATTTTTCAAATACCTTGTTAATTGTTTATTTTCATACTGGATTCTTCATCATGATATTTCAGTCATTTATTGCCATAACAGAAATATAAAAATACGATTTTGTTAGTTCATGTTTTTAGAAAAATTGACTAGCGTGTGTTTCTTTTGTAGTTCAGATTACACTGAACTTGCTACCGGTAGGTTAACATTGAACACTGTCAGCTGATTGAACAATTTCGTAATTCAATCTTCATTACTAATAACATCTGAAATATTGTCAGGTTGTTAAAATCAATACAATGTCACGTGACCTGACAAATCGTGACAAAACAAGTAGCATTACAATATTCTGGAACAGGGTCATACAACACATTTACAGAGCTTTTTTTGTAAAACATGCAAAAATTCAATGTCAAATATTTTTTTCTGAAATACAAATCAATCAATTATCAAGAGTTTGTAATACTGAAAATTAAGCACCAACAAATAACTTGGGCCTTAATTTGTATCAATCATCAAAAATTGTAACAAATCAAAAATAAAATTTTGATAAATTATTTAAAAGAATATATTACGTATAATACAAAATAGCTATTTTATTAACAGAACGTGCTAATTGCTAACTTCCGCATACATTGGCAAAAAAATCAATAAAATCCATTATTCCTTTACAGCTAATTTATTCAATTACATCAAACAGAACAGAAATACAGTAGAACATGGTTATAGTGAATCCCTGGAAACCCGAACAATTACTTCATCATATCTGTATTTCACTATATCCATAAAAATGAAATAAGGATGCATTTGGGGCAAACGTCCCCTCATCCAAGCTTTTGTGATGAATAGGGTCATTATTAAAGAAAATCCTGAGGCTAAGCATATTAAATCAGAATGTAGCACATTAGTCAACATGCTGATTTAGTAAGTGCAAGCTGAAGGCTTCACTGTATCCCTTTCTTTGCTATATCAATATCCAATGTCAATATAACCATGTTTACAGTACTTTTAAAAATAAGAAATTATATACTTTTAACATTTTTAACGGTTAATTCTGATGACGAAAAAACACAATATTCACCTTGTCCGATTTGTATACGGAATCCCACTGGTCCGGGGTGTCAAAGTACAACAGTATATGTTGGGGGCCATACGTCTGAAATGAAACGAAAAATATTAAGCAAAACCTTACATTGAGACAAATACATTACAAAAACTACTTCACTGAAGAAATCAGTAATTTCTTAAGGTTATACGGTTCACATAAAAATATCAACACAAATAGAAATTGGCGGAGCTCAAAAAAAGTAAAGGGCCAGTAGAAAAAAAGGGGTCGGTTGGGTGAGCGAAAACAAGGAACTTTTTTTACATCTTACAATTAATTCCAAAAATATTTCATGAGGCTGGTTACGAAAACTCCTAAAGGTGTTAAAACTCCTAAAGGTAAACTATACCTTAATTAAATGCTTAAAAACTACGTTTTCATGAGCACAGTCTTGCTGAGGGATTTGGGCCCAGTTATGGTTCTATGCTCAGGGAGCTGGTTCAACAAGAACTATTATCAATCCTGCCTCTCGACCAGCTGTTGCAAACATCTCCAAAGACAAACATTATCATCACCAATAGGGGATAACTCATGACAAAATTGCCTCATATTCTATAATAATGGCATTTAAGGACTGAAGCATACACAAGGTCAGAGTAAATACGATCAAATATTTGCCTAAAGAAATAACTAATAAAGTACGTAAGGTTCAATTAATTAGTACTCGTCCAATCAATGTCTCTTCACCATAAAAACAAGGAATTGTTAATCGTGGCTATAGTATATATTAGATAGCAATCTTTAAAAACAAAAATCTTGCCAACCTTTCTTTGTCAGGAAAAAAATGGGGTTTTTTTATTGACAATTTTTTTGGGAGGTAGTTGCCAACTGTTAAAGGTGATTGACTGTAATTAATATCAGCTTAACAAAATTAGGTTTACAAAAAAGATTGCACCTTTCGCTCAAAAGGTACAGCATTTGGTCCATGCAACTTAGGTTTGTGAGTTCAAACCCTGGGTGCAGAATAATTACACTCTCTTTGGTTATTTGGTTGAAGACATTAAGTCTCAGGCCAATTCAGGCAATTACTTGCAGAGAACAAGGATGATACTGGTGCAGAATTCAGGAAAACTTGTAAGGCCTAAAAAAAGGAATGCTTCCAGTTACCCAACTGATCCATCGTTTACCTGCCAACTCGTTTTTACAGCATCTAAATCTTAGTGCTATGTAGTAATTTTCACAACTGTTTTGCCGATATATGAAAAAAATATCCCTACCTACTAACCCATATTTTGGGGGGGGGGCATGTAACCAGAAACAAACCTTTTTTTGTTTAGGCCTAAGTTTAACTCCCTGCAGGTATATAACTGAAATACTGTTGAAAACAGGCTTAAGGCCCTATTTCTAGTTCTAAATTTGGCTCATATTCAAACAACGAAGATATCATGGCTTCATAAACTCATCAATTAACAATTTTTTTCACTCCAGGGGTTTAACACTGTACCACCAGCAGGGTAATTTGATGATTTTTCAAGCTTTAAAGATGGAGGAAGAGGATACTAGGCATACACCCAGGTAGAACCTACCAAAAGCCAGTCAGATAGCTCGTGAAATTTGTCTGGTCACAGGTGGGATTTGAACTCACAGCAGTGACGAACTAGTGATTACTAGTCAGAGACAATAACCACTCGGCCACAAAGGCCCTCTAATTAACAATGGATGAAGAAAGCCGTAAGAGAGAAAATGCTTGAGTGCTAACAAACCAATATGAACAATAGTGGACAATGGATGAACAATATCTAATGGTCAAAAAAATCAATTCAGCTCAAGCATTGTGCCCTTAAAAGCTCAAGTCCAGATTTTCATCTGAAAGACAAAATAACTGAACCTTATAAAAGGCTCCTAATGCATTTGGTGATATTCATAAGTGGTAATTATGATGATAATACATAAAATGAACATACTTTTTCAATTATATTAAAACTTAATTAAAAAATAGTTTCAACTGTGGGCCTTACAATAATTTTAAAAGTAGACATATCTGAAAAGCGGAATTATCATTTAATTACATAATTAAATCATTGATACAATTTAAGTCTACCTTTTTATTATAATAAATAACCAAAGAATGGAAATTTGAGTTTATTAAATAAACTAATAGAAAATCTGTTGCTTTAAAATTATGAATATATTTATAAGATAACTTAAACTTGTTCAATACATGTAAAAGGAAGAGATTGATAAATATAAATTAAAATCTTGCTGATATCAGATACGTAATGAATTAATATATCAACACATGTACAAACTATTTTGGCCGTATATTGATACACGCGTATCAAGTATTAGGCATACATAATATGACCCTCATGTACACTTATATTCATAGTCTGGCAATCATTCAAGTTTCAATCATACAATCATATTGTAAAGTTTTCACGGTACTGTTAACATATACACTGGTCTTGAATTTTTAGCACATCAACTAAGAGAATCAGTTTTTAGACCCTATCGTTCGTGACAATTTTAGTATGACCCAGTATTGGTATTAAAAAAAGTATTAACAAAGAAGGCATTAAATTAGACAATTATGGACAGGCTTTCCTCTCTCTCTCTCTCTCTCTCTCTCTCTCTCTCTCTCTCAGTATGAAACTCAATCTTTACACAGTATCAACGAAAATTAAAGATAAATTATACATTATACATCATCTATACAAATCAGGTATGCTTAAAAATCGAAATATATAAATAAATAAATTCTGTAACTTTTTAGGTTTTATGCCTTATATTTTCAACTGTATTCTGATATTCTGACAAGCAATTAACTTTACTAACTTTCCTGGATTCAATACCAGCACTTACCCAGTTTTCCTCAAACATAATCACTATAAGGACAAAAAATAAATACATTATATCTGGCTTCCACAAACATCCCTAAAAATATTACAGAGTCAGTAGTTGGCAGAATTAGCTTTATTTTCAAATATAAATTTTGTTCTACGACACAGTTCATATGAACATGAAATTATTGGCCAAGAAAACAATAGACTAATTAGACCAAGAGTCTAGGCTAAGCAGAAAAAATGGATCAGTCAGGTTTGCAGAAACAAGGAACTTTATTTATGCCAAGCCAAAAGATAGATAAAACAAATAAATCACATGATCATGAATAGGCAATATAACACTTAAGTCTAAGATTGTAGTAATTTATCTTAATATAGTCTTGGGATGACTGCTTAATAAATCAATACAGATGAATTGTTCTCATAGCATATATATCAGCATGTACCTCAGCTGAGCTGAGCAGAGCAGAGCAGTGAAGAGCAGGGCAGTGAAGAGCAGAGCAATGAAGAGCAATGGAGAGCAGGTAAGAGCAGAGGAGAGCAGTGAAGAGCAGGGCAGAGCAATGAAGAACAGAGGAGAGCAGTGAAGAGCAGGGCAGAGCAATGAAGAACAGAGGAGAGCAGTGAAGAGCATGAGAGCAGTGAAGAGCAAAGCAATGAAGAGCAGAGCAGAGCAGGGAAGAGCAGTGCAGAGCAATGAAGAACAGATGAGAGAAGTGAAGATAAGGATAGAGCAGTAAAGAACAGAGGAGCACAGCAGAACTGAGCTGAGCAAGACCAGATATTTAATAAGACTCATACATAGTACATAAACGTTGATCATATCATTGAAAATTCAAATAACATCATAATTTCACAATCTTGGACAGATGTTTAAAATTTAGTACAGCTCAAGAAAAAGGTGTTAAACTTAAATGCTGTAAATCATTTCTGGATCAACAACCACCCAAACAATTAGAATACAATATAAAATTAATGAGAGATTTTATTATGGTCAGGTAAATAGGTTAAGACCTACTTATCAAGGATTTAACAGACATTTCAACAAGGTCTTCATCCAGATTAACTCAATTATTCACAAGTAAAATCTTATACAAGAGGTCACAACTATTGTTTTCTTTTCATTATAATCGCATATGACACAAGTGCATCTGGATGTTGAGGGATGGCATATAATGGTGTATTAAGACTTAAAATGGTCATATACACCAAGAACTCATATATATATATGTATATATATAAAGATATATAGTGTCGTACTTGGTCATAACTTTGTATATACATGTACAAGTTTGTTTAACACTATGTATCTTTTTCAAAATTCACTCTAATTTCTGACAATTAGTGTACAGATAACTAACACATTATACTACTTAGAGTAAAATGGTAGGAATATGTTAGAATTTAGAAGAACAATATTTTCATAAGGTATCAACAAAATCAACTGTCACGTAACCAAAACATACAATGCGACATTATAAGAGTGGGAAGTCGTGTGGCTCTGAAAGAATAATACAGTAACTCTCAATGAAGGTATTTCTATTGATCTAATTTAATAAAGAAAAAGTCACAATAAGTCATTGTGCAATATCTTCAGAAAATAATAATTTTTTCTATTTTTCAACAAGGGCAACAACTTTTACCAAATTTCTGTCGTAAATTAAAGTATCTAGATAAGATAAGATAAGATTTGTTTTTGCATATAGTACATACATGTCAATAAAACAACATGTAGTGATACATAACATAACACAGTATGCGTATAAACACCATGACATGCACATCAATACCAGGGATAACACAAGAAAGGGTAAACCCTTATTTCCAAAGTGGTCCCTATCTAGTGAAAGTGTCAAAGAAATAACAATAATTGAGCAATACTAGTTTTATAATATCAACATTTTTTTATCTGCATTGAGCAGATATGTAAAAAAGTACAAGTATTATGGATATCACACCTTTATGAAAAGAAAAACATGTCAATTTAACGATATCTGGGTCATGAATCGGGGCAATCAATTCTGTTTATACATGCAAATATTGAAACTATAACCAATACAAACAAAATATCACAGATATTTGAAGTTAAGTCAAGTGTAATTGCCACAAGGAGAAATTTGCGTTCATAAAACTCCAAGTGCTGAGGGCTAAGAGCATGACAGGTTATCAAGGGCTATGGGGCTGACAAAGTGCTGCTCACTAGGTACTTGACAGATTATTAGGAGCCAGGAATCTGATACAGCACTGCTGGCTAGGTACTTGTCAGTTTAAGGGCAAGGGATCTGAGTGAGTTCTATAGTCTGGGGAATAAATAGAATATCCAAGGTCAGAGAAAATGACAGATTATTTTTAGGGTCTAGAATCCTTGAATTTTAATATTAAGGGCTATAAACTTGACAAAATATCAAGACCCAATAATCTATCACAGTACTAAGGGTTTTGGAGACTAGAATCCTTGAATTTTAATATTAAGGGCTGGGAACTTGACCTACTATCAAGACCCAAAAATCTATCACAGTACTAAGGGTTCTGGAGACTAGATGGAACATCAGGGGTCAGAGATTTAAATACACTACATTTTGGACTACGATTCAGGGATCCAAAAGAATATCAACAGTTGAACTATAATATCTTTTTTTTTCATAGGGTTTAATGCTGTTTTTCAACATTTTTTCAGTTACATACCGCAGCTGGTTCACCTAACCAGTTTTCCTGGACTGTATACTAACCAGTACTAACTTACCCTTCTACAAGGAGCCGCTAACATTCCTAATGTTACTGTAGCAATAATACAAGTTTAGCTTAATCACACAATGTACAAGAATCTAACAAGCTGCTGATGTAAATGCTGTGTTTCTTCTCAATAATTAATCACCAACTTCTTCCTAAGTTTGTTGGATATCAATATTTAACATGCACAGCATGTTTTGTAAACAACAAGTGGTGGTTCTTAATAAAGGCCATTGTTTACATGATTCAAACAATACAGATGTATCAAGAAGTTCTTTCTTTTCCCAAAAGTAACTGCACCAAAAATTTCTATTAACGCTCTTAAGAAGCTAAGAATAAAACATAAAAGTGATGTAACAGGCCAAATAAAAATTCTGGTAACCACTAGCCAAGCTGACCTTTTTTTCTTGTGCCACAATCAGCACATAACTGGTGTTTTTTGTTACTAATACTGACCAGATATTTGAGGGGGTGCACGCTGGCTCTGCCCCCCCCTAATCCATCCTTGATTTTTTGGGATATTAGTGGAAACATGGTATTTGTCATTTGTTTGCTATAAGTTTAACAAGTCTTATTCATTATGCTTCACACTAAATAATTAATGGCACAAAAAGTTAAGTAATTTATTGGAGCCATAATAAGGTTTTCTTATTATGCAAAGTATTTAAACAACTGGCAGACTAAAAGTATATGAATTGTGTAACCAATAAATTACGCATAAGTCCTGATAATTTGTACAATAAGGTCACAAACTGTCCATGTTATGTTTGGATTTCATTTGAACTTTTAAAATCTACAGAACTAGGAACAGAAAAAAACATAATATGTATTACGTATAGGATTAATTGGTCAATGAAACGATTAAAAGTTTGAATTCAAACAATGAAGATTTAAAAGTCTTAAATAGGACTGTGGAATAAATAATTTAATCAACACTGTATTGTATTTTGTTATTATTATATTTTTATGGTCTTACGCTTGTTTGCAACAGTATTTAAGTTAATCAATGGAGGGCAGTAATCTGACCAGTTTTCTTGGATCCAGTACTAGTACTAACCCTGTTCCCCGCATGTAACTACCAATTTCTCAAGATCGTTCATATGCTAAATACAATATATAATGTTTTGGAAAATAACATTATCAGATTTACACACATGCAGATTTTATAATTACGCACATTCAGATTCTGGTATTCTTTGTAAGAACACAAGTATTACAAGTGCACTAACTTTAATATCATTAAGAGTAATGTCATAACATTTCATATTCACCATATTGTTGAGTACAAACTTGATGAAGATTAAAATGTAAATGAAAATACCTTGTTAATTTAAGTCTTTCTTTTTTTATTTGACACTATATTTTGAGAAATGAACTTGGGGCTCAACGTTCATACTGTATTTAACTTAGACATGTACAGTTTGTATAATATATTTTTTCTTATTCATATTATTCAGTAGTTAATGTAGATCAATTAATAAGTAATCCATTTCATAATAACGCATTTATATTTTCTAAGATTTTTCTTGTTCTCGATAACTTTTAAATTTGTCTTTTCAAATTTATATATATACAGTCAAACCTGTGAACAAAGGACACCCTTTGGAAAGACAAAATATACCCATTATTGACAGGTTGCCTTTATTTGGATATTACTTTGTTCTAATAATCAATGACTATTTTTCAAAGTATGGCCTTTATTTACAGGGTGGCTTTTATTAACAGGTAGCTGTAGATATATGTATATATACCGCCAAACCTGTGACGAAATGCCACCTAAAGGAGAACGAAAATGGCCGTTATGCTAAGAATAATTGTCCTCATTCAGGGATTTTTTGTCAGTGATTTCTTCCTTCTTTCTTTGGTTCTGGTAAACGAACCCTTCCCAATCCAAAATAAATACATTTTTTCCCCATTCCCACCTAAAAATTCCCAATTTATCATCACACCACACATTTGTTCCCAGTTGGACCAGACCATTTTCCAAACTCCAAAAAAATCACTCTATTTGTTCTATCATGTCAATAAATGTGTGCTGAACAGTGACCTTTGTCCACAGGTGGCCATTATAAAACATGTTTTACCATAATAGTATACTAGTATCTTACCACTGGATATTCAAACGTAAACTTCAAGGTTCCCTTAGCAGACAAAAAACAAAATCGTGTGATGAACCTCCAGTCCTGTAATGTAAAATAACAAATTAGAATTAATTGATTCTTTAAGATAATGAGACAGTATGGAATCATGAATATTTAGCAAAAGACTAAAAATCAAAGATTGCAACAGTGTTCCCACTCGCTTCTGAAATCTGGGGGTAAGAGAAGTATTTTTTTAAAAAAAACAAACATACGTATATGCATACAAGTCAAACTCGTCAAGTTGTAAAGTGGCTATCTAGAATAAGTGAAACAAGTCTTGTATACATCATAACAATGCATCAATCACGGCACGTCTGTTTTTGTTTCATAATGGGTTTTTTTGTTTCGTAATGGGTTTTTTTGTTTCGTAATGGGTTTTTTGTTTCGTAATGGGTTTTTCCAGAAAATCGGCAGTTCATCACTGAACATATTTGATGTGTACGATCTTGCACCAGATCAAAATGTGTCTAGAAGTACAATCACACTTAAAAGTAAGCAGTTCAACACACAGTTAGTAGTATAACACACAGTTAGTAGTATAACCTGCAGAGCTGGTTAGTTAGTAGTAAAATCACATTTAAAGACAATAGTTTCATTCTTGTTTGAGCATTTTGTCTTTATATATGAGGCCTAAAAATACTACTATTATGTTCAGAGTATTTGTTAGAATTTTCTCAAAAGTTAAGTCTGTTTTGTCTCAGTGCTGGACACCAAGTTCTCAAATGTACATTGTTTGAAACATTTTAGGACTTAGATTATCTTTTAATATTAATAGGAAAGAGAATGCTGGGTTATTTAACGACTTTTAGAGTAGTAAAAATAATATATGTATAAGGGAACATTTTTTTTTCTTTTTACATTTCAAAGACAGAATTTAAATTTATGTGAAAAGCAATTTATCACCTGTATCACCCTTTTATTACAAAATGCTGTCATAAATCTAACAAAATATCTTAAAATGATTGCAAAAAGTGGGTATGTAGGTATTAAAATTGTTGTAACTTATTTGACACTTTATTTTCTGTATAAATGTCTATGACTTGACTAGCTAAGCCTTATATTTATCTAAGGCATTATTTTGTTGTAGACCAAACATGTATTTCCAAACTGAATTCTATACTCAAATAAAATAAATTATAATTGCTAAATAAGGTAAATTTAGGAAACTTTCCTTCAATTGTAGAAATACAAATATAAGCATATGTCAGTAACAAAGCCATTGTCTAAATATTAAGGGATAATTATGTAAATGTGTTTTCAAAACCTAATGTGGTAATTGTATTGTGAACATTTTTATGAGTGTTACATAATGCCTATGTGGTACAATACAATAAATGTTCTGTTGTATAAAAAATCACTCAGCAGCACTTTATGTCCTTATTATAGCAAGTCCAGTCAATAGACTCGTTTTGCAGCAAATTTTCTTGAAAGAAAACTCATTTAATGTAATGTTTTCAAAGTATACATTTAAACCTTACTCAGGGGTTGTAGCTTGTAAATTACCACAATAATTCAAAGAAAAGAGCTAGTAATAAAATCATACTTCAAAAACAGCAGCTGTATAACAATATTTATAAATCCTGACTTTTGACCAAAATGAATGTATTATGTACATCCAAATTTTCCAACTGCTGTAAAGCTCAGAAATTTCCAATTTTCTGACAACCCAAATTTCCAAAAGAGGAGAAAATTCCAGGACAATATTCCAACTTAAATTCTGTATTTGTATAAACACCAGTTTCAAACAATATGAGGAAAATGGAAAGAAAAATATCTATCAGTGGATAGAAGGCATTTTTCAATTAATTAAATATTAAAAATCTTTAAGAAATTGCTACTTTGGACCGGTAGGAGTGACAAAAAATTTACAGAATAAAGTTATGTTAAATTATCCATGTGTTTGTAACTTGTAATCATTAATTGTAATATTGATATCCACATAATTACATTAGGCCTAAAAATAAGTTTGTTTCCGGTTACCCAACCAGCCCAATATTTTACCTGCTAACTCTTAAGTTTTTACGGCATCCAAATCTTAGTGCTATATTGTAATTTTCACAACTCATCAATATTACGGTGCACATATTCCCATACAGTGTTGCCGATATATGTAAAAGAAACATACAATAAAAACAAATCCCTACCTACCAACCCATACATTTTTGAGCAGGTAACTGGAAACAAACCTTTTTTGTTTAGGCCTTACATGTACAAACTGCATTAATTTTTCATCATAAGATATTCATTCATTAATCCGAGATACTCATTAATTATTTCACATCAATTATGACAAGATATGATATAAATGATAGATCCTGTCCCAAAAAGTACAAAATATCCAATGATAAGAATCTTGGACTGAAATAAGATACAGAAATAATATATAGCAGCATTAAGCAGGATGCAAGAAACAGTCGATTCAAATTTGTATCTACAATAAATTAAAACTAATTTTTCAAACACAAATCATACTTATTAGACCCAATAGCAAGAGATTTCATACTGAAAACTACCGGGAAAAGTTAAATGCAATATGAAAAAATCAGCTAAATGTGAATGAAAAAGGATTTTCTTCATATTTCTTTCTCCAGCCCCTACCAAATATTGATCATCAGCAGCATTTATAAATCTCCTGAGGTACTTTGAGAAAAAATGAGCCCTGTCTGGGTTTTAAACCAAGTATCTCTTAGCTGAACAGTCATGATATTGACCACCTGAGCAGGTTATGCTGGCTTAACAAAGGTTTATCAGTACCCAATGCATCACCAGTGTAGGCAAAAGACAATGATCTATTTCAGAACCAGAGGAGTGACAAACCAGCCAAGACAACATATTACATACTGACCTACAAAATATGTTGACTTACATTCTAACTAAAAGGCAAAGGAATTTTACGGGACATTATGGCCAGCAATTCTCTAATTTTACCAGACCTCATGACACTTCTTGCTGAAAGACTGATATCTAAGTCTAACAGTCTTTCGTGTTCACTTATCAACAAGGAAAGAGAATCAACCAAATGTTTCTTAAAAAAGTAACATTAAAGAAGTTAGTCTGTAATGAATGAATTAAACCGCAACCTCCTGCTGAACATAAAATCAAGGTATTTGTAACCAGGATCTATTTGATATAAATCTGTGAAAACATTTGTTTCACTGTAATACAAGACCTTAAAATCTTCAAGAAATCAATTAAATCCAATTAAATAATTAATTAAGCATTTGGTCACAACTGATATCAGAATAAATTTGGTTAAAACCAGTTGATAAACAATGGTCAAGTAAGTGTGAAGCAAATTACTTTGATGCAGTCGGAATCTAGTTCAATGAATAACTTTTCATGATGGTAAGAAGATGACTCATCCACAAGTTCTTCAAACTTTCATCAAAAAATCAAATTAATAAGTTTTATTGGAATCATGATAAAAACTGGATCAATGATGATACTTTAAAACCTCAATAAAAAGTCAACCTCACAACTAAGAAATTTATGCCAGAGTCAATTTTAGCCCTCTGGTATCTAAATAGCACAAAAAATTCCACAGACACAATGAAGAATATGTAAGGGCATTATTGCATTACAAATTTTCTAAAAAGTGCAAGTTTGTAATATTAGTTAAATACATTTTTTTTATTTTTCAAAGTTCAAATGTGTCATAAGTCAATGTCATCTGGTAGAAAATCAAGATTTTTCTTTGCTTGTTCAATATATGAACCAAGAAGTTAAATTCTTGAGTTTTCATGAAAACATTCATAACTTTTTCAACTCTACCGACTTCCATATTATTTTGTAAACATTTCACAAACCAATTAAAGCTAATAATACGAAAATACGTACATCAAGCGTGTCAAGTTCACCCGAAACATATTTTCCAGAAGAGAATGTCACAAAACAAATCAATAAGACAAAACAAATATCTATAATTTTCCGTGTCATTGTCAATTATTCCAAACAAAAAATAATTCAACACACTAGTTCAACATCGAGCGTCATGCATCCGCCATTTTAAGATCACGTGATATTGAATCCCAGCAACTACCAAAATATCCGGTACGGTTTAATTACGTGCATTACGGGACATAACAACGGATTCACGCAATCAGAGTCACTCGAGTACTGTCCCTTCAATCGAAACGCGTTATATAGGCCCCATCATTGGCTAAATTATGTAATGTAGGGTCCCTGGTCCCATTTAAGTCTTGACAGAAATTATCGAAAAACCTAACGAGAAGGGATTTTGTACATACAATACACAAAAAAGTAAACTTTCTAATAAATCGTTCGTATCAAAGTCTGAGACCATTATACACATGCATAAGTCTATAAGACTTCGTTTCACGAAACGCATTTTTCTGTACATTTTTAGATAAGGAACTCAACGATTGTAGAAATGGCAAACTGAATGTGCGTGTATTCGGCTAGCGATACTTAATATCGCACAATACGTCATTGGTAATGTAGAGGCCCCGTTATGTCTGAACATGCGTTGCTTGTTTTGATGCCCCTGTGCGTCCAGCTGTCAAATAATATTATAAGTCAAACGTTTTGGGTGCAATAATTTTATGGTCCAGTTATATGACAGAATTTTCTCCATCGTTGGAGTACATATATATATATATATATATATATAATCAAATGTCATAATTGATGTATCGATACCTTATTACGAATAGCTTAAGTAACATTTATGGGGAAAACTTAATAATAATGACTATTATCACGAATAATAACCGTAATTTCAATATCTAAAAGTAAAGTGGGCGATTACGATAAAGATGAAACTCCCGGTGTTTTTAACACGACAAACTCGGTATGTATCAAGTTTAGATCCTATTACGTATCCCTTTTGTTTTTGCTGATTTTATGCAATTAATTCCCTGAACGTTGTAAATTCGAACATCTACGCCATAAACTAAAAAGTCTAAATCATAATGAGATACAGTTTGTAATTATAATAAAGGACGGAGACATAGCCGTCGATCTTCAGTATGAAATTACACTAACTTTATCATGGTAATAATTATATCACATAACACGTGTAGTATA
Source organism: Lutraria rhynchaena (assembly GCA_008271625.1). Classification (NCBI taxonomy): domain Eukaryota; kingdom Metazoa; phylum Mollusca; class Bivalvia; order Venerida; family Mactridae; genus Lutraria; species Lutraria rhynchaena. Next base: position 157,774 of record VIBL01000188.1, read on the forward strand.
TTCTATAAATCATCTGAAAGTAATGGAGGTAAAAGAGGTAAAATACGATAACATATTTTTTTTTGCGCTACCGTTGTGTATCAGTTATAATTTATACGCAATCCGGTACACGTAAGTCTTGTTATGTTTGATATACATGTATATATATGTACGTTTATACGGACATTGAAACCACTATTTCATGGTAAGTTGTTTTCCCCAGGCGGGAAAGAAAACATAATACAGATCGACCCTCTCTTGAGCAGCAACATCCCTTCAACAACAGCATGAGAACAGCACCATACGGTTTAACTATTAATTTAATCTCTCTAGAGCAACAACTTCTCAACAATAACATAATTTTGGTTCTCTAAAAGGGTGTTGCAGTGGAGAGGTTGCATTATACTACATTCGTATTATTGAAAAATATCATTTTCAAGGTTATTGTAATACATTAATTTTGATATCAAAATAGTTAAAGTTGTATAGAAGTTGATTAATTCTTTTTTTTGTTAGGGCATTGCTCCAGAAATTCAAAGACACATCTCCATCGATGAATTGATTTAGAAAGTCATAGAGAAGAATTGTGGGGTTTTTTTAATGGAAAGTGGTGAATGGAATTGCTGTCCAAAACATTACAAGTAAAATATGCTTGATTTTTTTGATATAGTAACATTAAAATTGGTTATTATTGCTTGGATAAAAATGTAATCGGCTGTCTTATCATTAATTGTTACACTAACTTCGTAAATGTAGAAAAAAAATAGTTTTTGCAACGAACCAGTGTGACATATTCACGTTCACAGGTTTGACTGTATTGCGGTATAAATAATGAATTCGATATCTTGGTAAAATCAACTTACCCCGATGTTGCGTTTTCAAAGTCTGTTAGTATAGAATTGAGTCTGAAACATAAAACGAGGACAAAGTGTTATCTTTGTCAGTTGTTATTCTTAATCATGATGCACTTTGTGTTTGTCGGTTAATGTATGCAATCTTCATTTCAACGCTTTCTTAAATATCCGTTTGAATGCTTATGTACAATATAACATGTGACACGCACATACAATCTGTTAAACGCAGAACAATAAATACTGCACTCCATTTTATAAGTACAGAAAAACCTCATTTAACGACCACTCTAGTATTAAGACCACTTCATTATAGCGACTATTTAGTTTGGAAAGGGCTTTTAATATTTCCTCCTTATTTCAACATGATAATGAGACAATTTCAATACAAAAAACAATCTTTCCGGTCCCAAAGATGATTTTAATATTGGGGCTTCATTAAGATTTACAACTGTTATATACACGAATAAAACAATCATACAATCAAATGAATACAGTCGAACCCTGTTATGAAGATCTGCTACTTGGTACTTTGATGCAGACCGTTCCAAGGACAATTTGTTTGTTCCTAAACTTTTGTATATTCATGCATATTGGGTGGGTTTTGGGTTGGCAGGTTTTGGGATGGTGGGAATTCTTTTGCACATGGCTATTTCTAGGTATACTTTTCTTGTCTATATTCACGGGACATACTATATAAGGTATAGAGATAAAAATTCGACAACCTGAGCATTGAGTCAAGTAATAGCTAGTACAGTGGTATAAAAAGGAAAAAAAACTAGTCGTATATATAAGTAGACACCTACACTACACGGAGATTTTCGATTTTCGATTCCATGAAATATCGTACACTATCACTGTGAAGCAGCAGGTGCGCGAGATTTCGCGAGTTTGCGCAAATTATGTTGTATCTTTAGTAAAGGTGTAATTGGTTCAATTCTAAAAATACCTAAATTGTTTGATATATTATGTATGCTTTGCTTTTGTAAATAAATATTTCTGCAATATAAATAGTTAATTAAGTTTCGCTACAGAATGTGAAGCACTAACACATTAACATATTGGCATACTCAAACCTACGAACAAAGACCACTCTTTGGAAAGACAAAGTGTGGCCATTATTGACAAGATTTCCTTTATACAGAGGTCAATTTGATAGATAGAAAAAGTTTTGGTCAAATAGCCAACTATATTCTTCTGAGGTATATGCAGAAAAGGACAAAACGTCAAACTGAGAAATTGGCTTTTAACAAGTGTACTGGCCGTTATAAGAAAGTAACCAGTAAGTGATGTTGGTATAGAATAGAGAAACACAATTAATCGAGATGAATTTAACTCTGGAAATAGCTAAAGCATTTCTTGATATGGTTTATTGTTATCCGTTATTGATCATAAAATTGTTGTATAGCATTAAAATTTCAAGGTCAGTATATTAGGCCAAAATGGAAGACTTTTTATGATGATTACTATCTTATGATGGTCAGTATATAAATGAACGGATTCAAATCAAAACATTACCAAATATTATTTTTATAAGAATAAACATGATTACTTATCAAAACTGATGTAGCTGTAATGTACTGTAATAGAAAACCTTATTTCGATATTAACTAATTTAATTAACAAGACTCCAGAGCGTTATCGACACAATGGCGAGATTATTCGTCTGGTTTCGCGAAAACACGCTTTGCCGCGTAAGCTCCGCGAGAATTGTCCTTCGCTAATGAGATGTGGCCAATTTCTGTGTACTATAGCTCTTTGAGACAGATGATTGAGAAAAAATATCATCATAACGAAGTTCGACTGTACATTGCAACCTACTGAACACATGTGTACGAAAAATGTGCGAATTTGTAGATTTTTAAGGCAGTCTGGGTATAAAATTTCATTATATTGCAACTACTCCCAGACTAATAAATAATTCTTAAGTCAGCCTACATATCGCAGCCAAGTGGTCTTTTTATCGGACGAAAACATCAAGAGAATATCGGTCAACCGTTCTTATGTTACAATGTCCAGCCGTGGCGAACAGTAGATAATGTCTCACACTGTTTATTATCCGTAACAAAACCATATACATACAAATGATTGATGGATTTTATTCTGTGTATGGTATCTTCTTCATATCTGATGTTCATACATTGAAATATGTGTTTGTTATGTATATCATGTTTGGTTAAATAATACACAAAACTTGTTGTATAAAAATCTTACAAAGTATAGATATACACACAAAAAGGTATATTTACGTTGCTGTTTAAATATAGCAAGACCAATACGAGTAAGGTAAAATATCTATATGTGGGCGCTATATTCTTGACTACAGAAAACTATCATTTTATCAAGTTTCACTCGAATTTCCAAGAGATAGGAGTAATCATAACTTAGACCGCTAACGCTGAGTTCGATGTTTTAATGTCTAATAATTAGCATTGACGATACAGGGAAACGAGTTTACATACGAGCAACTTTCATATTTTCTAACTAAAAGTATAAAAAAACAGACTTATGAAAGAAAACAAAAGTAGAAATAAATTTCATGAACTAAATATCGAATGCATGATATTTTTATTTAAAAACAAACTTTAGGATTAAAGTGCCATTTTTCATCTGTTATTATTTTATTCAACATTTTGTGCTTTAAAGAAACTTTGCAAAAACTCACCCGCACAAATTAATCAGTACCGCGTAATGGCCACCATCGCTAGCTGTCACAGCCTTCAGTTGTCGTCCCATGGAACAGCACTGATTACGCAAGAGATAGCACGGAATGCGAGCCCACTCGTCCTGCAGAGCATTTGTCAATTCATGGACGTTTTGCGGCTGTGTATTGCATTGACGTAAACGATGTCCAAGGACGTCCCACATGCACTCAATCGGATTGCAGTCTGGAGAATTCGCCGGTCATTGTAAAACGTTAATGTTGTTTTGAATGAGAACGTTTCTAGTGAATCTTGCCGTGTGGGCGCACATTATCATATTGAAATGTAAGGACATGACGTTGCTGGAACATGAGAACGATCACAGGTTGAAGACTTTGATCAACATATCCTCTGGCGTTTAAATTCCTATTTATCAGTTTTTATTAGTTCTAAAGGTTTGATATATCGCCGCATAAACCATAACATATAACAAACCACCAATGCGGTTGTGCTTTAGAACAAAATTACGGGCGTAACGTTCATTACATCCACGATGCACGCGCACACGTTCACCGGCGTTAGAAAGATTGAAACGAGTTCTGTCAGTAAAGACAACATTACGCCAACATTTTCTGATGTTGTTTCTAGCCCACTTCCGACGTTCCCGACGTTGACGCTCTGTCAATACCACACCACGGTACGACCGCCTGCAAGAAATTCCCCGCTCCTGGAGACGTCTTCTTACTGTATTACGGCTCACAGTCCTTCCGTGACTGCCCATAACCACCGAAGTCGTGGATTACACAGTGACGAAACGGTAACACAGATGACGTTGGTGTATAAAGTTGTCCTGTCGCACAGATATCACACGAGGTGCACCAGGCCGGGGCCTGTCAGAGACGCTCCTTGTAACGTTTACCCGTCGAACAAGACGAATTAGTGTCGATCTCGCTACATTAAAACGTCTAGCCACGTGACTTTGAGATATTCCGCTTTCAAGCATGCCCAAAATCCTAGCTCTTTCTTCGTTATTTAGCCTTGGCATTTTGAATGTTGAAAACGTTCAAATATTGCAATGGCTACTCGTTTGAGTATTGACAATGGAATGCCCATGTGTAACTTTAACCGATATGACTATGTAGGGTGAGCGCACGGGGACCACGGGCAAAATGTGAAAGTGGCTATAGTTTTGAACAACACGATCGAGTGTAGAGAAATGTTATGCTTCAGTAGAGTAGGAAGTGTTAATACTACAGAAGACAAAAGGCGGCATAAATTGCAAGGGTATACACAAAGTTATTCCACTGTTTCCATGGGGCGTTTTTTAGACGTCAGTATAGTAATAATAAACATTAAGATACATTTTCTGAAAGATAACTAAAACAGTATTTTTCTATGGAAGTATGATCACAAAATACATGTATGCCTATTCTAGGACCTCATTGGAAATAAGTCTTCGGACTTAATGGACAATCCTGACGATGTTCTAGTTTCATTCTCTGTGATAGTCATTATTATGTTAAGATACTATTTTCGTTGTAATCATGTTGAAAGCATCGTAAATAAATCTATCTATCTCACATAACTGGATCAGGCCTTTATTTCAGTATTATGGATACAGTTAAGTAATTTTTCGGGTTCCCAGGAGTACAGTATGACAGTGTTTTACTGTAATAAGATTTGGACTTGTAATTTTCACGACAGATGTGTCAAATTTCTGTAATACTTCGTTCAAAAACAGGATCCGGTATCATTTGACTCCTATACGACACAGTAAATGTGAAAGATAAGTATAAGTCACAACACAAACCATGAAGTGAAGATTTATCGCTGGCAATAACCGGTCTGTCTTCAGATGCAAATTTTATCACAATAGATCGGACAAGTTGCGCTCTATTTCACAGAAATATAATCCTGATTGGGGACAATGAAATAAGCTTAGGAATCTTGTCACTTCAATTTAGTAATAGATATCACACATACAAAATGATAAACAACATTGTGTGATGTGTTTATTATACGAGCTGAAATCTCCAGAAACGTACTTTTACCTATTTTAGCATTGTTATTTTCAACAAACTTACTCGACCTACCCTATTTTTTTGGCGCCGACCCTAAAGGTTATAACGGTAAAGCATATTTTGGGTCGAATCGTGCCGTCAAATTACGAAAAATATGATTAGAAAAAATAAGAAAAGTTATTGTTTTTTAGCATGGAGTACCACCCTGTACTTTTATATTTCTAATTCTTTTGTTTCTTCTTGCCTTTTTTTCGGTCAATTTTTTCTTGCCAATATTGTTATTTTCATATGAACTATCTCTGAACATTTCTGATAAAGGTGTTGCCTACCCACTGACCCTATACGTTCGGGGGACGTTGGCAGAAACCAGGCATTTATTTTAGGCCTTAAAGTCAACCAAGTTCTCGAGAATTTACGACTTAGACACCAGAAAACCGCAACCAAAGGTGGCACATTATCAATGGTTTACAAAAAAAGCACAATCAGTTACTCATTGTTCTATAAAACACAAATGCTGCTGGACACCAGCTGGTTCAACGCAAACGTTGTTTAGCTTGGTCATTCAATTAGCATCAGTATATATTTTTTTTGTTTTTATGTGACCTATTGTCACTGGGGTTTAACGCCGTTTTTCAACAATTTTAAGTTATATACGACGACCGGTTCACCTAACCAGTTTTCCTGGACTATATACCAACCAGTACTAACTTACCCTTCCACAAGGAGCCGGCAACTTCTCCACATAAAGAGGATAAGCGACATTTTTGTCAAATTTTCATAGAAGGGTATGACGTGCTGCGACCTGCATCGAGCCTGGATCTCCTGGTTACAAGTCTAGCGCACTAACCGCTGCGGTCGCGGCACCAGTATATATAAAGAAAGGATCTAAAGCAATATTTATATGTATAAACCTTTTTACCATTCACCACAAATCCATGTAATAAACTGACTTGGCTTACAAAGTCCGATTAATGTTTGTGGTATTGGACCAATGACTTTGACTAAAACAGGATTTCACTTAATGTTCAAACGGAGACCACAATAATTTTGACCGTGTCCGGGCCGAACAAAAAGGGTCCGATAAGAAGGATTCATTTCGTTGGGAAAGAACTTTGTTTGTTAAATATCAAATCACTTGTGTTTAGATAAACCGTTTAAAATTCATGCCAAAAAAGCAAATTGTCCAGTTTGCTCTTAAAAATGTCCCATTAATCATTAGTCATTCGGGAGGTTGAAGTAGGTGGTCGCGTTGTTTGGAGCTTATGTAATAGTTTTGCAAAGACAAGCCGGACAAACCAAAATAAACAGCAGGGAGTTTGTTTACTTTGTCAAAACAACGCATCGCTGTTGCTTAGTCATGATCTTACTCAGCTGCGTATAACGAAATCGTTAAGTTTATCTGTTGTTTAACGGCCCATTCGACAGCTATGGTCATTTCAGAGCCGCTCCAGAGACTGGTTAGTATAAGGACAACCGGGTATATGTATCCCTACTCTTTTCGATTAGAACTCCTAGTTATTTATCGTGTCCGGTGTAAAGCGCCGATACACGCACTCGCTCGATACAATTAATGGTATGTCATCGACCGTAAGAATAAGTTATTCAAGTAGCTTTTGGAGAAATTTAAGCCTCGCATTCACAATTAAGGTCACGTGACGACAATTGAAAAGTACCCGGATGCTCTAGCTGAAATTATTTCGGTCGCTTGTTGAAATACAATACTTATTTATACGATTACTTTGTATTATTGTGAAGGTAAATAAAATATCTATTACGGAAACATCACAAAACATGATACCGACTAAACAGGTGGTCTTGTTCATTTTTAACCACGTTATTGCACGCTTAACACAGATACATAATTTGAAAGAGCATAGTCTTGTTTTCCATTGAATACGGCACAGAAAATCTGCTAACATCATTGTGTAGAAATGCGTAATATAGCAAGCTTGGTTTATTTATTGCCCTCGCACGTCCATACATATTATATAACATACATGCAATATATGTAAGTGTGCATATTAATAGAGCTTGCAAATAGTTATTAATAGCAAATATGATGAAAAGACCTCGTCCACTCCTGAAGTTGAACAGTTCCCATCCAATCTTCACCAGATAATTTTGATTGGCGTATTTTTGACAGTTCAGCACTCTTGTTGTAGAAGTGAACTGCTTATAAAATGCGCATAATCATCTTACATTTTATTTTTTCATGTCCCGTTTTAATTATCTAACTCATCTGTTATTACCTGTAGTATAACAAATGTATTATATGCATAAATGTATAACTTTGCCATATAACCAAAGCTTTTGTCTTTTTAATCCGCCGAGGTCACTAGTGTTTTTAAATAGATTTTTGTAAGACGGACAACTTCTTAACGTTTGGTCTTACTATTGTATGTCAATGTCAATATCGCTTGTATTCTGTCCCAAATCAGATTAAAAGGTTTATATTTTACCATATATTCATGACAATGTAACTTCAATCGTAAGATCGTCTGATTTGGTTAAGTAGCCACGTAGAACGAATTATTCTATTGCAACAATGACTTCTATCGCAGTTATGAATACTTATATATTTAAATTCCCGATTTTACGCCTGTCATCAACACGATTCGTGTTGTATACAAGCAAGCCGTTCACCTAACCAGTTTTCTGGATTTTCTGCCAGTTTTTTTTCCGCGGACTTGTGAACGAGTAGAAGCAAACTTCGTTTTATGAATGATCAACAGCGGAGGACGAATGCCCTTGACGTAATTTCATGATCTAAATAATCACAAGGGGTATTGGCTTGCCAAGGGTTCGAACTAACGCACGCAAAGTCCTTGAACCTGACGCCCTAAAATTGAGCTAAGAGGGCTTGCTTCGTTTATTTACATATAACAAGTTAATGTATGTCGTATCATTTAAAGGTGTGCAAGTAGGATATCTCCATCTTGTAAAATGCCCCCAAGCTACAGCCAAACATTTGAACCAAAGCGGCCTCCATGGTTGAGTAGTTATAGTCTCCGAATGGTATTCACTAGCCCTACTGCACCTAGAGTTCGATTCTCACACGGAACAGGACAAATTTCGCATGTGAGGAGGCCGTCCAGCTAGTTAACGGGAGCTCGGCGATTCAACCAAGGCATACGCCTATGGTCTTCCTCCATCGTTAAAACTGGAAAAGTTGTCACATGACCCTAGCTGCAGGTGCGACGTTAAACCTCAGAGAAAAAAGATGAACAAGGGTCACCAAAGGAAGTGTAGAATTTTGGCCGTTACACATAGTTGGCCCTTATTTATTTTTTGTTGAATAATTGTTGGTTCATAAGAGTCCTTTGTGAATAGATGGTTGTTAAAACAGATGAACGTTAATGCGAGTTGTCGATAATTGAAATGTGAACATCGCATGTGTCCATTTAAAAGTAAATACATTTGTATATTGTTTAAAAATACATTGTAATGTTGTGTTCGAGTAAATGTAATACGTACGTATGCGATTTATTCGGAAAATTTATTCATGATTATAATTAGAATTTGCGTTGCGCAATCGCTTTGAACTACAGTAATCAGATGAATTTCATTTTACAAATTTACTTTAGAATCATAATTTACTTGCTCCATGATCACGTGTGTATGTTGTCAAACAGGTGTACAAAAACCGAACCAATATTCCATATGATATATAATAATATTGTTGTATTAGCTAAAACTCGAAATTTGAATGAAATCTGTCGGAAATACTTGTTTTGAAACATTTAGCTTTACAAGGTCATATTTCTATTTGATACAGTTTATATACACACATGTAAAGTATTGTGTTTCAAAACAGTGTCACATAAATAATACAAGCTAGAAAAGCCGTCCTTAAAACATTCATAAGGATAGCTTCGTGAATAGATGTGTACAAATACATAAACATGGTACGTTCGTTGTATTTTTTTCTTTATGCATCGAGGGACAATTTGAATACTGTAATATGATTGGTTGATGCGGAAACACCCCTCTGACACACCTAGGCGCTTTGATGAAGTTGTATAGCATTTACTGCGCACAAATTTTGTTGTTATTTAGTCCCAACTGATATCGGACCAGTGGTAGTTTGGTAATATTTTGGTTTAAAGGTTTGGTATATTCGGATTATAAATATAAAATAAATTGAACATTTCAAAGACTTAAAAGACATTTTCTTTGTATAGCATCCAACTGTTACAAGATGGGATCCATACGATTTAAATTCGGCACAGTTTCGTTCATTCTACAAGTTATTTTTATAATATTGTTTGCAACATTAACGGAATACGACTGGCGAGCACATCCTATATACTCGGACCCTAATCATGCCATGTACACCAATGACACGAACGAAGATGCTCTTGACGCAAGCAATGAGGACACATCATCTTATGTAGGACGCAAATATCCCCGTAAGTACCCAGAAAAGATATATTTTTGTCCTTTTTTGTTTGGATTTAACATCGCACCAACAGTCGATGTCATTTTGGTGACTTTTCCAGCTTTAACAGTAGAGGAAGAACCCATGCGTATGTCTGGATAGTACCATTGACCTTCCGTAAACTAGCTGGACGGCTTCCTCGCGTATGAAATTTGCATGGTCCCGTGTGGTATTCGAACTCACAGCGGTGAGGGGCTAGTAATAACTAATCAGAGCCCAAAACCACTAGACCACGAAGCTCCTATGTTTTATTTATTGATAACTTGATAAAAAATATCAGAATAATTTCGTAGCAATCATAAGTTCGATTTTTTCAACGACGAAAAAGGAACATGCAACAACCAGGTTGGCACAATAATAATAAATACGGGCAAACTTTGTTAATTCCGCAAGTAGGTGATATTTTGAATACAGTTGAGCGCGCTTACAGTGAGCTCGGGTAGAATGAAATATGGACATGGTGAAGTAATAATGCAGGTCTCCGGGAATCGCTATAACCGTGTTCTACTGTATACGAGAAATCGCAACGATCAACGTATCTGCTTTTAATACAAACCCTTAATCTCATTAGCTCGTCAATTATTAAGCTTGACCTACTGGGCTTAACTCGGCGGATCAAGTAGTGACCACATATTGTTAAGTTTTCTCCTATTATTAAACTAAACGTATATATGACGTGACTACATTGTTGCCAAGGTCAAATCTCTATTTTATTTCGGTCACACGAAATTAATACCCCGTTCGTCGGATTTTGCGCACCTGTTTCTAGAAAATGATTAAAAAGTTGTTTTTATTTCATCTCGCATGTGTCGGAAAAATAAACAAAAACGAAGAACTTGTTCATTAGACAACAGACCTTGAATATTATTTCAAATCCTATATATAGTTAGGCATCAATCAACTCCAAATTTAATGGCCCCAAGCAATAGCGCTTAATCCGATCAATTTTGCAAACATCTTCATAGATTTATCATTTCTGTATCATCAGTGAGATAGAATTAAGTTCGCATCTCACTTCTACCGTTCCTAGTCCGTCAGAAATTAAGTGGTCGTTATAATGAGGTAGTCGTATTGTTGATATAGGGGTTGGTGAGGTATCATTGTACATGTATTTCTGAATGCCGAACACCCTGTAGAAACAACAGTTTTCGGATGCTTCCGGTGTTTGGACTTTTTCAGTGTATGCACAAGAGCAAGTGTTTTCATGTATGTGTTGTCGTATACTGTATAAACTACAAAACAGTTCGTAACGATGAATGCGCATCACCTTTACAAAACACCAAATTATACTGCAATAGAGATGAATGCTTTCAAGAAATGCTTGCAACTGTTTCAGGTACAAGCTTATATTTCGAATTAAAATGAGACCAAGAAACGTTGTAAACAAATCTGATTTCTCTTAGTATACAAAGACGCGACCACAGTGAAATGGACAAATTTCACAAATTAGTGCAAGGCTGTAGGTCGTATTGACCAAAATTCCTAAGAAGAACGAATAAATACACCGATTCAGACCTACAACCGATTTCGGACGATTCAAATATTCGGACTCTGGGGACTATTCAGATGTAGAAACATTAATTGCCTTAACCAGCGCTCTGTTTGTATTTCAATCGTACGGGTGACATCATCCTGTCTAAGTATAGGGATTTTCACAGTTCTTACGGCTGGTATTACATTTATCAATTAATAAGAATTATTAAAGTTCTATGGTTTCTAGACAGCAAAATAGTCTTGAAGACAAGAATACAATATCAAGGATTTAGTTGATTGTCATTGCTGTATTAGAACGGAATGATGTCTCTTCTTTGATTTAAACCTTATTTTAAGCAATGAGCAAAACAAAGAACATATACAAAATTGTGATATACATAATTATGCTTCGGATTGGAAAACAAGGTCATAGCGACACTTATATTAATTCCTTTCCTTTAAATATTAATTCCTTTCCTTTAAATATTAATTCCTTTCCTTTAAATATTAATTACTTTCCTTTAAAGGAAAGGAATGTCTCTTCTTTAATACTGAATAATGGCAATAGCCCCGGGACTGGTTGGTAAATGCAGTGTGCCAGAACCAGTTTAAAATGCTTATACGGCAAACATAGTTCAATGACTTGTGATTTTATGCTCAGTTGCTTCGTGCTGTACACATTAACCTTTGTGATGATAATGATACGTGATGGTGTATTGAACTACGTTTGTATTAAGTTATTCAAAAGTCTATGTCCTGAATGTGATTTTGCACAAACACTCAAGGGGGTGGGTAGATATTTCACCCATCAAGTAAAACATCATTTTTGAATGAAACTAGACTCAATTTTTATCGCATTTTTATGTATAAAATACAGAATCTCAGAAGAGGAAAAGCGCGATTCTGTATGACTAGGCTGGTGTAAGCTTTCCTATGCAACAGACCTTATTGTATGATAATTACTGCTTGCAATGCAGTGGCATGCAGCATGTATATTTCGTGGCATCTAGAAAGACCCTTCCTTTTATGTTTATTGTTTGAACGCATGAGCGGAGACCGGGAGGTAGCGAGACCAAGGCTCGAACTAGGCACATGTTTATCGGCATTATTAGATTCAGATAATTTATCAACTATACCTTATTTTCAAAGATCGTGTTGGGAAGTAGATATGTTCAGAAAATTACTGTGAAACTTTCCTGTTAATACAGAGCGTCAACATAGGCCGCGGAGGGTGCCATTACAACGTTCAAAACCCGTGAAGTCATTCAAATACATTGTTTGTCTTATTTTACTTGGTCTGAAATCTGATATACTTTGTTTTAGCCATAAAACATTAATAGGTACCGAAACTGTTACAGAAAATTTGAAAAATGAAAATGGCAGGTGCTTTTAGATGTCGTTAAACTGAGTTTCGCTTCAATTCATTGGTGTCAAATTTTCTTAACATTGGAACATACGGGCAATCTAAGAGTCTGTCAGGGTATAAAGGTTAAAGGTAATGTATAAAGTCGGTCAACCGGTACCTTACACGTGGTCATTAAATTTAGATATCGTTTGATTCACCGATAACAGAGTGATATATTATATCATGTTTAACCCTTTTTACATATAATGAAAAGAATTCCAAATTTTATCTTGACAAGGGATTATTTACTTGAACAGCAGAATCAGTCTTGCGTTAATGCGTCTGACCACAGGGACTCCACAGGGATCTGTCATTAAATGCGACAATATTAAGTCTCATTTGAACAATAGGGATAGAGCTTTTTTCTCATTAGTTTTTCTAGTTTGTTTCCGAAACTTTGAAAACCACTCCCAAACAAATATCTTTGAATGGGATTAAAGCGAGGAAAAATTCAATCAATTGAAACAGATTTTTCTGTTCGTCTTACAAATTACTGTTCGTTAAAGTGTTTTTGTGACCGACCCTTTCTTCCTCAAGGGTTGTTCAAACATTATCCGATTGTAAAGTGAGCTGCACAATGAAACACTTGTACATTAGTAAAGGTAATATGTACTCTCTTATAAAATTAATCTATATTTTTTATCATATCTAGTAATTTGGTCAAAAGGACCATATTGCGTAATTATTGAAGTATTTATTGCCCCAATAAAGATTTTATAGCATCCACTTACTTTTTTATGCTGCATTTTATCATTTGTTACAGATGAAATAAACATCTGGTGTTCAGTATTCAAACATACCAAATCTGTACTTTTTTCCATTGTGTATTGAACAGTATATGGCGAATATTGCGACCTAAGGTTAAATCAGATCAGAATGCTTGAAGATTTGAGACTGGAGTTGAAAAAAGAAATATAACCAGCCGTTGTCTATGTGTTGGTATATTGGCTGTTCTTTCTTTATTCAAATCATTTTTCATATTCAATTTGAATGAAGGAAAATTGAGTTACATCTGTACAAAGCCATGAATCCTCTTATTTAACTAAAATACTATGCTAAGTATACAAACACATAGAATTGACGTTAGTCATTTCACACAAACTATACTAGATATACAGTCAAACCTGTGAACAAACACTTGGGAAAGAAAAACTGTGGCATTTAATGACAGATGGCATTTATTCGGAAGTCAATTGTTCTAAATAATTAATGGCCTTTATTCACAGGATGGTCTTTTTCGGAGGTGACTGCAAACACAGGTTTGACTGTAATTTATTGCCATTTAATTTTCGTAAACAATTTATTATCAACTTTCCTAGTATCTAACATCTCGCGAACTTCATCATGTATATATCTTTATATTACCTGATAACAATGGACGTAAAGTTTTATAGTTTGTAAAAATTCTTCAAAGAATGCTCGACTTACGAAAGATCCATTTAAAATGTAAACAAAGTTGATATGGAGATATAATATTTACAAGGTTATGTGTTTTGCTACCATTGTATGAACGTTGTATTGTATTGTATGTGATTTCATTTGAGGCACAAAATTATGTAAATATTATAATATCTGTAGTTACATCTCCGGGCGCGTAGCTGATATAAGGCAGTACTAAGCAATTGCCAAGACTCGATTTCCAAAAATGGAAAGTTAAATCAAATAAATTTGGAATCATGTAACTAATGTTAAAATGTTTCATCGAAAATTGACATCTTTGACCATTTATATTACTAAAGCTTTTTTTTTTCATTCCCAATGGTTATAAAATACCCCCACCAAAATAGCCGTAAAATGCACCTACGACGGTCTAGAATTTTAAAATTTTCTGGTACCTCCCCCCCCCTACAATTTTGCCAAGACTCTCTTTTTAGGCAAGCTACGCCCCTGATCTCTCATTATAAATGCGTAAAATAACCACCGAGAATGTTTTTACCAAGGGTATGAAGTGTGTCTCTTTCAATATGATTTGTCATATAAACGCGATGACTAGTCTTATCAGATACAGATAAAGATAATTTACGGAAATTTTGCCTGGTAACGAATATAGTGAATTACCAAGCTGAGAATGACGGCCGTTGAAATTATCACAGTATAAATCATGATTGAAAATTTCAGCAACAATGATCATTACCAATGCTTATACTGTGTTCAGTGTTTTAAAGGGATCATCGTTAGACATATCATTTTCTCATTGTATTCACTGCATTTCGCTACATTAAGACAAGCCAATACAAATGATCTAATCTATCGACAAATGTGAAACTAAGCCAAGATTGCTTTTTTAATATCCATACATATAATACACGTACCTATGTGCAATATGAAGCATAATAGCGTTGCATTTCCTTTCCTTGCCATATTTTTCATTGCCTCGCTTTGCCTTGTGTTTCCTTTCTTTGCCTGGTGTTTCCTTGTCTTGCCTTTTTTCCTTAGTTTGCCTTGTCTTTCCGTTCTTTGCCTAGTCTTTCCTTGTCTCGCCTCGTATTTCTCTTACAGTGCCTTGTCTTTTCTTGCTTTGCCTAGTGTTCCCTTGCTTTGCCTGGTCTTTCCTGGTCTTGCTTTTTTCTTGCATTGCCTTGTCTTCCCTCTCTTTGCCTTATCTTTCCTTACTTTGCCTTATCTTTCCTTACTTTACCTGGTGTTTCCTTGTCTTGCCTTATCTTTCCTTACTTTGCCTTATCTTTCCTTACTTTGCCTTATCTTTCCTTACTTTACCTTGTCTTTCCTTACTTTACCTGGAGTTTTCTTGTCTTGCCTGGTCTTTTTTTCTTGCATTTCCTTGTCTTTTCTTACTTTGCCAGGTCTTTCCTTGTCTTTTTCTTGCTTTGCCGTGTCTGACTCGTCTGTTCATGCCTGACGCTGTCTTGTTTTGTCTTGTTTTTTCTTTGTGCAGTTGTGCAATTAGCGATGTACAAATATCAATACATTCTGTGTTATGTTATTGGCGGCTGGCTTCAAATACATGCGTAAGCATTTTCTATTGTCTATTTTAACCCCTGGATAAAGACCACCTCTCTATAGAACCACTTTTTTCTCTCTTCCGAAGGTGGTTCTTACAGATAGATTTGATTGTATCTTGTTATTTTGGTTGGCTTTCTGTAGTTATTATCTGTGGTTCTTATAGATAGATTTGATTGTATCTTGTTATTTTGGTTGGCTTTCTGTAGTTATTATCTGTGGTTCTTATAGATAGATTTGATTGTATCTTGTTATTTTGGTTGGCTTTCTGTAGTTATTATCTGTGGTTCTTATAGATAGATTTGATTGTATCTTGTTATTTTGGTTGGCTTTCTGTAGTTATTATCTGTGATTCTTATAGATAGATTTGATTGTATCTTGTTATTTTGGTTGGCTTTCTGTCGTTATTATCTGTGGTTCTTATAGATAGATTTGATTGTATCTTGTTATTTTGGTTAGCTTTCTGTAGTTATTATCTGAATTAACCTTATATGAAAAATATGCGATACTGAATTTATACTATTAAGTCGTATTTAACAAAATTAATCTAATTATTACAATCATAGGAAATACTTGTATTAAATTGTGATTAATTACCTTCATTAAACAAAAAAGCAAGTGTTTCGTTCAGACAAGATGTATAGATGCATTCATTATTTTGAAATCTTGACTGTACTCGCACATAGTAGAGTTGAAATTGACATGATAGCAGACCTGTTACCTTACTCGAGAAAGCACAGAACTGCTGTGCGAGAGATCACGTGCTCGAGTCTCGAGCCATTATCAATACGTCTACACCATCATCTACTAAGATGGTACCCAAATTAGACCGGACACCAGTGTCGATATTCAGATAAATTCCGGTAAAACCGGACACCAGTGTCGATATTCAGATTTTTTAGAACTCCTTCAATGGCTACACTATTTTTTGTACTTTTCTCATTTTGTCATGCTGATACATTAACGTAACGATAAAAACATTAAATTTTAAGTGTGATACGGGTACATGTATTTTAACAAATTATAAAAAAGCAAGAATTTGGCTTAATTTTGTGGTATATATAATTGTACTGCGAATGGCGAAAAAATTACCAGTATAGTAGGTATATCCAGAAAGATAAAACTAAATGGTTGTTTTTTGACGTAATACCCATAGCCAGGGTCATTTGGCAACATCTCTAACTTTTTTACGGTAGAGGAAGGCCCATCAGACCTTCAGTAAGCTAGCTGGACAGTTTCCTCGCATGTAAATCTGGTCCATGACGGGATTCAAACTCACAGCGGTGAGGGGTTAGTGATAACTAGTTAGAGACCATAACCACACAGAGGCCGTAAATATTTTCTACGTAGATATTTCCATTGATCAAAAGCACAGTGGAGACTATACTTGTTCAGAAAAGAGGGTGCAACTATCTGAGAAAAATGTACTTCTTCGATCGTTCTGTTTAAATGGATCTTGAACCCAATAAGCACTTGAAACATATAGATCTCTAAGTCAGGTTATCTAAAACAGTTGTACTCATTATTCGTGACATTAAGCCAGGAAAAATAGTCGTGTTTCCAGTTACCCGACCTATCTTATTTTATTGTCGCCGTACCTTAGGGTACACAAAGTACGTTTATACTTGGGAACGAATCGTACTTCTAAAGTATGAAAGGAATGTTCCGAAAAAAAAACAGAAAAAAAGAAAGTTTCGCGAACCACCTTCTTTATCTTGTTTTGGTCTAGTAAACTTAATTTTTATATAGCCTTAGAGGTCAGTTCGTGAAATTTCTCGTAATAACATTGTGTACAAATGTAGGAGGAATCAATTCTACTCCCATCTAATTATCTAAGTCGTGAATACAGTATTATCATTATATCATTGTGTATTTTCAGCGTTCCAGGATGTACACGTGATGATATTTGTTGGGTTTGGATTTTTGATGACATTCTTGAAAAGTTACGGATATTCATCAGTCAGCATAAACATGTACCTGGCTTCCTTACTTATACAATGGGCAATGTTGGTCAGAGGATGTATATACGAGGGCATTTTCAAAGGAAATAAGTTTCAAGTGAGATTAGAAGAGTAAGTGATCTGTATTTATAATACAGTAGAACACAGTTATTACAAGATCTTTGACACCCGAACAAATATTTCGCAATATCTAGAGACCACTATATTCATTACATATGTACATATAACTTGTTCTGGGAATACTATTTACATCACTATGTCCCGTCTTTCACAAAATGAGAGTTTACTGCTTTACTGTTTGTTTCTTGTATGTGATGAATGTCTTTTCTTATAGAACATTCTGCTTTGACTCAACCAGTTGTGCGCCGTGTTCGATATTATGACGATATGATAATGTCCCTAACGTGATTCCGTATGAGGAACAAGCAGTTTCATTTGATGTTCGAGGGTGATCCTCACAGCTGTGTACATTTTTATGTCAATCTTAAAACTTCCAATAACTTTTAATGGAAGTACATGTCGCAAATTTTAAATGACACTTAGTTGTGAACAAAAATGAATTGGATATTGGGTTTTGTAAAACTTGTTAAGTCTAGATACGAATACTTTATGTTTAGATATTTACTTTTCACTAACATCCGGTTTCTATTACAGAATGGTTACCGCTGATTTTGCTACAGCAACCGTTCTGATATCATTTGGTGCTGTTCTGGGCAGAACCAGTCCACTTCAGTTGCTTATCATGGGAATGATTGAAGTCATTGCTGCTCAAATCAATGGATTCATATGTCATGACCATCTTCATGTAAGATTTCAAAGAAGTTCGATACTTATAAAATAGCCGCTCGTATTCCATTCGCGCGCTGTTTGTGAATTTATAATAGCAATAAACTCCTATACAGAGTTACCGTTCCTTACCTTCACCTCCAAATACAGAGAGCCAATAGCGATGAGAGTCGCGAGAGAGTAATCGCACCGTACCAATAAGAGCAGCGGCCATTTATAAATGTATCTCAGTGCGCATATTATGCAATGTTGTTATGCATAATCTTGTTCCAGTTGTCAATATTAATAAATTGTCATTGTATCCAATTATGTATACTGGTCAGTATTTGGGTCATCTATATACTTGTATATTGACCCAAATTGACCATCTGGTCGCAAAATACGACTATGCTACGGGCGCCATGTCAGATGGAATTTCAACTGATCGATATTTTAAACGTTAACAAAGTATGTTATGATATGATGTTTAAAGTACGTATTCAACAGTAACCCACTTAGTCGGAATAAGTCAAATCTCGTACGAACATTGTTCACTGATGTTCACTGACCCAATTTAAATATGTACATTTTTTTCAAAAAAATGTTTTATGGTTCAATTTTCGCTCTTTGGATTTTATTTAAAAATTCATATTTTTAAGATTTTTATTCTGTAGTTAGTGAAGTGTTACTGTATTCTGCTTTATATCATTCAAACACCGAACCTTTTGATAAGCATCGCTCTAACGACAGTAAACACAGAGATAAGTATCTGGTCATTAAATGGTCTGCTGAGCCGGAGTGGAAAATTAAATAGCAGTAAACATCATGGAATCCGATTAAAAAGATGTTATTGTGTGCCCAAAATAGTTTGGGTTCGTGCCCGCTAAGCTCAATTTGGTTCAGTGTTATGTCTGCGGCCCTCGAGTTCGTGAGTTTGGACCCAGTGCGCGGCACATGTTCGCTGTGACCATTAGGTTGAAAACGGTGCATTTAAATTGCATCAGAATTATTTTAAAAGTGCAAGAATTCGTGAAGTATCAAAATAGCTTTATTAATTCTTCTCTTCTGGTAGCTAATGCCATATTCTGACATTTATAATGTCATCCTATAGACTGTGACAAACGGCACTAGATAAAAAAGAAATATCAAATACCAGTCGGAAAATACAAGCGGAAATACAAAATTTCAATATTTCTTCTGAAATCCAACCTGATAACGAGGCCTTATCGAGATTGAGATATTACTGTGGTTTTAATATTCAGGTTTTACGGTGCTCTCGGTAGAGTTCTTAGTTACGGACTGTACGCGAAGCCATACGTTGATTAATACAAGCTCTACAACAGTTTGCGCACGATTACACAAAGATCCCCGTCATTGTCAGAAAATTTGGTGTAGCTTTCATGAATATTAATATTCATACAAGAATGAGTGCGGTGTTTTAGAATTTGGACCGTGTGTTTATGTGTGGCGTATGACTGCGGTACTGATATGGGTAGTTGATACCCTTATAAATACTCTGCACCTACTTGCGTTATATATGAAATAAACACGTTTATCATAATCCTAAATTGGATTTAATTTGCTTGACCAATGGTACATTCAATTAAGTTTCGAGTGAAGAATATTCAATTTCATTGAACTAGAAAAGTATTCTTGGTTAAAACAATATCGCGAGTAATACACGCATGTCCGTATGATCATTAACTGCATACTAGTATCTGAAGTTGTCAATCAGTTTTTTTTATTCAAAATTGATGACAGCGGCATATCATTCAGATTTGCGAAAAGTCTACCACATTCATAGTTGAAGAGGCATGCAAATATATATGTATTCGTAATACTAGCAGATACAGTTGACAGTCTTCATACAAACACGTATTTGTTCGTACTCATTCGGCATTTACGACTCACATTACGAAGGATATGAAAATATCCGAACTTTCACGTACGCTAATTTTCTTAAATTATTACAAGATGATTCCAATGTGATATATAATTATATACCTATGATTATAGGCTGTTGACGTCGGAGAGTCTATGTATATTCATGCCTTTGGTGCCTACTTTGGACTGGCTGTTTCGCGAATGTTGTATAATCCTAACGCACAGGACCACAGCAAGGCGGTGTCTGTTTACCATTCTGATCTCTTTTCTATGATTGGTAAGTAACTTAACACGCCCAGGAAGGCGGGGCCTGTATTTCATTCTGATATTTTATCTATTATTGGTATGTAGGTTAGTTCTAGAGCTTCTGTACTTAAAGAACACGATTTAGGTCCATTGAAATCAATGTTTTGATGCTGTTAATGAATATTCATCAATATTAATCCGCCCCTTTAAAGATTGTTCTGTGAAACCGTTGTTTACCGAAAACAAACTATGAATAATGCAGTCGCTGATGTTGCAAGATTTATTTCCCTTATAGAGAAGCTGGTGACAGTAAGCCCATAGAGAAGCGAACTAAAAGTGCTAATGTACCTTACACGGCGGCCGCAAATTCCATTCACTGAACTGGGAGCTCAATTTGGAGTATTTTTATCTTAAGACCATGGACATTACAGCTCACTTTGCACTCTGACAGATGGAATTTGCTGTCAATATAATTTAGTGAATAAGTGAATATTTATGTTTCAGGAACCGTGTTCCTGTGGTTATACTGGCCTAGCTTTAATGGCGGAGGCTCTGATGGGGACGAGCAACATCGGGCATATATCAACACATATCTCTCATTGTGTGCATGTACTGTGGTCACATTTGCCTTCACGGCTTTGTCTGACAGGAAAGGAAAGTTCTCAATGGTAACAAATGTTATGCTCGATCTACTAAACTTTAATTCATGTACCTATTAATATACATTTTGTAGTTGTAATACATAATGTCGCTTGCGTAATGGGTTTCTTTACCTCCATGTTTGTGATAATCACGTTTTTTACATCATCGTGTTCATCTCTCCGTGAAGATCGTTCAGCTTATGGTGTCACTGGGTAAACATTGACGACAGTTTGGAAAATGATATGTAGCATTCCGCTTCATATCCTATTACCAAGATAAGCCCATAACTGAAAATTGAAAGGGGCCTCAGTGGTCGAGTGGTTACAGTCTCTGACTAGTAATCACCAGGCCATTACTGCTATGAATTCGAATCCAAACCGGGACCAAATTTTTACATGTGACTTACGGGTGACTTGAATAATTACTTTATGTATCCATATTTTACTATATCTATAAAAAAGAGCCTGTTCGGGAAAATAAATACATCACTGTATCCATTCTTCGTTATATTCGAGTTCACTATAACCATGTTATACTGTATTTTATAACTTACTAGATGTTATGTTCTTACATAAATACACTTGGCAAATATGAAATTATAGTAAAGTATAACCCCTGAATACTGGACCCCTTCCGGACAGGGCCATAAGTCCGGATTTCCGAGAATTCCGGTTTTCAGAGAACTATTGATTATAGAAGAGAAAAAAGTAGTACCTGAAAAAATCATCCGATTTTCAGAGAATTCCGGTTTTCAGAGAGTCCGGTTTTCAGGGGTTACACTGTATTTGTTTACAGAGCAAACTAAGGCATTCTATAGTTTTAACTTGACTGCCATGTTCTTTGCTTGTACATTTTCAGGAATTTATCCAGAACGCTACACTAGCTGGTGGTGTTGCTGTAGGAACTTCAGCTAATATGCCAATGCAACCATTCGGTGCTTTAATCCTTGGTTCTGTGGCTGGACTTATATCATGCATAGGATTCAGATTTATTACAGTGCGTATATAAATGTCTTTCAGTCTCGTATTCATCGGCAATACGTTTTAATCCTAGTAAATACTAAAAGGCAGCTTCTAGTCTATGCATAACTGTTAATCATCCCTGGCCTAGGACACATTTTAAAAGTTTACAAAAGACATACATTAAAACCTCAAATAGCGACCATCTCAATTTTACGATCACCTTGTTATAACGACCACTTTTTTGGGACCGGCTTCCAATAATCTCTTTATAATTCATCTTGATAATGAAACCATCTCATCATTACGACCGATTTTCGGGTCCCAAAGATGGTCTCATTGAGGTTTTACTGCACATGTATACAATGTAGACTGTAATGAAATAACCTGGCTGGTGAATATTGATTATTGTTTAAGGTTACAAACACCCGAATACTTAACTGAAACATGATACAGGAAAACCACGCTCGGCGACCATTTTTACTTTCAAAATCCATCTTCAGTCAAACCTGCGAACAAAGACAAAATGTGGCCTTTATTGACAGATGGCCTTTATTCAGAGTTCAGTTTGTACTAAATAATTAGTGACAGTTTTGTGAATGGCTTTTATTCGGAGGTGGCCCCCAACACAGGTTTGACTGTATTTGGTTCTAAAGTGGTCAGAGTATCGAGGTTTTACCATAGTTGTTAGTCGTATTTAGAGATGCGAATCGGGCTGCGGCCGTGGTCCGGTGGTTAGTGCGCTGGACTTGTAACCCGGCGATTCGGGTTCGAATCCCGGTCGTGGCAGGCCATACCCTTCCATGAAAATTTGACAAAATGTCGATTTTCCTCCATATGTGGAGAAGCTGCCGGCTCCTTGTGGAAGGTTAAGTTCGTACTGGTTAGTAAACAGTCCAGGGAAACTGGTTAGGGGAACTGGTCGCCGTATACAAACGAAAAATTGCTAAAAAACGACGTGAAACCCTAGTGAAACAAAATCATAGTCATTGGTTGGAAATTCTTAATACGTCATCGACGTTCATTTAAGGAATTCATGGCAGATAAGTTGAAGATACAAGACACGTGTGGTGTACACAACCTTCATGGTATGCCAGGAGTACTGGCAGCGATTGCTGGTGCAATATTGGCTGCCATGGCAACTGAGGAAAAGTGGGGACGATCGTGAGTATATATCAGTGAACATATCATGAAAACTAAGTTTGAATATTATCAGTAATTTTAATTGTAATCATTATATGTATATGTAATTAATTTTTCCTTTATGAATCATTGTTACGTGGTAATTTCTCATCTTCACAAATTGCTGCTACCTTTTGTATCTGAATTATTAACGTTTTGTCTCCAGGCTGTATGAAATATTTCCTTACCGGGTTGCTAACGCAGATGATGTAACTCCAGAATTTATGATGAAATTTCCTGGCGTGGATTATGATGTTGGTAAAGGATGGACAGCTAGTGAACAAGGGGGATATCAGGCCCTGGCTTTGTTAGTGACCCTTGGTATTGCTATGGTAGCCGGGGTACTTACAGGTATATTGAATAAGCAGTTGATTATGTCTTAATTTATAATAACTGTCCTTGTCTGGAAATATCACGCAGCTTAATTCGATCCCATACCGTCGAACTTCGAAAGAGTATGTAAAGTTTGTCCATGATAAGTTTTCATTCAAGTCAAACATATTTTTTTTCTTTAATAATGTTCAAAAGTGGATAGGGGCTTATTTTTTAAAATCTGTGAAGTACGTGTATTTGATTGTAATTATAACATGTATTTCGTAAAAGCACAATAATGTTGTAACTATGCTAACACTAAATTTATTGAAATGAGTAAATTTA
Source organism: Lutraria rhynchaena (assembly GCA_008271625.1). NCBI lineage: Eukaryota > Metazoa > Mollusca > Bivalvia > Venerida > Mactridae > Lutraria > Lutraria rhynchaena. The sequence continues at coordinate 181,840 of VIBL01000188.1, forward strand.
TATCTGTAGGATACCAGCGTATATATCTACTGCATTGTGAAACATATCTATAATAAATATGATTTGATAAAAATAAAAAAAATGATTTAATGCAACTCAAATCAATGTAAAATGATTCCGTTTTCAGGTCTATTGCTGAAGATTCCTGTATTTGATCAAGTTGAAGATGACGAAGAGATATTTGAAGACGCAATTTGGTGGAATGTACCGGAACCAGATGAACATGGTCACGCATCGAAAAAGTAACATATTCGCACATGTCCAAATTTTAAATTGGTCCCTGGAACCAGTTTATCCCAATCTATACATAGTTATCCTTCTTGTTTCACCCCTGAAATTCTGATATTAGGGACAGTAACTCTGATCTGAGCTCATATTCATATCCATCCAGAGTTGTCCTTCTTGTTTCATTCACGGAATTCATTACGTGAAGGTAGGATTTTATAGTGATACAAATTGACGTCACTTTATGGTCGCGCTCAAAGTGATAACGTGATAAGTACTTTTTGTACCTGTTTCATTTTAAGACACAGAACTTGCTGAAGCTTTACATTTAATTGCAGTGCGTACCGGTGTAAATAAAATGAATGATTCATTACAAATAGCACTTTGGCATAATTATCAACGTTTTCATATACCTATTTAATCCCTATCCAATGAGGTCATTCCTTATCACTCGCATGCATGCACATCTCTATCCCTGCTGTTCCAAACCATGTGACCGAGTTTCTTTTAGTTCCCATTAGATACTATAGTACATGTCTTTCTTACTTAATGTGTATTTGCTGCCATAATTTATCACAATCGTGTTAAACTTTTCCATTTTGTTCGCATTTGTGACGAAAATTCTGTAAAAACTGAGACGTTTACAGAGACGTAAATGTAATTAATGTAATTAATAAAGAACAATCTCTGGGATAGATTTGTCTCATACCCAAACGAGCATATAAACAAGCATTTGTTGTCTCACATTCATTCTTTGCACAATAATTAATGGCTGCCAGTTGTTTAATATGTTAAAAAGTTGTTTTGGCATGTTGGCATATTGGCATGTTTCACGGGCATCAACTAGTATTGTTATATTTTATGCTTGTATGTAGGTTTGTTCAACTGCAGTGAGAAGGTTGTTCAAGTCTGCTGCCTGTTAACTCGCGACAGAATATTGGGAAACACACGTGCCGCATGTAGACTTGACTATGGGCTCAAAATTGAATACCTGCATCAGGTTATTTCATTATTTCTGGGTATGTTCGTGATGAATTGTGCGTATGAGTAAATCGTATACTTAGATGTTGGTCTGGTCCGGGTGGGATTCGAACTCACAACAGAGAGGGGCTATTAATTGCTAGTCAGAGACCATAACCATTTGGTCATGATGGCCCCAAATAATGCTAAATGTGCAAGAATACATTTGTTTCTGTTTGTTTTCAGTGGTGGAACAAGCATGGGCTCATACTCACCGGAAGCGGTAGAAGATAATAAGGGTATAAAGATGGTTAACATACACTTGTAACCAAACGTTTGTTATAATCGGAAACCATAGCAACATGTTATAGTACGTTATTGTATGCACCTTCTAATTTCATGCACAAAATGTGTTAGTCTTCTTTTTTTGTCTTCTATACGTTGAAGTCTGAAAATGCCGAAAGATATTTTAGACATTAATTTGATATCTTTGTAAAAGGCAATAATACATTAATTAGTAGGTCCTCAATATATTAAATTTAAATGAAAATTGTGGAGCGTAGGTGATGTTTTCCTGTTCGTTTACCGTTTTTCAGACAACTCGTAAAGCTAGGAAATAATGGACTTCAGAATTCAATAAGCGTCTGACAGACTTAGAATGCGTAATTCGCAACAAATTATTTCGTTACCGCTTTCTGTTCTTGAATTAAAATATTGAATTTTTGATATTTCTAAATTTGAAGTCATCACGGCGCACTGATTTTAGAGGGTCGAGTGGGGATGAGAATCTAAGATTTTATTGCGACTAAAAAGAGTTAGTGAAGTAATAAACTTGAGTGAGTAACTTAGAATTGTCTTTACGGGGCAGTTCCGTACTTAATATAGCAGCGCAACGTTCGAACAAGTCCCATCCGTTCGTGCAACATCGTTGTCTTACATGTTACATGTTTGCATGATATATCACATTTTATAACCCCTATATGTTGTATTATTGGTACATGTATATTACATAATTATGTACATGTATTACTAGTATATTATCTGACGTGGTTTATGGTTAAATATATATATGAATTATACACTTAATATCATGCACCATACAACAACATTATCCTAAAGGAATATTATTCAGACGCAGTAAAACCCAGTTTTGGTGATAGTGAAATAATTGTTCTCCCCGGTCAAGCACTTTTTAAATAAATACAATTTGTAATAATACTAAAGAACTTATTATGTATTAATTTTTAAAGAAAATTTACCACCCTATCATTCAATGCGTAATTTCGCTTATTAATATATAATTAAGATAGAATTTGATTCTATAAATGCAAGATGTACTACATTTGTTATTATAATATTATACCGGGTATTTTTATTCATCAAGCAATGCTTATCTCCCAACCGTCTCATATTTGATGATTTATGAGTCATATAAAACAATAAAATGAAAAATTCATGCTTATAAAAGACTATCTTTTGTTTTTATTCTAGGGCGGTTTTAGACTTGGGGCGTGGTACCTTTGCACGCGCTCCCGTAGTACATGTATATGGCTTTCATTATGGGCAATGTCCATGTCAATCATATTCATACTGAATAAATTATACTTACATTCAAAATGTTACATAAGAGTCGATTACTACGTCTTAGGGTTCATCCCCAGGAAAAATGAATTAATTACATCCATAATTTTTTTCCATTACAGTGTAAATACCAAGAGCTAAGACGTTGGGACAAGAAACCGGAGCTACTGACGGCGAATGACGTCATATTTTATCTATGTATACAAATGTATTTGTACACCTATGATCATGCGTGAAGGTACATACGTACTGTGGTTTCTTACATATTAAATATAACGAACATTAAGAGTAAAATACATGGTTTTTATTCAGTGTTATTTAATGACTATTATCGAATAAGGATATAAGGAAGAAAATATACGGGTCTGCACGAAATCACTATAACCGTGTTCCACTGTATTTCGATTTAATGTATATAAATCTCGATATTATGTCCGTAATGATTGTTACTAAAAGTCTTGTTCTCAAATCCGTTTCACATTTCGAAAATTACTGTGTCCAATAGTTAAATTGACGATTCTTCCTTTGTTCAATGTATTGATATATGAAAACGGAATGAAAATAAATTTCCATTGAGATAACCGACCGACTCATACCACGTGACAACCTTATCATGTTACGTTCTCCGAAATTTTGTTGATATTTCCGGGTTGTAAATGAGGACAATATTATTCTATGACAATCATAATATGACTATTATAAATTCCTATTATGTACATTTTTTTAGAAAAAAAACGTATCGTTATTTTTTGGCATGTATTCACACAGTGCTTTATTAATGCTAGATAATATTGTGTAGTGTCATATTAGAATGATATTGTATACAAATTCATATTGTTTATTATACCATGTATGTTTTATATCTCAGGTCCCGGGGTTAGAAAACTTGAGATCGTTCTCAAAGCCAAATCTCATATTTTGTCTTAGGAAAATTCTGTTTGAAATATGATAAAACATTGTCAATATTAATCATACATAATCCAAACAACCTAATTGGTATGAATATGTATTTAATCTTTAAACTGTGGTATTTTTCAATAAAAAAACATTGTGAATATAATTGAAATTTGAGCTGGGAGAATGCTCTCAAATTTTGTAACCTCGGGACCAGTTCGTCACATTGAATTGTATTGGAAATTGTGAATCATATAGAAAATAAATAAAAAAAACGTGGAGTTTTCTTTTACTTGTTTTATATTTGTGTTCTCAACCTAAGTGCGTGCACTGTCTACTATTTGTACAACTGGTCGTATGTTTATGAAGTCTTAATAACAAGACATTAAGTCATAAAATCTTAGAAATATGTTTTAATAGTTTTGGGGAGAGAACAGGTACTCATATGACATTATTAATGAGTACTAACCTTGTTCTCTGAATACAACGACTACCGGTAACTTCTCCACGTGAACCAGAGGTAATGACGAAGGGTCGAGACGCAGTTCAAATCGTTTCGAACACGTAGTTCTTGGAACTTACACTGTATCTATGGTAAGCGAACGGACTCAACTCAGAGGATGGATATTTTTTGTAAAAGAAAACCCACACCAGCTAGTGAAGCAAGACATTTAGAACGATTATACAAAAGCTACGCGAAGATAAACAAAGCTCAAACATTAGGGTGTAAAAGAGCAAATTGACTACATGGGTAAAACAAAACGATACTTGAGTTCCTTAAATATCACCCCAATATACATGTATATGGACGCTGGGTGAGCAAAACGTTTTTTTTTTTCATACATATTTTTAATTCGGGTTATAATTCATATGAAAATACCGGCAAGACAAAACATTACCTGGACTGAAAACAAGTCTAGGGCCAGCGGACAAAAATGATTGGTTAATTGGGTTAGCTGAAACATGCGGCGTAAAAGTAAGGCACATATATACCCATGTAATTGCAAATTGATAAGCAGTAAGTATAATTAATAGACGAGAACGGATGATGAGTTAGACGTTAGAAAATGTTGAAAGTTACAAAAACGTCTCCATATCTGAAAGATTCCAATTGATGACTTTTCAACCTTCAAACTAAGAGAAAAAATATTTGTGACAAAAGGAATTGCATCACTCAGGCTTAGCAATAAAACCAATAAAATTCGGGACCGAAACCGTTCGCACGTCATTTCCATCACTAAAGACGCCGATTCCATCAAACGGAACGGGTTATGTTTGTTTAAATTTCTTGTTTGAGAAAAAATCATCGCAATTGTGACAACGAAGATACAAACGTCCGGCATTTCTTGTCAAGAGAGACAACTCTGCCGAGACTCTTCATTAATTGTGAAGCAATGGTTTTCCCCCTTACCTATTGTCGTTCAAAGTCGTCTGCATTATGAACCCAGTTCAAAAATATAATGAATTTAAATTTTCAGCATAAATGACAATTTATAATCTATTTGCATTAATTTTGTTATAATATTTTATCTATTTTATATTATATATCATATTCAGCTAAATAAAATAAAAAATAGATTTTTTACACATGACAATATATTTGTATGTAAAATAAAAAACCACGGTTAATCATTTTATTTTAGATATATAAATAAAATTTCCGAGCGCGGCGGATAACCGTCTTTATCTTGGGTTGCGAGCTTATTCGATGATCGATTAGTGAGAATAAGACTGCTAACATAAAAGATAATAATCAAACACGCATCGCTCGTCCTCGTGATGGGTAAGGATGCAATTTCTGGACACCCAATCGGGAAATAAATAATGGATTACATTAAAACTTATGTCAACTGGAACTTACACCACAGTACCGAAATACTGTATTTAGCATGCATCAGATACTCGGCCAATTACCTAACGCTTTCAGTTAAGTGTCGTTTAAAGATTGTGTGGGCCAGCACCTGGTGAAAATAGTCTTGTTGTCATAAACAGTCAAATTTGTTGGATGATTAAAAAAACTGTCCAAAAATATGTGACTTTCATAATGTCTAAGTTTTAATATTTGGATCGTCTGCATATGAGCTTTTACTGTGCATATACATATCAGTAAAGGCATATACATCAAAGCGTTTTTCTCATTGAAAGCCAGTTTTCATCTGTGTTTCAGTAATAAACTGACCGGCGGTAAGCCTAGGAATATTCCCTGGATTCTGTTCTTGTAATAACTTTATTCTCTGAAATGGTAAAATGATCGGGAATTTAGGACGGGTGGTCGTTGTCACAATGTCTTCATATAAATTATCACAGAGAACATTTGCTGTGTCCAGGCTTCGAACTCCTGAACCAAAATTGTCAAAATAATCTACCACGTGAAGTCAACCAACAGTCGAAGAGAGGAGATATAAACGAAATAAGGTGTGTAACGAGCTACGTAATACCCGACATGCCGCGCCTGTGACATAAAGCAACAACTGCTAGCTGTTTATTCTCAATAAACTGCATTTTCAATACTTCCGTCCTGCAATAAAACTAGGACGAACTAACTATTCCAGGCATGAAAAGCCAACTTTAAACAGAAACTTAAGGAAGGTTCAAATAAAACAACATGCATGTTCTATTTTCAAAAAGTCGTTATTCAAGAGTCTCACGCACTAGCCTAACTTGGATCTGCCCCTGGACCAACAGGAAATCTAAGCCACCTCAAATCCCTTGCTAATTTCTTCACTGGGTTTAAAGCCGTTTTTCAACAATTTTTCGGATATATACGGCGGCTGGTTCACCTAACCAGTTTTCCTGTACTGTAACGTAACCAGCACTAACTTACCCTTCCACAAGAAGCCGGCAACTACTCCACATATGGAGGAAAATTAATATTTTTGTCAAACTTCCATAGAAAGGTATTACCTACCGTGACCGGGATTTGAATCCGGATCGCTTGGTTACGACTCCAGCACATTAACCACAGAACCATGGTCGCAGCTGTCCAACCATAGCCAAGTATCCTCATTTAACAAATGCTTCGAACAGCTTTGATGGCAGGCACAGTCATGTCTCAACTGTACATGATCCGGTAATTAGGTGATTAAAATACAAAATTTCATACTGTATGTCATTTATTACCTTGGTGCATGTATTTTCTTTTTATCCCAGTAAACTAAACTTGTACTATACTGTTAAACTTTTCCTGTATTTTTACCTTGATGTTGCAAATTTTACGTTCTCAATACTATACGAGACATAATACAGTATCTGCCAATTGTCTTTCCAGTATTATTCCATACATGCATCAGAAAAAGAATATAGAAAATTCCTGGGGTCCTGAAATGTCAGTTCCGATTAATTCCATCATCTATTTCACCGAATCTGTTTATTGAAATAAAGAAAGGTCTTGGTTGGGGGAAATAATAAATTCACTTTATCCGATTTCTTCGTGTATTCGCGTTTTACTGCACCACATTTAGCTGTGTGGCTAGTCAGGATGCGAGAAAAATGATACTTGAACTAGGCATGACAGCTATGCTTTGAAGTTGGTACGCGCACTTTAGTCTTACATAATCATATTATATAATTGACAACTGAAATATCAATTATCTTAATGACATTGTACTTGTAAGCAGTGAGTATTTACTGTACTAAAGCTTACGAATAATTAAAACAGTTGTGATTAGTTATCTCATACACTCTGTATGAATTATTTTTCCAAGGAAATTTATCGCTGTTACAGCTAACATAAAGACATTGGCAGATAATCAAATAATGATTATCCAAATGCGATGGTTTGTTTGTTTGTGACATTGTCATTGGGGTTAAATGCCGTTTTTCAACATCTTTTTTTTAGTTATATACAGTGACCGGTTCACCTACCCAGTTTTCCTGGAATGTATTCTAACCAGTACTAACTTACCTTTCCACAAGGACCCAGCAATTTCTCCACATTATGGAGGAAAATCGACAGTTTTGTTAAATTTTCATATAAGGGTATCCGAACCTAAATGCGATGCTTTAAAGTTCGAACGCAACATACAAAACATACTGAGTTCATTTAGTGTTTGTAGCACCCGTATAATGTGAGTTAAACCATACCATGGATACTTAATACTTTCGCATACAGCAAGCGAAATCCGTTAGTTTGATGACTTACGTTTTAAATCAAATCATGCTGAACGCATCTTTATGACAATTCCATTACTTTTGGTCGCGTTTCATAACAGATTTTAAAGGATTTGATAGGGACCACGCCATCATCTTTATGTCAATAGAATTAAATAACCATAGCATGTCATCATTATCTAGACATACTAATTAGAAGTCTTCACAAAAGGCTACATCCCAAACATTAAACACAAAGGGTCATTGAGTCTGTGAAACTTACGTAACCTGTCTGATTTGCCATATAGTAGAGCGTTTGGTCCTTGAAGCTTGTATGTTTTCAAAAGATTTGGTGGAAAATATTGTCTCAGGCCATTCATCCTTTACCACTGATCTGTGTCAAGCGTGGATTTAGTGGGGGCGGAGCCAGTGTGCGTGCCATCTAAAATCTGGCAAGCAAGTAAAAGCAGATTGTGTCCATATTCTACATAAACATATAGACTTTACGCTCCCCAACCAAAAATCCTGTATCCGCCTTGTGAGTGATCCATATAAAAACCAGATTTTCTTCTAAAATAATTATTGTGAAACTTCTACAACATGTATACCTCTTGTTCTTCCGTGTTCTTTTTGTTCAGTTTCATCCACTTATTATTATAAATATCAGTTATGTATAGCTGTCCATGAACCCAAGCTGCACTCTGGGAGAGAAATCTAGTCCAGATCTGGGTGCCTTTTTCACAAACACATCTTAAAACCTGATAGCAGTTACAAATCTAGCAGAAGTTATACACTTCAGTAAATTACCAATAATACTTGGCTATTTTTATGGAAAAAAAATACCATCTTAGCTAAGAAATGCCCATGAATTGGGCCCCAAGATTTCTGCACTCATCACATCACATTGTGTGAATCATAGGTGGTATACAAATCACTTTCGATTAATTAATATCTGAGGTAAGTTCTTACAAACACATGCCTATGGTTTTGAACTTGTGGCTTCTAGATCAACAGTCCTGGATTCAACCCATCAAGATCTAACAATTTCTACTAGAAAATAACAAACAAAATAACTGAATTGTTCATTTTAATGAGCTGTAATTATTTGTACAAGTAATGTGTGAATTCTTTAATACAATTCAATGTTTCATCAATACTCTTGATTGATTTACAGACAAGCAATATTTCTACACTAAGTCATGAAATTATTTTAACTTTAATGCCCCTCTCACAATACTATAGATGTACGTATAATAAGGTATATGATATATATAATTTATATATTTTTACACAGGTTCAACAGAAATTCTTTTGACCCCACCCATCAAAACATCAAAGAAATAGGAAATTTTTGGGGGACAGATAAGTTTAATTGTCAGAACGGCAGAATCTGTATACATTTAACGGAATTGTTCATTGACGGGGCTAGCATTAATCAGGCACACCCAGAAATATGTGTAGAACACTAAAATAATTCTACAGACTTTATATCATTTACTTGAACATCATGGCTCATAATCAGGGATTGTTCGCTAAAACCTAATGACAGAAATATCTTAATGTCATTTTAAATATGGAAATGTACTCTATGGTTTATGATAAGATGCTTCATTCTGTAAACTCTAAAGAATGTCATACTCTGATAATACTCGCTTAGTAAATTGTTTTACTCAGAATAAAAATACAAATATGACAACAGATATCACCAGTTTTATCACTAAACAATTATACCATATTTTTAACTCACAATTGTTGCATTATGAAAGAAATAAAACAAACGAAACACAAATGAACGAGAATTTGTCAAGTTTTAAGTTCATTTTGAGCCAGGACATTCAAGCAGTCATACAAATACCAATTCATTTTGGCAATTAATAATCTTAAATTAGATAATGGAATATGTACACCTTTTACAAACAGTACACTAATCAGATCACACAAACATATATTATAAACATGATACATCTGTCACACTCTTAACTATTAAACGGGTGATTAAACTAACAAGTCCTTCATTAAGATGATATATTAAACCTTTTACCTACGTAACATTGTCTATTTATTTCACTATTAATCAGTTTATTATTGTTCAAACTATGAGTAAAAACCAAAGAATTGCTTCAAGTTTAACCAATTATTTCATTACTTGTGATCAGCATTCAGCTGATTGAATCAGCATTTAATGATGATCACCTGACTTTTAAATTAGATTGAAACCAAAATAAAGATTTGATTTACAGGACTTTACTGTGCAAGATGAACAGACAAAAAAGATGACCCATACAAGCATAGAGCACATTTATCCTATCAGTCATTTTCATGCATTACAAGTTAATGCAAGTTTGGTTGTTTTTATAAACAGAAAGCACCTTAATTAATCAAAAATATGATGATACTATAATGAGAACATGCTTCAATGTACACTGACTTGATAACAGCACTGTGTATAAGTACATCTGATGACCATATATAGAGAAAGATAAATAAGAATATAGGCAGAGTGAAGTAATGTGAACAGTTTTGCAGATTTAAAAATATGACTACATCATTGACCATACACTATTTTACTGAAAGCACTGAATACATAGTTTAGAATGTGAAGGCTGCATATGAATCATGATTAAGTGGTTCAATATGCTAGAGGCTTGTTCTGTCACCAGTACACAATGTGCTTTATTCGTAGAGCTACCAATGTGGTATATATGTGATTATAGTATACATACATGTAACATTCTACAAGATAATTGACAGACTAGAAACCGGTTACACACTCAGATCAGTCTATTAGTCCGTAGCAAACAGACCTTAAAAGTTAATCAAGACTTCTACAAAGAAGAGTACTAAAAATTAAAAGATTTAACTGTTCTGTGTAAATAGATTATTAAAGACTTTACCCATAGACTAAACAATTATATTTATACGGTTTTCAAACGTAAAATTTCAACAGAAAAAAAACGCGATTAACAGGAGCCATCATAAAACATGAATCAAGATAAACATGAATTAAATCGCAACAATAGATTCAAAAGGAAAAAAAGGAGCTAAATTCTGTGAAAAGTTTTTTTCTCACATAATTAAAACTATGATAAATATTACATGCATAATTTGTGTTAACAGTGAGCTAATCTAAAACTTATGTCAGAAATGGTAAAGTTTATAAATATAATTGCATAGCATAAGAATGATTAAATCTTGATAAATATAATTCTGTATTTCCATAAGAATATCAAGTTGCTTAAAAATTCATTTCAATAATACATAAAACAGGAGAAACATAAAAAAAGGGTTTAAGGGGAAATAAATAAGATTTTTTTTAAAAAAAGTTATCCAACCCTGATATTATTAATTACAGAAGGGCAAGGAACACTCATAAACACTTAAGACAAGAACTGATTCCTAGATAAGTAAGATAGTGTATGCAGAATACTGTTAGTTGGTGATATTTTGCATCCAGTAGTTCTTTTTTTAAACTAGGAAAAATTGGCATCATCAAGCTCACATATCATTCTTGCAATCTAGTCATCTACAATATCCACATAATTTACCATGAATTCATCAACTGTACAATCTTCACTAATCAACAAAACACTGTTTTCAAGATACATCCAGCAACAATTGCTGTCACACAGAACAAAAACATTTAATTTTTATATCCCCACACACATGTTTTTTTATGTTCAAAGTAAATCACATTTTTAGTCATGACTTCAGAAGTCAACTTTTTCTCTCCAGGACTATCTTAGTTGGGATCAACAACTTGATCAGTCTCTGATAAATTCATCAAGTCTTCACGGAAGCAGGAGATTCGGTGCACATGGCCACATCTACCTATCAGTTCTACCTCTGCTTGACCTGATTCATGCTGTTGTGTATACTAAGACAAGCTTAGCTTGTTATGGGGTGTCAACAACAACATTACAAGCTGAAATTTCAACACAATTTGTTGTATACACATTTCCAATACAAAATGTCTCACTAAAGAGAACATTATGAATAATCCTATAACTAACTGACACAATTCACATCCTTCTTTCACCACTCCGTATCTTCAAGCTCTTTCAAGTCTGCAACCATGACTATTCACTTTTATTTATCTAGTCATCACCATGGTGACAGTCATGGCATCTTTTGTAGCTGAAGCATTTATGACAAGCATGAAATCCTACTCATTATTGAATAAAACACATCAATAGAGCAACTCTTTGTCTACAATATATTCATTGTAGACACCATACTGTAACAACAACCAACCATCCTGCTTGGTCATGAAGAACAAATTCAGACATAAAACCTAGATTGAACCTGCCGTCAATGGCTTGCCACGGGACTTTGTTGTACAACTACACCTACCATAGGAGACTCATCTCCTCTTTCTGTTGAAGTCCTAGTATGTTGCACTGTGGGGTTTTCTGGCCCCGGTAATTGTGTCTCTACCGCGGTTGTGAAAGCCAGTGGAAAGTTTCCCGCTGGCCATTGAGGTTGGGGATATTGTCCATACTGAGATGGGTACCCAGACAACTGCATATTAAGAGCCCCTATTTGAGGAGGATCTGAACCACTGTGTACCCGTGTATGACCAGGCACTATGTCTACTGTCCGCCCCGACTGTGGGGGCTGCGTGGCCGATGATTGAAATCCTGGCGCTATTATCAAACTTGCCGACGTCCCATGTGAAGCTGATAACTGACCTCCCGCAGATGACGGTGATAACTGTCTGTTGTGATGAGTTGGATGATGTCGATGTGACTGGGAATGTGTGACATTATTCGACCTTTGACCCTCTGGCCAACTTTGTTGCGAGTACACCTGCTGTCCCTGGCCTTGACCTCTTTGACCTTGGGGACTTTCACATTCCATTGTTGTATATGGCACCTGGTTGCCATGGTTACCCTGATGGGCAGAGTGTGAATGCACATGAAGGTGCGCATGATGTTGGTGAGTGGGATCAGATCTAGCCCTTCCACTACCAGAAGTTCCGACTGAAACACACAAGATAAAAAGATGTAAATTACATCAGACTAGAAAAATCATGTTTAGGATTACTTCACCAAAAAGAAAAATGTAGGTAAGTAAAAATACTTCTTCAACTTTTTTTCATAACACAATTCATTCCAAAATAGTTTAATACTTTGGACTTTGCAGTTAGAAACTTTTGGGTCAGCACCCCCAAAAACATCATGTAATTTTTTTTTCTAACACAATAAGTTTCAAATCTTCATATCAATTAGAATACATCAATATTAATTTAAACCCATTCCCTAGATATGTCCATCCACACTAGCATTTGAAATTTAAATAAGACTAGATTCACAGACAAGAATTGATAAAAGATCAGAATGATGAGCACATCAGTACAGCGCTTAATTTGATAATCTGATAAATTTGTTAATTACCCAAGAAAGAATATATTACCTGTAGGACTACCAACATTATGCTGTTCCATAGCTGGACTAGTAGATGTACTGTTTGAAGTATTTGTGCTCTCATCCGTTGTCTTTTTAAAAAAATTATGTTGAAGGGCATAGTATGGTGTTATTCTTGTTTTGGGATCATAATCGAGCATTCGTAAAATCAAGTCTTTAAATTTAAGATAGTCAGCTACAGTATGACCCGGTTCACCAGCCCTTCTTCCACCTGGACCACCGGTTTCCGCTCCGATAACATCGTGAAGTTTCCGAGTACCGGCATGTTTATACTGCAAGTACAGAAAGACCAGATTTAAAATTCTCTTATCTGTCTAAGATAATTACCATCAACATCAGATAGCAGACTTACAATTGTACAGATTAGCGCAAAATATGTGAAACAGTGTAGTTATTCAGTGCAGGAAAGTATATTTAGAATGTCTACTAAGTCTGCATAGAGACATATACATCATAGCTTAACATAGGCGAAAAGTAAAACTCAAAGATTTTGGGGAATTGTTTCACAGACAGATACCAGCTGGTCTGTACAGCTGGAGCTAAATGAGTACATATTCTAAGTAATACAGAGAGTTTGTAGATATTGATACAGTAACATGTGTTGATAAGCAATACCAATCATTTCTATGCCGCATGTTTACAGACTAAAACTATTCAGAATAAAACCAGGTGTCAGATAACATTGTTAAAACAAACAGTTGCTTATCTTGACTGTTCTATGAAATGTGTAATACTATGAAATGCAACTACATCATGAAATGAAAATTGAGATAGGTGATTCAGTATTCCAGTTAAAATTCAGACAGGCAACCAGACCACAGATAATACATTACATTACCATACTATTCCAGGAAAAATACAAAAAATAACATGTCACATAGAACAGTTATATAACAGATTCATATTCAAATACTGCTTTATTATGAGTAAAACTCTAATCAATTAATGCAACAAAAAAGGTAATATAATTGTTTGATGAAGATTTAATGACAAAGACAACAGAACATGATCACATTTTACCCATTAACAAGTTGTATCACTCTATTTTGACCCTTGGAAAGAAATTTAAATACATTCAATATGATAACAATTTTATTATTATTATTATATTATAGATATATTTGTCTTATTATATATTTGTAAGTAGCAGGTAAATTTGATGTACATACAGTATAACACAGTTATATTAAACTTAAATACTGTGAAGTATTTATTTTTTCCGGATATGACATTCTTTACAATGAAATAAAGATATAACGAGGCCATCATTCAGGACCCCAGGAATTCACTATAACTGTGTTCTACCGTTGCTGAATTTCCTTACGACCCTAATTGTAGAGAGAAGCAGCAACTTCATCTAAGATGGATGAGTTACTACAGTTATTAAAAGACTTATACATCATTTATCTATGAACATTGACCAAACTGATAATCAGGGTCACTGCCTTACCTTTTTACCGTCCTTTGGTTTCTTGCAGATAAAGCTACCATCAGGCAGTTGATCAAAATACTTTCTTGCCTTGGGAGCTTGATCTAATATATGTTTTGGTGGCATACCAAGCACCTCGACTATCTTCATCATCTGATCAAACTATAATATATAACGCAGCATTCAGAAATAGATCATATGGTATCACAATGAAGTGGTAGTGAAATAGATCATACGGTATCACAATGAAGTGGTAGTGAAATAGATCATACGGTATCACAATGAAGTGGTAGTGAAATAGATCATACGGTATCACAATGAAGTGGTAGTGAAATAGATCATACGGTATCACAATGAAGTGGTAGTGAAATAGATCATACGGTATCACAATGAAGTGGTAGTGAAATAGATCATACGGTATCACAATGAAGTGGTAGTGAAATAGATCATACGGTATCACAATGAAGTGGTAGTGAAATAGATCATACGGTATCACAATGAAGTGGTAGTGAAATAGATCATATGGTATCACAATGAAGTGGTAGTGAAATAGATCATATGGTATCACAATGAAGTGGTAGTGAAATAGATCATATGGTATCACAATGAAGTGGTAGTGAAATAGATCATATGGTATCACAATGAAGTGGTAGTGAAATAGATCATATGGTATCACAATGAAGTGGTAGTGAAATAGATCATATGGTATCACAATGAAGTGGTAGTGAAATAGATCATATGGTATCACAATGAAGTGGTAGTGAAATAGATCATATGGTATCACAATGAAGTGGTAGTGAAATAGATCATATGGTATCACAATGAAGTGGTAGTGAAATAGATCATATGGTATCACAATGAAGTGGTAGTGAAATAGATCATATGGTATCACAATGAAGTGGTAGTGAAATAGATCATATGGTATCACAATGAAGTGGTAGTGAAAAAGATCATATGGTATCACAATGAAGTGGTAGTCTCAAGGGTGAAAAATGAAAATTTGGAAAATGCCAAAAACTTTAAACTCTGATGATAAAATCAATAAAAACCAGTCCAGCTCGATCTATGAAAAAATGGGAATTCCAGCAAATGCATGAAAATTTTCACAAGGTGTGATTAAAAACAGACTCAAATACAATATTCAATCATTCCACATTATTACACTTATAGGGATTTGTATCAATTTTAACAAAAATTTAATCACTTATACCTATTCAATCCCCTTTCATACCTTACACAGTTCTTATCAGTATATCTTATGTAACTATACTGTTAAATAATTTCAATAAATTCATCAATTATAAACATAGTTCTACGCTGGATATTTAAGTATATCATGTGTCAACATTAAGTATTGTTATGTAATTTCATTAAATCTATCAATTTCTAAGCATAATTCGAAACTGGATTCTTTTTGGGGGGAAGGGTTAATAGCACACACTTTGAACAGAATTGGAAACATACATATAAAAACAGGAAGGTCTCCACACGCTAAATATAATTCACAATAATTACCTCATTTGAGCCAGCAAATAGTGGTTCCCCAGTGTGCATTTCTACAAGTATACAACCTAAACTCCACATGTCTATGGCTAGATCATACGGAATTCCCAGTAATACCTCTGGTGATCGATAAAATCGACTTTGTATATATTGATATATCTGTAATATAGAATTTGATACATCTGTGATAAAGATATAAACATTTTTATCAAGTATGCAAATATAGGTAAGAGGTTTACCTACAAAGCTCTTTGTAACTAAGTTACCTGAGTTAGCATAATGTTGG
The DNA here is from genome assembly GCA_008271625.1 of Lutraria rhynchaena. Classification (NCBI taxonomy): domain Eukaryota; kingdom Metazoa; phylum Mollusca; class Bivalvia; order Venerida; family Mactridae; genus Lutraria; species Lutraria rhynchaena. Next base: position 198,230 of record VIBL01000188.1, read on the forward strand.
CCTAACCACCACTCCTTAACAAGTCAGTTGCAAATGAACAATTGTTGATGCGTAATGTGGCACATTACTCAACAGTAAAGAAAATTCTTCTCATACTAGTAATTTTCTTCAAGGGGTAAAAATTGCAAAAATTTGGATATTAGAGTCATCTGATTGGTTTAAATGTAGGACAAACACCAATGGAAGGTCAGACATAGCCAATGAAAATATCAGATGAGTTGATACAAACAATAGCTCTAAAGCAATGAACCAACAAGTCAAATACACTTTGTCTGTGTTGCTTTTATAGATGGAATAATAATAGAAAAATAAAAATTCTTCAAATCTACATGCCATTTTTGCACAATGATGAACTAATAATTAACTTTAAGATCTGAAGTAAGCATGTTTCATGTAAGTAAACTAGAGGGCTAACAGTTCATAGAGTCTAGTATAATTATCTTATAATGGCATTCTCAACTGTTGCTTCAAGTTAACAGACCTTGAAACTATCACACATAAAGACAAAATACAAGACCATAAAAATTGTCTGATACCTCATCATAAAATTCTCCTGACAACACTTCACAGACTAAATTATCACTGCAGGATAGTGTTTTTTTTTCAATACTGCTTCATAGAGATCGTGTAAGATTTTAGCATTAGTGAATGATAGACCATATGACGAGCTTACCACAAACCCGGATTTTTCAGACATTAAATTTTGAATCTCGATATAATAAGACAACAAAAAGTGTCACAAATTATCAAGTAAAAAAAGTACAACCATATTCTTTATCTCTACAGAATATCTGTCAGGGGAATTCTAAAACAAAATGTCAGCAGTTCACTCCGTGATTAATGGTATCTACTTTCCTCAACTGCCACACTTATCAACTTTTTTTTTTTTTGTTGATTTCAATGCTATTCTTATTACCAGTTTCTCAAGCACATATCCACTGGTATAACTATCTCTGAAGAACAATTTTTACAATTTATTAAATTCCATGAGGCTACATTATGATAATACATTTCTTAGGTGATTTTTTAGGTGAATCTTGATACTTCAAGAATTTGAATACATGCAGGTTAATAGAATTTTATTAATACAATGAATTTTATTGGCAATACTTACACGTTGTCCTAATTGACATGAACTTCCAAAATCGACAATCTTGATTGCACTTCGTTTTGGGTTGCACAATAAAATGTTTTCTGGTTTAAGATCACAGTGTATAACGTTTAATTCCGGCGTGGCCAGGAATAACAACGCAGTGCATAATTGCTGCGCAAACTTTCGAGTCAAATTCAATGAAACACCTCTAAAGTTAGTATTCCTTAATAAGTCATAAAGATTATATGACAATAGTTCAAACACTAAACACAGATGATTTCTGAACATAAAGTGTCTCTTTAATTTCACTGGAAATGAAAAAAAAAACATCATAAGTACATGCGTATTTAAGGCACTTTTCGAACATAAATTGCTGAATTAGTGCACATCTTCCATTTCTTGAACTTTATATAATATTAGAAACATATTTACAAAATGTCAGGAAAAGCACTACATAAATTCTGAAACCTAAAGTGCAATAAATATCAATTTCAAGGGAGACAATTTATTCTCATAGCCACTGAATTTTTATGAATAGTCTCCCTTTACCCAATCGCACTACATATATTAAATACACAGAAACATTCCAATGCGCTGTAGATCACAAATTAAGATCAAAAAGAATTCTTAAAAAAGACTTGCTCCCTTAATTTAGACTAAAAAAATTATGATGGGTGCAAGTTGAAAAACCTGATGACTTAAACCTGGTGCTGCAGAAAGAATAAAAACCAGTCTGGTGACAAGGTCCAGACCTGCGATAAACCGGAATCCCGGCACATCCCAGAAAACTTTTACTCATTAATTTAGGCTTTTATGCAAAACAATTCGGGTGAGTACTGTGTAAAGAATACAAACCTATATAATATTTATTTTCTGCATCATGTTTATTCATAAGTTCAAGTAATTTAACTTCTATCTGAGCTTGGTTCAGGAATGGTTTCTTATTTTTAATGATTTTTATTGCGACAGGTTCCTGGTCAGCATGATCATATGCTTTCACAACCTGAAAAATACAACATTTATAACATTAGGCATAACAAAGTTCTAGGTTTTTAGACCAACCCCAACAACGCTTTTTTTTTTCGGCTGACTCAACACTTTTTTCCGCTGTTGTTCAATCTTTTTCGATATTTTCATTTTATACAAACTTTATCTCCGAACTTAAAAAACGTTGGCCTATCAACCTAATATTTTTTGGAATATAAGCAGCAACCAGTTAATAATTTTGTTTTGCCTTAACACAATTGCATAATTATTATTCCGATAAGAATTCTCTGAAATAGTGACCTTAAGATAATCAACTAATCCCATCAGCTTTATACTGGTAATACATATGTGTGGTCTAACATACAAAATGAGGGATGCCGTTCAAGTCTTGTCCATATAACAAGGCAAGATGACTAGATTACGCAACAGTTACATAGATAGCTGAACACAAAGCAACCATTCTCATTTATGAGATCTAAATCCAGGTATTTTCCTAATTACATCAAAGAGCTAGAAAGACTCATATTCTTGGTTTATACTGATTAAACAAGTGGCTTATTTCATAACTCAGTATTCCACTTAAGAACAAAAATGTATCTTACAGCCAAAATAATAACCAACTTGACTATATACAATATATACAAGCGAGATCACAACTCATACATTACCTCAACGTAAAACGTTAAACATCAGCTGGAAAGTTACACAATTTTCACCCAGGTTACTTAAGGTAACTACAGGTAGTCAGATAACAGGTAATAACACGATGAAAACAAATTGATAAGTTTGTTATAATCCCTCACCTGGCATTTAATTAACTCTTGAGAACAATTACCAGAAAAAAAGCTATTGTCTGCAGTAAATGTTGCATTCAAAGTTTTAGATTACATACTGGCCTGAAAAGAACCGATTACCTGGAAAAGTAATTATTTTTCACTTTCCTCCAACACTACTTAAGTCAATTATACACATTTTGCAAGAATGCAGTAGTTTTTATTTGAAACTTATATAAGTTTACAAGAAAGTTTGAAATATTGCTAAGTTGAAAACATAATAACCTAATGAATTTCAAAAAAAGATAAAACAGAAGAACTAGAGAATAAGAAACTTTTCTGAAGTTGGAAAGAGAAATGTTGAGACTATTGCTATTGAGCATGAAGTTAAACTCTATAAGAAGAAAGTGAAATTCCATATTTCTATATAATAATGCAGAATCAGCAATATTTCGTAAATACACTTAATTAAATAAAAGTTCGCAGCCATCAAATCTCCCAGCATTATATCTAGCATGAAATGTCCATACAACTCAGCTATGTTGAATGCTGCATTCTACATAGTGAACTGTTTTCATGGGTCTCTCAAATGATCAATATTTGCCTCTTTGCTTTTTCTGCATTTTCCAATTTTGAGCTCTTGTGCAATGCTGCAGGAATTTCGAATCAGCAATACATCAATTAGGACTGGGAACATAACATAATATTGTAGATACAAAATCTAGGTGCTTGCTGCAGAAGCAATTTTCATAACCCACAGTAGTATCTCTTACTATAGAGGCATTTGCAAAGAGCATTTACACATTAATGTGTGCTCAAAACATGTGGCATTATAATTGGGAGTTGTAATATAAACCTAACATTAAGCAATCTGGTAAATTGATCACCACAGTAACAACAATATGCAATATGCTTACTAACTATTGCAAATAACATCCAACAAATTAACTTGTGCAATTATTATGGAAATAAAATGGTAAATAAGAATTTGCCAACACTCGAAGACGCTAAGAAGGGGACTTATTTACACTCTTGACACATCTTATGAATGTAATACTATTATGAAGTGATAAATTAATTCATTTAAATTCAATTCTTTTATGAGATAATGTTTTATAACAATTCAATAATAAGGGAATGCATAATGAAACAGGAAAGTACAAAAGGGGCCTCAAAAATTCATTGAATAACATCAACAGGACTCTATGTCTGAATTATTCATGGTTTAAAAGGTTCAAGTATGTACATTACCGGCAGACAGACAATTATTTCAACTCGAAACTAGCGAAACTAGCGCAATTCACTAAGACAACAAGTCTGAAGTACTTATAGCAACTTAATTCCACTGGATACTGATTGAAAGTAGTTTATCCTTATAATTTCAAGTTCACTGAAATGGGAGGCAAAACTTCCATTATTCACACAGATAAAGATGTATCTTGTGAGATAAGGATATATACAAATTCAAATGATGTTTTCTGCAGTCAGTTATCTGTTATAAAAAGGAACTTGACTTGATATTAGATAATATCTGAACATTTCAGCAAATATTGCAAGAATGTGAACCTAACATGAGAAAAATGCAGTTTCGACTAAAATTACAGAAAAAATGATGGTACAAGACAGAGTAATGCAACATGAACCATATTTGATTTCAACTCATGAAGGTCTATTATCGTATACCATTATGAGCCTTCAGATCCATGAAGCGGTCTAAGGCAGGCATATATCGCCATCACGAATTATAAAGAACATTAACCGATTTTCAGATCAGACAAAATCATTGTCATTGAATGTTAATCACTGAGCAGCCAGAGGCATACAGAGGGAACAGAAAACATTTCACACAAGGAACTAAAAATAACCTAGCAGTAGACTTTTAGCATTCGTAAGATGATTCGACGTCTAAATTCCGCTAGGACACAATGTAAGCACCAGACGTTGCAGCAAATAATGCAGATGTTACATTATGCTAAAACTGCACAGACAAGCAAAATTTACATGAAAAGAAAGTCTAAACCAATCGTGTTCAGTTTTACCAAATGTTTGTTTTTCAGTATTTCAGAAATAACTGACAGTTAAAATCATCCTGAGAATGACAAACTGTTACAAACATTTTAACCAGTTACTGATAAAAAAAATACTCCTGAAGATCCGCAAGATGATTAATGGAGACCACAAGGTGGTAACAAACATGTGAGCAATGGTATAAGAGAAGACAGTGTCTTGAAGGAATCAACATATTGTTGTACAACATACTGTACATGACCTGAGCCAGACCTTTGACCTTAGAAAGGCAGTAAATATGTCACTAACCCCAGTTCTAACAATAACGATGCCACTGACCCCTGAGCTATAATGTCTGGTAAGCAAGTCATGTGATTTCCAAGGTGTTAAATCAGATGATAACTAGTTGAAAGAGACAGAAAGGATCGCAACACAAATTGTGGAGTTGAACAACAAAGAAACACTATCATTCCAGAAAATGGTTTATCTTACGATCAGATTCTCATCAGGTTAAGAAGAAGTATCCTAGTATGTGAAGCAAAAACTGTTACCTAATTAGACAGACAGACCGACTGACAAACAGATAGACAAGTTCATTACTAAACTTGATAATTTTATGACATTAAACTTCCCCAAAAAAGTACCAAACTATCATTGTTCAACAATCTATCAGCAGACAAAACACAATTAATTTCCATAAACTGATAACCTGAAAAATGACCTTTCCCAATATCACGATAAAACAAGCAAAATGTTAATCAATATCTGTTACTTCAAGTTCAGACTCATTTCTCCCAAGTTAAGATTGACTCAGGGTTTATAAAATTTCAATCAAGATAAATCAATATAACTTAAGCGAGTTTGCACATGATTTACAAAAAAGCAGGTAACGACAATGATTTAAACAATACTTCCTGTTCAATAATGTATATATATGTTATGCATGCATATATGTATATATCAACAATCTGACCTTTAACCTTTTATACCTAGTGAGATTTGTTTTGACAGCTCTCAACAGAATTTACCACACAAGACCACCCACATGCGAAAGATTTTAACAAATTTTGTATCATAAATATCTAAATAGCAGCTTGGTATTGAGAAAACATTCACAAATTCTCATCTGTAACAACAAAACAAGTTTTACTGCATGTAAATAAAACAAGAGGTTTAGTTAAAATAGGAGCAAAACTTCCCAAACTGGTATCTAAGAAGTTAGACTGGATTTGCATGTTCTTCTAAAGATCTGATATAAATTCAAAGTTAAAAAGTAATTTAAGGTTACCAGTCTGTATTACAAAAATCTGGGATGAATTTATGTACTTTTACTTAAGGTTAGTGAGAGCATATACATACATACCTCACGAGACTAAAAGTGCAGACTTAAGCAATAGTTCTTAACAAATTTCAACAGATCAATATTCATATTATCACATGCAGTACAATCTGTACCAGCATGTTTTAGAGACAAGCCTATATTGAACGCATGCCAGGGAACATGCAAGCTGTCCAGACAGACACAAAATTATAGAGAAATGTTAAAATAACAATTGTGCATCATCATTTGGTACTTCCTAAAAGATAATAAGGCCAAAACAAAAAACAGTAATGTTTCTGGTTACCCATACTACCCGTTTTTGGCCAAGACCGTAAAATTTTTAACAGCAAAACCCAAGGTACAATACAATTCAAGATAAATTGCAAGTTTTTTGCACAAAAACTAATAGTTTTCCCCACCTACTTTTCCTATTTTTTTGTCAAGTAACCTTAAACATGATTATTTTTTTCAAGCCTAAGGTAACATGGGTGTCAATACTTCAGCAACCAATGAAAGAAACATTTTACCTAAGTCTTAGGTAACAACTTACAAAGGAGGCTCTAGATTTAGTTAAACATTAAATGCAATCAAAACAAAATCACAAGGTGTCAATTACGATATTTATCAGTCGCAACGATTTTTTTCATTTACTTAATTGATAATTAAAACATGAAGAATTCATTAGTTATTTGTTTTATGTGCGTTATATAATGATCTCAAACATGAATGAATATTTAATACCTACACTAAACAACACATCAAAGCTGATGAACAGAATTGTTTTACAAGCTCTAAAAGATACTTCGTGTGTGGGCAATAGTTAACTTTAATTATGAAATCATTTACTGTTTCATGTGACTTCAATATGATAGAGTCCTCTGTCATACAACTTCATGAAAAATCAATCAATCAAATCAATCAATCAATCCACCGAGAATGCTGAGAATTACAACTTTTTTAAAATGAGATCTGACTAAAACTCAGACTTGATATAGGTTCATCAGTTGTTCAGGATTCATTAATTGATAACCAGAGCACATAAACTCTCAGTGAGAAATTTTATTCATCTTGCAAAAACCGTCATTTTACAAAAGACCAAAATAAAATCTGAACACTTCAGTGTGAGATATTAAGAATTGGAAAAGAGGAAATTCTCTGAAAGGGGGAAAGACTACCCTGTCATAATAAGAATCGTTCCAGTCCATAACTTGAGCAACATGCCCCAAAACTAGGACAAGTAAATATTCCTATTCATTAATGAGGTGAAGAAACAGAAGTTGAAAATGTTTGACAACTAGTTTCAAAAGGTGAATTAGTATACTTCTGGTTACAGAAAAATCCAAATCTGGTCCAAGTAAATACAACATCATTTTTTGGTTCACAAAATTTCACATAAATTTAACTGTTCCTTTATCAACAAAATGATTACAGCAAGTTAGAAACTTATTCATATACAAACATTACAAAGAAAAATAATTGAAAACAAAACTGAAATCTTTGATCACAAAACTAAACTAAAATCAAAATTATAGAAAACCAGCGTTAGTATGTCCCCTTCCAGCCCCTTGAGACTACTAAATCTTGGATTTCAACAAAACTTCCAGGCAAACTGTTTGTTTTGCAACTATTTCCTATCCTTGTTTCTGGGTCAGTCAACAGCCAGCAGGCTCCAGTTTGACAGACCCCGAGAAATTTCACACTAGGCTTTTCCTAAAGGGGGTAAATAGATACACATGTTATGAGAGACTGCTTCAAAGTCATAAATTGATTATAACTTCACCGTCATGACGACTTCAGAATTTAACAGTCCAATATTTCAAAATCAGCAATTTTGAGAACCTTCAAGCAATAGCCAAACTGAAAGTGTCAATAAAATGCAGCAAAACAAGTCGGGGGAAAATTTTAGTTAAGGGGAAACATTTGTTAAGTAAAACATCACAAGGAAATTAAGCAGGAAGGTCTTGTTGGTTAGGAAGACCACAAGGAAATTTCATACAGGACTATTCTATAACTCAACAAGTCATAGTGCTAAAACTACCCGGATGAGTAGTTTTTACAAATCCTCTTTTCTAGTCTTTTCTAAAATGTACTACATAGTTAGCAAGATATAATAACAAGAATCTTGCACAAAGCCACTGGCATTTAGATACTGTAAAACCAAGTAACAGAAATGACCCACTCACCTGACCAAAAGATCCCTTGCCAATAAGTGAATCTATTTCATATCTATCCATCCATTTCTCACCAGGATTAACAATATAGTCATGATTAGCATCATCATAGCCATCATTATAAGCATGCACATTTACTTTGCCTTTCTTGTGTCCACTTTCATCTCCCTGGGCCCCTGGTGCAGCCCGCCGTTTTTTCTTTGCATAGTATACCTGTAGATAAAAATAGCCATTGTTGAGAATAATTGTGATAAACTGACAAATGCTAGCAACTGAATAACCATGTTTCATTTTTTTCTGTCTTCCAGTAGTACAATCATAGCTAACAAAAACCATACAGATAATGATGACACAAGAAAATGTACAAACAAAGGATTACAGGATCACATCAACCTGAAACCATGGTAACAGAATTAAGAACCAATGTTATACATAAAATTGAAATGAGATCTGCAAACATCACTTACCCTCTTATCTTTGGGCTAATGCATACTGACAGTCCAATGACCATGACATATGAAATTAGTCCTTTTATAATCAGTGTGAGCCTCAATGAGGCAGCTTTTATCATCAAACATCACAATGCCTCAAGCATTACACCAGGATGGAAATAATCTTGATGTAAGAAAAGAAACCCTTTCAACTTACCTTTATCAATATGACTTCTTAGTTCTCTGCACACTAGGATGCAAATGATGTATGAATCATTAAATTATAAATACTTACACATATTATAGCATCATAACTAGAATAACACACTGCACAACAAACATACACCAATAACTAACCTCATCTTCCTTGATTAGACTGAAATCCAACTGAATCAGTGGAGCAAACTTTTGAGGTTCTTGTACAGGTAGCTTCTGTCCAGGGGATGTGTGCTTATTTGCAAGGTTTGACACTAAGTTTGAGTATAATGGTTTACGTATAGTCTTCAGAACCAATCTAACCACACCAACTTGAAGCATCGTTCTCGTTTGCTTATTTTTATAACAACACTAGTAATGTTCAAGCATACTAAATCAGCATGTGATTACAGCATGGTAATATCTTGGTCAGATGCATGGATCTTTGATAATCATATACACGCAATGTTTACAAGCATGTGCCACTATCTTAAAACTCATACACAATTACACCACTTCCTTGTATTGTACAGAACAATAAAACTTGTCCAAAAACTCAGATAAATCCACAGTAAGGACAATCTTCAAAAGTAATCACAAGGAAATATTCATCAATCTCAAAGTCATAAATAACGACAATAACAACAAACAACATCCATCCAGACAAAATATGCAGAATGAAAGATTGCGCAATATTCAATTCACATCACTATGTACAAAGAATGCATCACATCACGTTAGTACATCATGTTTCAATAACAAGTTTTATCTTCAGTAAGGTCATCTATTTATAAACAGGAAGAGATAACATTTAACATTAGGTATCACTGTTTTCAAACTTTTAAAAAGTCAGCCCTTAATTACTTAGGACAGTGCTAATGCCAATCAGTTAGTTAGTTACATGTATCCACATTTCCCTGGAAATTCCCTCCCACAAACATAGATGCTGGCTTCCAATGTTGCATATTGGAAAAAATAAAACCTTGATCAATAGAATTTCCAGCACAAAATATTCATACATATAACTAGTAACAGATGCTCCAAAGTTCACTCAACATCTCATATACTTCAATGGCTTCCATTAAGTATACAAACTCATGTCGACAAAATCACCCCGCATTCGAAACATTACATTCAAAGCATCCTAAGAATGAACAAAACAAAGCCCAAGGCAAAACACTTCCACAAAAACATGTTCATTAAATGTTTGTTCTGTATGTATACCGAGTATCAGATAATTAAGAGTGTCAATTATACTAATGTTAACGTACACTTAAACAGCTTTTCCCTAAGGATAACTCATAAACATCCATTTGAATAATTCTGCAGCACATTCCAATTCTAAATGCAGAATTATACATCCAATCTTTAAGCCCATATGCACTATTATATTAGCACATTAAGAACCTGATTTTAAAGTCTTATGTTCATTACGAGGAAACTTCCTACATATTGACCATTTGTCATATAACCAATCCTTGTAAACAGTGTCTAAATAGCATTGAACAATTAGTGATTATCAAACAATGGATCCGATACAAATCCATTACTAAAATATTAAGTAATACATCTACATAAACTAGAAATCAAGCCAGACCACAATAAAATGTTGTGAAAGGCTTACATCAAAGGAAACAACACAATTATTGAACTAATCATAAACAAACAACACCACCTTACAATGTATTACTAATCCAGAACCCTTATAAATCCCTTAAATCAACATTATACAAAATCCTAAAGACCAGTAGATGAAGTAACTGACTGTAAACATCTCCTTCTCAATAAATAAAATTTCTAGGTAATGATCATCAATGATTATAATTATACAGTTTACCATAATATTATCATGCAGTGTAGATTACCTTAATAAACTCTGAACAATGAATGAGCATTAATGTTTTTCTCCCTTCTTTGGTAAAATGGAATGTGACCTAAAATCAAGACAACCATAAAACAAGTACATGTACACAAATCTATGTGCCTGATATAAATTTCACATCACATAACACAACAACACAGAAAAAATAAAGTAATTCATTAACTTTTATTGTAATTTTGCAGCAATAACTTGCTTCAAAATAACTTGTTTGTGTTCAATCAAAGGAGAAAAAAACACCCTTAATTGCAATGAATTTATGCAAACATCAGTATGAAATAGAAAATTGATGGATTTTCGTCCTTCATGCCAGAGATCAAGATAAACAAAATAAAACTACAGAAAATGGGTAACAATTGAAGACTGACACGAATACATTCACCTCTAAAGGTACATACGAACACAATTTTAATGTCAACGACTCCACAGACAACAGAAATATATGACTGACTGCTGGACAGGCTAGGTAAGATATTAATAAGCATAGACTGGTAGGAAAATATGTGTCTATCATGAGAATAATTACCTATCAAGTAGACTGCAAATTCTTACCAACTTCATGAGACAGTTGATGAGTTTTCATTGATATTATTATTAATGTAATTTACAAGGCAGAACAATTAAGTCATGTCCATGTTTGGTTCTTTGTCATCAACATCTAGTGTGTCGTAAAAAGAGATTTTGTGATTTTTTGTTGTTCTCATCCACCCTAGATGTCAAGAAATGCTGACTTTACTAAAGAATTTGTGCTACTGAAATATCTCAGGATGTGACTCCCATCAATTGTTCCATCAACAGCACTGTCCAATCATACATCGACAATTAATGCGTATTAAATAGCGACCTAAATGAACAACGAAGACAGTAAGTGAGCGAAAAACGTGTGCTAACTTTCTGAACAGGATGCAAAATTCCAACATGACAAATATGGTAAGAATAGTGAACATACGACATTGGGACGAATTTTCTCCTGGAAATAATGACAGAATTATTAATCCAGACACTATGTATTGTTCTTCCTATGTAATTACTATGCAGTATTAGCAGACAGAAGAGAGCTTTATGCAGCTTTCCTAGCTTCAATGTCTCTGATAACCTTCATAGATATATAGAAAATTGATGAATATTTCATTGTGTCTGGGCAGTTTGAACTCTCTACCAGGAGATCTTTTGATTAAACATTTAACTTGAGCAATGCTGTTATGATAGAGTTCAGATACAGTTTACAATAAGAAATGACAAACGTGTTACAATAGTTGTTTTAATCATCAAAACAAACAACTGTAAGGTCAATACAGCTGCGGTATTTTAAGAGCCTATTATCATTGTCATTTAGTTTATCAAGTCCCAGAACTGCTTATAACAAAAAAAATTTCACTCGGGACGCTCCTATTGTAATGACACCAATGCCATCATATTCAAAAGATGGTCACACCAACGATGCTGGACATTTCTTTTCAAGACGGTCAGTAGGGTAGGTTTCACGGCATGTCTTGTATACAATATAGACAGACATGATATTTAAACGGCAATAGAGGGGTTGATATTTTGGACACACATATCTCCAGACAGCAAGCACAGTCTTTAGTCTCATCACCATGGCAACCATTCAGTAAAAAAGTACACTAGACCAATATATTGATTGTTACAAGCACACAAGATTTACCAGACAGAATGGTATAACAGTGCAGGAAGACAACTCAGGGAATACAACATAAAAGTTCTAGGCCATTTTATACAATGTCTACATGGGACAATGTTTCATAATGAGATAAACAGTACATCAAATGGAGCCAAATAAACCAAACTTGGTCAATCAAATTAGCATTTAGTATTGAAACAAAAATTATACGCAAATATATATACACAGAGATAATTTTCTATTTATCAGTTGAAGAATTTTTACTCACCACGTACATAGGTATGTGGGGGAATGGGTTATGGCATCCCCTATCAATACCTTACAAAAATCTTGTCAGTACAATTATGTAAAGTAAACATAATAGTTCTTATAACATTTCATTTATCAGAACTGGATAATTTCCAGTCACAAGATTAGCTGCGTAAAAACAGGAAGGTCTCCACTTATTTTTACAAAATATATAATTGTAATACTTAGGTGGTGTAATATGTGCATAAATATGCCATAATGTACAAGCTGTTGCTCAATACAATTGACCATCTATCTGTATAATGTACAGATGTCTTCATTTTGTAATAAATTCTTACCCAAATATGAACTCAGCAACGAGAATTCATGAACAATAAAAAAGGACCAAACTTACTTACAGTAAAAAGTTAAATAATGAGCTTGTAGAGGAGTACTAATAAAAACCATGTGACAAAATTGGTGTTACTAGCAACAGATAATAACAATAAATCAATTAAACATTGCCATAGATCATAGGTGGACTGGTACAAGACAGAGATACAAATGTATAATAAAGACAATAAAACAACAACAACAACACAGACCAGTGGCATTTGAAGATTGACAATTGCGTAGAATCATGAAAATAGTAATAGATATATCTCTGTTTAGAGAAATTGTATGCTAAACAAGTGTGGCATTTTAGTCTTCACTGAGCTTCTATGTTCCCTGTGGGAAATCTGACCGTTCCAAAACAAACCAATTGTTTCTTTACAGTAGCTAATCAATGAATAATGACAAATTACCATACATGAATACAAGACATAAGTATATTAGAAGTCATGAAATAAGTGGGTGGGGTAAGAGGAATGTAATCATATTTGAGGACTTAACAGGAATTTAAGTAAAGTCAGCATTAATGAAGTGACACAGACCAAATAACCTTCAATTCCATGCACAGTAAACATGGAAAGATGCCTGTTATGATCAATACAATGATACGGCAAGTTTCCGCAACATTCTAGCGACGCAGAATTGAACAGTCAGAAATCTGTATTGGTATGGCCAGAAATAACATTTTACACTGAAACAAAAGAATTAGAATCTAGGAAAATCGGTGTAAATTGACTTGATTGTAAAATACATATACAAACCTTTGGTTGAACTTCAGTTGTATGCCGGCTAAACATATGTTACCTTACCTTGTCAATTCTTACCTGTTTTGTCTGACTGTCCTCACTGGAAACTTATGATATGATAAACATATTATTTATTATTGCAATTATTTCAATGTGACAGACTCTACCACATAATGACAATATGTTATGAAACTCTGGATAAAATATGGGTCCAAGGTTATAAAAATTGATATCAGTCTCCCAGATCATATCTCTAATTTGCTTTTCCAGCAAAGATAACATTTCTGTTACAGAATTCTGCATACAAATCAATTGACAAAATGCTCTGTCAACATAATGTGAACAAGCAATTTGTCCGATAAATGCAGAGAACGAAAGTGTGATTGATCAATCTTAAATTTTATGACCTCAAACTCTGCTGAGTAAAATATAGATGCAGGTAACATACCTCATTAATATGTTTGTAAGTTTTGATGAGGTCTACACTAAGTTTGCGTAGTGGAGCGGAGGAAGCATCACGGAATGAGGTCGGTATACGGTTCTGCATGGCCGCCATTTCCTGCTGCTGTTGTTGCAGCGTATCTGCCATAATGACAAGCTGATCGGCGTCACTCAGTCGCCCGTAAACCATCGGTACATGGCGACCTTTTGACAGCTGGCCTAAAATTGAGAAAAAATCATATTAAGCAATAGTACAAAACAAAATTAAATATTATCATGTTGTATAAGGCCAGTAAAAAAATAGTCTGGACAAACAATGTTGCCATTTAATTACAAGTTATGTGATCAAATTCAATCAATGATAATCATTATTTTTTTCAAAATTTTAAAAGATGTCAAAAAATATCAGTAACTAGTTTTAGATTCTGAATACTCTATTACAAAGACTCTGCATGCTTATTTCTGAACAACACACACAAATTCTAAAATATGAGAAATGTCAGGGTTGGTTGAAAAGCACTTCACTACAAAACTGTGTGTTTGATTGAAGAACTTGCTGCCTACAAGTCTTAATCTATTTCCAAGGGTTCATATTTGAACACAGAACCATTCAAAACCAGTAACACTTGTTCTAACAAAGCACCCATTTTTCTAACAAAACCTGGGTTGTATCAACTTAAACCCCACCCACAAGTATAAAAATACATGGGAGATCAATACATAAGGAATTCTGTGCAGTCCTTGATAGCCAGCTAACAAATTGATTCACTGTATATAAAACTTATCACAGTTTCAACTGATAAAAAGATTTAAGAGAAAATCTACTGAAGCAAGTCAAGACAGGTTGATTGAGTTGTCAGCTGATTTTACAGTAGATACAAGTTCATTCATAAAACCACACTCTCTCCCTCCATTTTACCAGACACCACCTGGATATACGGCTATAAATAGACGTTTAATATTTAAACACTGAACTGACTTATAACAATCGAGCTGCTATGAATTAAAGTCAAATAAACCACAGGATAAAAACAATTTTAATGTATGCACAACTGCAGGACTGTATGTAAGAGATAAAGAAAAGTTTAAGTATATTGATAAACACTTTGTATTACATACGACTTGAGATCAAAAGTAAGCGAACAGCCTGGGATAGGTCTTCGATATTGACACATTATTCAACTTAATAAGGGTATAGCCACAAATGTAACTATTTATGATCATTAAAGTCAATTAAGAATCAATTCAAAAATACATTGTATTCATGAAATTTACTTTTCAAAGACTAATACTGTAAAACCACCAAAAGCAAAAAGTTAAGACTTAATGACACATACCCAACATTAAAGTGCGCACAAGACTTAAAATCCAATTTAAATTTAATTACAACACAATAATGTTAAAATCAAGAACAGATTCTATGAAGTGTTTATCAAAATGCCAATATTCAAAGAAACTTCTTTGTCATTTTGAACCACAAACTAATTGCAAGTTCAAACAGATATAAAATAGTGAGTAAACATAAAACCTTTACCCTGTTAATTATTACATAAATCTTCCTTTTAAATTTTCAAAAAATCACAATACAATTCCCATAGTCAAATGAATGAAATCAAGATATGGTTTCTCTTGTAAAATAAATCGAACTTTTTCTGCGATTGAAACTTAAGCCTATTTCCATACATGGTAAATGTAAACAAAAGAATCATGGGTAAATACAGACCATATCAACTCATACATGTGGAGCTTTGCCATAACATAAATGTGACATTTAAATACCCAAAACAGATACAACCAAAGGGTGTTAAATATCAATACAAGAGATCAGAAATACATTATTCTAGTCATGACTAAAAAATGTCCTTATATATATATGCTAACTTATTCATAGTTTAAAATAAAACTTATGGCTAGATCACAGCTGATCAATTAATAGCTATTAACACCTTGTGAATGCGTACATAAAAACGTTAACACAGTATAAAAAACTTAAACAGAAACTAAATGACAACACAAATCCATTTGCACCTTATTTATGTTAAAAAATGAATGGACATTTTTTCAAAAAGAAGACTGCAGTGTATTTTTATTTTTTTTGCGCCATATCATCATTTAGCAACAAAATATTCAATACATCCTAACAATCTAGACAAGACAGAATATTGTCCAGACATCTGACCTAAATATAAGGTCGCTGAAGTTAAACAGCTTCAGGTAGGTCAAGCATCAGTTCACAATGTGTGCACTCTCACCAAAGGATGGCAGACAAAATATGACCTTAGCCTCAACTCAAAACATTGCCCAGCACAGGTGTGAAGTGATTTTTCAAAAGTATCAGTTCATGAGAAAATTCGTACTTCAGCCAGATTGAATTGTGTAAACATTGTACAGCATTGCTACGTCTAATTCACATTATGAAAACTGTAGAAAGTATATATTGTAAAGACATTAAATTTTTTATTAGAACAAACATAACAAAAAATCTTATTGCTGGTAATTTATACACCATAGTAATATAACTGTAAACAAATGACTACCAACACAAAACAATACCATGAATAAACAAGTTCAGAAAGAGATTCAAATCTTTTAGAACTTCAACATTCTATGGCATTGCTATTTTAGTAAGTTCAGGTATGATGAAATCAAGCATTTTGATCACTGTAACATAACTGCCTCTAAAATTGCTGGACCAGGGTATCCAATACAAAACCATAACTGCTGATAAGCAATACCCATAGATAAAATACGAGAAAGCAGATATTATATAGATATGATCTATTGTAACAGACTGAGATCATAAAGGGAGTGTTCTCTAACTATTTCAACCATAAAATGTGTATGAATATCAGACACAAGCGTACTCTGTAACCCCACGGGACATCTTGTTAGCTGACATGGTACCACCAGACACATTGATAAGGAGGTAATTGTTACATGTAGATTCCTTTCCATTCATTAAGTGATGAATTCATTGACTTCCAGTGTCAGCATTAGTTTATTGACTCTGATAAAAAATGACTGTATTTTTTCATGATAGAAGCAGACCCCATACAATAGTCTACAAAGAATAGATTTCTACAACAAACTTTTATGAAGAAGACATATAAGGTGAAAAAAATGTTACTTTTTCTGGATATAGAATCATATTAAATAAACAATGGTGATTTCATCTTGATTTTCTCAGACTAAAGCAAATTATTCATCATTATGGGAAAATCAAATTTAAAAAAGGATAAAATTATACAACATATCATGTGTTCTATGAGACATCAATAAAGCTAAAGTTACAAATGACAAGATAGCCATAATTTGAGAGCAATATCTATAACAAACACACACGTTGACAATGCTGCAGTTACAAACAAAGAGCTGTAAAGAGTACAAGAATTATTATCCACTAGTCCCATCATAATACACAAACAAACAGTCATTTCAACCTACATGCAAAACCGATTGACTCAAAAGTTCCAATAAAAAGTGTAAGTTTTTCTGAGTATCATTATCTCTGAATTATCTCAACATTGTCAGTACTGAGGTCAAAGTTTCATAGAAGTTTATAGATTTACTTCAGAGTACACAGATATCTATGACAAAGTGCAGAGATAACGAAACTAAAACTTGAATTATGAACAGTTCTTCATACTACATAAGTGCTCCAATTTTCTGAGAAATATCTCAGAGAGATGTTCCAGTGGAAGACATGCATGTCTTATTGCTGCAAGAGAAACCTGGCATTTTCAGAGCAAGATTGCATACTGATATAAAACTTGATAAAAGTGCAAGAATTTGACAGAGAATAATGAGAAAACTTCCAGGAATTTACAACACGATGGAAACATTTAGTGTTGCAGATTTTCTCCTGCCTCACACTTTTACAAGGTAAAGTGAGCATACATAGCTAAAGAGTGCATTACAGTTGCACAGTTTTAACAATAACCCACTTGCCTGAAGCTTACGAGCAAGTGAATTCAATTTCAAGCGAGTGAAAGTAAATTAATTTGCTCTTTAGTAAGTGGCAATGAGTTGTAGGCATTCTAATGAAACTCGAATGTGAGAGAATTCGCCTCAGATCAGAACTTGATATCATGCACAGACTTCAAATTTCAAACAGGATGAAAGTAGCCTTGGAATAGTTCATAACTTCAAAAACAAAACACCACAAAGAGGTAATTTCATTTTTCAACAAAGTTCCTATGAGTCATCGCTAATCAGCCATTCAACATGTGTAAATAAGGAAACACTAAAATGTCAGCGAAGGTCAATTATACTCATATTTTAAGGCAAGAATGGCAAGAGTCTATAATTAAAAGCCCATTAAGCTACAAACAAAGATTAGTCAATAATTATGATTAAAGCATATAAAATGACTGCATGGTGATTACCCTATTTGTGTATAATTCTACAGCTGAATTTGAAACAATGATTCAGATATAATAAACCTGGGTCACCAAGTTCAAATATGGTCAAACATTTACAATGGAGACATTAATTTCTTACATGATGAAGTATAATATACAAATTGGTTGTTGAAAATCAGAAATTGACAGATCATAATTATTAATAAAACAAATCAATTTCAAGGTTAAATTTGTATTTCAATCTAAAATGCGCTGCACATTTCCTAAAAGTTAAAAATAACATTGCTTTCAGAAATCATATTAATCAAATGAATTCATCTACTCAAATATCAGAATTATGCCTAAATTATTCCAAGATGTTGCTACAGAAATATTTCAAGCTTCAGCTTTGAAGAGTGCATTGGAAACCATAGTCTGAAATAATCAACGTAAGAGTAATTATCTCTCAAACAGGAACAAATAGAAAAGATTATCTATTCAACTCCATGAGAATATCGTACAATAAACATGACTTACAGCCACTTATATTCCTACATTAAACCCCTGACAACAATCTTTAGACATGAAATTGCAGGAACATAGACACAGAGTAAGTACTGATAATCTCGCAGACAGATTAAGGTCATTGAACTAAAAAATTTAACAGAATGTGTCATAAGGCTTAATCATGTGAAGGATATAACCGCATTTTTCCTACAAAATATCCTAATTACATAAAAGACAAACACACAGCATCTTTTCTATATAATTTTCTGAAGTATGGTTAAAAAATGAAACTCTATCTGCAAGAAAAATGAATAATTCCAATTCATTACATAGGTCATTAAGAAAATGGAACAATTCACTGTGTTACTGGGTCATACAGCTAGCTGAGTTGATGAATTTATAATCAATATTTTCATCTCGACATTCCATCCCCCTGGCTAATTAAATATTCATGCATTTATGAAACTAAACAAAAAACCTTCATTACCCATCTGGCATTTTTACCTTTTGATGAAAAAAAAACACAAGAACAATAGATGACTCCGATTCATTATAACAAAATTTATGACCATGCACAAAAGTTAAGTCAATTGCCCAAGGGTCATGTATTACGACACTCGATACAACGAACCTTCTGTATGTATGACAACTAAAATAGCTTAAGGCTATATTATCAATATGAATTAAATGCACATGAATGGCAGATGGGTAACCTGTATATAAGTACACATACACACAAATTGGTGACCTTTGTTCAATAATGAGTTTATACAATGAAACCATAACATAGAAACAATAATTCATTGCTGGTGTTGTTGATAAATACATGCCTGGCATTATATGTTAGTTTTGACTAAAGACTTAAGTTCAGAAATTTTTGAACAAGCAAAGAGACAAAATTTTTGTAACATACATACATACACATGTATATGTACACTAAGCAGATAAATACATGCTGACAGAATCAGACCAGGAGACAGTGCACACATCACACCATGTCAATCATTGTACAAAACTTATAGAAACCAAATGTCACTAACTCCCACAGATAGTGAGTAACAGAAGGTGAATCATGCCCTGATAATAAATAAGCTTGCTAAATCAATTGAGATCAAAGCATTGAGAATGCATTTATACTCATATATTTTCACACAAAAAATGCAAATTATACAAAATGAAGCAAAAAATGATCCCTTCAAGTGCTAGTATAATACCTCAGGTAAGTCCAACACAATTTACAGATACGAAGTTGGCAATGTGAAAAAAATCATTAAGAAATACAGCCACACCCAACATTTATCTAGGTCAAGAATTGAAGAATAAAACTGGTAAGAGTTCTACAAAGAATCTGTATTCCAGATGTTGATATATGCTAAGTATGCTTCAAATAGTTGGGTCTTTAATAATTTACAACCGTTTTATTATTGTATACCAGCATAATGTAACATAAAGTACTGATACTGGGATGACATGACAACAAGGAAGCAATGTAGAGATGATGGCAGTGGTGGTGGTTAAGATTCAGGGATTCATACCTGGTTTATCACTCTGCAGATGGAGTCCACACATGGAGTGTAACAGGCCCTGATACTGTTGTCTATCTGCGGAATAGCCTTTGGAATCTGATACCAAGTGCGTGGATCCAAGCATTGACTACCAAATTAAATAAATCCTAGATTCTAGATCCCCATATTATCAGAAAACAAAATGGCTGGACTGTTTGCATCAGTAAATAAAAACATAATCCGTGCACAAATGTCAAAGTCCATTATCTTGTTTGATGATGTTGGACCAAGAACTTGGATTAAATAGAAACAAAATACACCAACATATCACTGAAAACATAAATGACACAACATTAGAGGCAGCAACATAAAATTAAAAGCAAGCTATTCCACAGGTCATATAGGTATCCAAAGTTCATAGTATCATTAGCTATCCCGTGTTCAAATCAAAACAGGAAGTGAGCCGATGACAAGTATATACATGTAATCCAACATGAATGAAACTGTCAAATTCTATAAATAGTTCAAATATTTCTCTCAGCTCTACCTTAAATAGGGTACAGCGAAGGTTAAAATTCCCAAAATATCAACACCTATCCACCAGAAAGCATCTGTTTTTCACAAATCAATACCAAACACTCATCTTTGTACATTCATAAAGAATTAATGTCCTATATTCATTCATTAATTAGCGCATCTGTCCATACATATACACACAGGTTAACAGTAAACTCGAACAAAACAAAGAGTTGAACACGATCTATGAATGAAAAGTAGCACATTATCGCCCGATTTCACACCCCTGTATATCATACATGATATATTAATTCCTTTAGTACACAAACAATCAATATTTGACTGGAAAACAATGAATCTGTCAAACCTTAGTATGAAAAGTAGGCAGCCATGCTTGATATCTCCCCAGCTGTGTTGTGATCACATGACCCGCTCATTATCATATGCTTCTAGCATATTATTCTCATTGAATCAGAGCTCAGCCAATCAGCGCACAGTATTCCCATCTTAATCTAGCTGTTGCTGTGCAGCACGTCTATTAATAGAACCGTAGAGCGTAAAAACCAGGTCACGTGATTAAAGTAAAACCTATGGCCAGAGGACTGTGTAAAGAGTTATCATATACATAATCTAAGAGCAACGTAGACAGACGAAAGGGGTTTTAATCAGTATGACTAGGTCAGAGGGTGAGAGTTTTCAGAGACTGGACCAGTCGTAAAACAAATGACGCTTATATCAAATCATGGATACTTGACATTTATTTATATAATTGTGTCTAAAAATAGACCCGGGAGAAAAAATCCGATCATGTACAAAGGAGACGAGAATAACTTCGTACTAATGAAACAATCGCTGTGAAGAATGTCGATATTATTTCATGATTAAAACAGAGCTGATAAATTCTTTGGAAAATATTTAAACAAAAAAAAAACGCAAATAAATTCAGGTCAAAATATAGACAACACAAAAACTTGCACAACGCATTCTTGACATACCAGTCATACCTCTGATCACATTAAAATGTCAACTCACACACCTGACGAACATTAGCCTTTAATGTATAACATCGTACATGTATACAGTATGAACTTACTTAACATATCGGAGGAAATGAAAAAAAAATATCAATGGTTATTTCAGGAAATTCCAACATCTGGTGAGAGGGGGGGGGGGAGGGCAGAAACTTACTTTTATCTCTTCAACATTATGAATCATTTTTAGTATAATAACAATTTGTTTATGGTTGATGCGAGGTTAAGTATTCATTATAAACGATGCAATATGAAAACAAGAGACTGGAATATAAACAGTTTTAGGTAAAACAGAAAAAATGTATAATATGAGACTGTAGCCAGATAAAATTTTAACTGAAAGTATGCCCCATCCTGAGGGTCTGGACAACAACATTAGACTTTTTTATATTTATTTTCTATCAGCTAAAGTAACTACATCTCCATGTTAGTGTTCATAAACTATGGAATTCCAAGAAGGTAAACTGAATTATAGCCTGAATTTATCTACATAGCACCTAAGGTATCAAGCTATGGAAGTTTTGTCAATGACAGCTGCTACACAGACCTGAACTTAATGAGTTATCCAGGCTGATTTAACCGATCCAAAGGTTGTTTTTAAAGTCAAACTATGCCTATGAATTAATCAGTTCCCACAACAAAACATCAATTCAACAATATAATAATGCTTGTACTGGTCAACAAGGAAGTTGAACTACTTCAAAAACCAGCACTGTGATGAACAAAGAACTAATGAGAATATTGTTTATGTGGAGTTGTGGTCTGTAGCCCTTCCTTACAAAGACAGATGACAAATATTGCACCAGAAAACAGCCTACATAATGGTTATTGGAAATTGTATAACTTGATTACAAAGAGACCTATCTTGGAGACGATACTATCAAACATTTTAACAAGGATCAAAAGAGCGATCATTATAAAGATGTTGTAAGTTAACAACACGTAATATCTTATTAGCCGATTTTACAGAGTCCATTCCCATAAAATGTAAGGTAAGAATCTACATTTGTTTGAATAAATCAGACAATGGTTCTTCCCTTAACAAGGACAATAACCGGGCAATGTTCTACAATCATAAATAACAGGTATATATGACTTGGTAATAGCTACTATCAGGTTTGTTCAAGTGAATTCTGTGGCCAAGTAAAAAAGAAACAATGTCAAACCAGCACCAAGTTTACCAACATATAAAGAATGAAGTAGTTCAATGAAAAAGAGCAACAACAGACAAAGTTGCAGGATATGATTTAGAACAATTTATACTCAAGTTTATCATTAAGGTAATAACATTGTTACAAACACCAAACAAACAGTTCAAGGGATCAAATCCTAAATTGAACTAAATTATGTCTTTTTTTTCCAACATCAGTGGCAGCACAATAATTTTACCTCACCCTCTTCTGTAATTTAATAGTTACATTTTTACCCCCTCCTCTTGATTCGATTAACTCAGTGATCCCAAGGAAAACTGTGTGGCAATGCCTGCCTTTGTGAATAGAACCATTTGTAAATTTCTTGAGGATATGAAATCAAATATGGGAGTAGGCTTTCATTAAGAAAAAAAACAGACCAAAACAAAATACACAAGTGCTTTATTGCCATGTAGTTTTCTTAGAACTATGACATGTAAATGATCTATTATGTAAGCATCTCTTGACAATCTCCTGTCACACTTTTAAAAGAACACAAATACAGCACAAACAAAACTTCTCAGAATTTGAGGATAAAATCTTAATATATTGAAATGAACAAGTTAGAATTATATAACGGTAAAGCACATCCTGAAATTATTATTGAAATAACACATCATACAGAAAAGATCCAGAGAGGGTTTTGATTCTGTCTCAATCAAATTTTTGCCTGCCAGCCTTTATTTTCATCCCCTGCGAAATTTTCATGAACAGTTCAAGAAATATTCTAGGATTGTTCAGGTACAAAAGCACATGAACTGCCCCTGAACATTACCAGAACAGTTCAGGTACATTTTAAGAAATGTTAAGTGAAACAAATCTTTAAGAACATAATGTTCTTTAACTGTTCTTGAAGGAAGTTCAAGAAATGTTCTTGAACTTTATTTCAAGAACAGTTCTGGAACAAGTGTTCTTAAAAAGCTCAAGAACTCCTCAGGAACTGTTCCAGTACAGTAATTCTTAAACAGTTCAGAAAAAGTTCTGTTTCATTTAACATTTCTTAAAATGTTCTTGTACAATTTAAGAACATTTCTTGAACACAAGTTCAAGAACTACTCAGGAACTGTTCTAGTACAGTAATTCTTAAACAGTTCAGAAAAAGTTCTGTTTCACTTAACATTTCTTAAAATGTTCTTGTACAATTTAAGAACGTTTCTTGAACACAAGTTCAAGAACTACTCAGGAACTGTTCCAGTACAGTAATTCTTAAACAGTTCAAGAAAGGTTCTGTTTCATTTAACATTTCTTAAAATGTTCTTGTACAATTCAACATCATTTATTGAACACAAGTTCAGGAACTACTCAGGAACTATTCCAGAACAATACATGTGGTTCTTACACTCAAAGGAAAGTTCTGTATCATTTAACATTTTTTTAAATGAAAAATCATAAAAAAATCGCCATATATACTTCCCCAATGAAAATTTCAAGAACAATAAATAAAAGTTCAAAAATTCTTTTTAATGTGAACATCTATCTTTGGACTATTGAGGATATTAATATACATAAATATGAACTTTAAAAGCATATTTGGTACATAAATGATGTATAAATCATGTATTAAAAATATTTACATAACAATTATGGATAGCATATTTACATAATACAATGAAAACAAGAAAGATCTTCCATACTAGTAATAGCCGAGTAAGTCCTCAGAATGTATTGTCTTCCTAATGAAAGCATCAAAACAAAATTGCTGTCAACAAAATAGACTTTACTGTTAACAAATTGCCTCTAAAGAGAATTATAATGCTAAGTATACATTGATATGCACAAATTTCACATGTATAGTGTTGTATCTAGGCTGAAAAAGGGCAGGGCACACAAGATACTGGGCAGGGCACTAAATGCTGATGTGGGCAGTGTGTGCTTTGAATCAAAGTTTGATAAAATCTATAAAGTCTGGTTTTGTTTCTCATCATAAATAATGTACATGCAGCTAGGTAAATGGTTTTATTAAAGCTTATAATGCAGGTTAAGTAATCTAAAAAAGTGGAAAATTAACTGAATTACTGCACAGATTTATTAGTAGAAAATCCATTTGCATATTCAGACTTAGGTGGCAGTGATTAGGGCAACATAGGATTGTTAAAAAAGCGCATGGCAGCCCGCCCCACTATTCCATGCTAGATACAACACTAATGTATTTAAGAATGTGATCTAAAAACTTATTTAAACAATATAATTGTAACCAAGTTTAGGTTGACATTGATTTACCATTATCAAACAACAACAACAAGAAAAAAGCATTGACTATAAATGGAAACTATTAGCTAATCAAAGATCTTTAGAGCAGTTCCAATAAACAAGAAATATTCCTGGTCAGTTTCTTATTTGTGTCACACTTCCTGAATATGTCAGCAGTTACGGGTTGACACTAGCTGAATATAGCTACCAACTTCGCCAGAAGACAGGAATTTTCTCATCCCCAGTTTAGTTAAGAAGTTCACTCTTGGTGAGCACTCATTTATTCCTTTCGTTTAGTTTCATTTGGTGCATTCCAACAATTTAGTTTCATTTGGTGCATTCCAACAATCTACCACATAGTAAGTCTGACTGGTTCTTATCCATTTTCTATATTGTTCGAATAATTTTGAACTCTTAGGGCCACTGTTACCGTCTAATCTATGAACATTTCAGTTCTTAGGACATTTCTCCTCTGAAATTGACAAATGTGTTCAAGTGAATTTTCACTTAAGGACTTGTAACACAGTTAGATTATCTATAAGAAATTGTAATCAAATAGTACGGTAGTAACATTTTGCGCTTTTATATCAACTGCAACGTACAATTAATGTCACCTGTATTCGCGACTTTAAAACAGTTCAACAAGTTGGCAATATTGCGTTGTACAGTTAAAATCGTACAGTGTAAACGTTTATTCAAGAAATATTACTAAAAGTAGTACGCAAAGGTCTAATTCAAAAGAGAAAAATGAATTTATAATGGAAAATTCACTCACTGTAAATTCCGTTGATCACGGCATCCCCATTTTGTATTTGAAAAGTCTGCATCATCCAGACGTTTGCCTTTATGTTCCCAATCGAACCCCAACATTTGAATAGGCAGTCTAAATCATTTAATTACTGAAGTAACATAAAACTAGTCTAATCTATTCCCAGAATGTTTGAATACAGTACATAATAAAGTAATATCAGTAGCGATTTCGTAATCAAGCATTTTTGTACTACACCACGATGTAAACAAAAGTTTGCCGATAGCGTTGTGGTTTTCGTACTCGAGCATTTTCGCACCTCGTTTTCGTACTCAAACATTTTCGCATCTCACTACGAAGTAAACACATGAGTTTTCTAAGCAAGTTTTAGCTGTTGATTCCGTGTTTTCTTTACTTTTACAATACATTTATCTTATTAAATTAGAATCGGTGCGAATTAATTAATAAAAGTCTCTTAATATAAGTTTTCAAATGAAATTTGTGGGTCTATTATGACAACAAATGTAGAAATTTAAGTACAATAAGTTCTTATCAATATTAAGTTATGACCTAAATGCTGAATTTTTATACATAATATAAAATAGGTCAGACCATGATCAGCTATAGTTTAATTTGTCATGTGGAACTTTACTGATTTCTGACCATGGTTTGTTTCTTTTGACCATGCATGGTCATTACAGATCAATCATGGTTGACCATGGTTTAAATCTAAACCTAGGCTGATGATTTTTTTACCATGGCCTGTTACATAAAAGCATGATGAACCATGGTAAGCCATGGTCAACCATGTACATTTTGAGTCTTTTCCAGGTTTGACCATGGCTGACCATGGCCACATTTCACAGGGGAATCTCTGTAAACCATAAGACCTTTTGGCCTAAGGATAATCGTAAAAAATATCAATTAATGTTTTAACTGATATTGAACTTGTATTATTATTTACTGGTATATTTGTCTTTTTATTAATAACTTAGATAAATTTTAGAACACTGTAGAACATTTCTAGAACATCAGAAATCCTGTACTGTTCATAAATTGTTCTAAAATGAATTCAAGACCAACAGCAGAACATTTAAGGAATTGAAATGTTCTTGAACTTCTCTTAAATTGTTCTAAATATAATTTAAGAACAGTTGTGGGATATTTTAGGAACATCAATTTTCATGAACGATTCCTAAAATGTTCAAGGAACACTTCAAGGATAAATTAAGAACTTTATGAGTTCTTAGAAAATTCAAGAACTGTCCTTAAACTGTGTTCTTGAGCAGTTCAGGTACAAATGTTCTTGAACAACCATCAAGAGCAGATCTTGAACTGTTCTTAATGTTCTAGAACAATTCATGAACAGTTCTTAATCATAAGAACTGTGTTTCGCAGGGGATATGAACTGTATCACTGAACTAAAAAAATACATTTCAACAGAGTTATGTAACCTATCAACTCAATAATTTTGTGGGATGTTAACAGAACCAAGGTATTTATTTCCTTGGGCCTATCCAAATTGTATACCAGAATAATGGTTTTTCATGTTTTTAGCCAAGAAAAGTGAGATCATCCCAAGTTCATGGTTGGATAAACCACAACAATTTTGTCCTCATTCAAGTATGAGTGTCTAGACCAATGACATGTTAGTCATACCATGAATGCATACACATTGTGTAGACATTAGGAAACCTTTCATTGATGTAATATAAAACTAAGAAATACCATCAAGGTTAAAGTGATTTGATTCAAAATGAAAACATCCTGATAAACTGTACATGAAATACACCATCACAGTATCTACAATGTATGTCATTTTTGCAGGTCTGAATTTTGGACAGCTACTGAAATGCTATTATAGGGCACAATTATTCTTGAGAGTTGTGATATTCCTAACCCAGTCCCCCTTTTGGGTAATACTGATTATCCATAGAAAATAGATAACCAATAGATAGCTAATTATCTGCTGCTTGTATACAAAAAGTATGAATGTGCAATTTGTATACTTAACTTACATATAAACATATTAATTACTTACAAAAATGACAACAATTTGAATTTTCTGTGCAAGTATGATAAAATATCTATGAAATACGTTAAATATAGATCCATATAATGAACAGACAGTATCTTAAAAATATTTTTCATTATGATCACTAATGAAAGACATTGAAAAAAGTGCTTTATTCATACAAAAATAGAGCAAATGGCAGTTAGGTATGAAATTGACAAGTACAAAACTGATGTTGGATGACTTGTTCTTACATTCTTCGTCAGGATGATTGAGGTATGAAACATTGGGCACATCACTAATGGATAAGATCTAAGAGTAATCCGTATCAGACCCAATATTATAGGTATCAAACCCCCAAAAATCACTTTTGCAGTCAGACATAACCATAGTACACAGCTTAGATAAATAATCAGAAATGAAAAGCCATTTATATCAGTGTGCAGAATCAAATCCATTGTCAAGATTGTCAAACATGATCAGTTGAGTACACATACTAGCAATTTATGCAAGAACTTCAAGTAGGAGCCTTATTGTTTCATTATGTAATTGTTAATCAAGGTTATATTATAGCAAATCAACAACTCAAACCTTGATTTGAGTTGACAAAGATCAAGTAAATGCACAACATCTCTAAATCCCTTTAGATGCATCAACATCTAATAGCACTTGTAATGGGCACCCAGAAAAAATATCAAAAAGTGTTACCAAGGAGCAAAGGGATATTTAACAGACAACTCATAAATTTTCAGACGGCAATAAATGAATTACTAAGTTTGGTCTAGTGAGCAATCAAATGCTGCTAACTGTAAGAAAACTTATTTGTTCAGATTTGTAAGTATTTGCAGTCAGATACATAATTTAAATGACATATTAAAGGTGATTACCTGAAGGCACTAATATTTCAGATTCTCTGTGGTAGATAAAATACTTAAAAATACTAAACTACAATCCTAACTTGAAATTTTACCTTGGAATCTTAGTACCAGCAAATAGTGTACTATTTTTGTTCAAGCTAGATCGATAGAACTTGAAAGAAGACAGAAACAGTGATGATCTGATTTTATTACAACATTTTACAAGATCTTTACCAAAAGCCCATTCTAAAGTATTCTTAATCATAGAAAACATTACAGGTTATAGAAAATGCAGATTTAGCCAGATACTAAAGTTAGATAACAGTTAGGACCATAACACAGAAACAGACAAAAAATCTCTTAAAACAGAGCAGACAAGAATTCTTATACCAAACCAGACTCCCATCAAGAACCAGGGGTATATCAGGAAGTTTTTGCCTTCA
Organism: Lutraria rhynchaena; assembly: GCA_008271625.1. Taxonomy (NCBI): domain Eukaryota; kingdom Metazoa; phylum Mollusca; class Bivalvia; order Venerida; family Mactridae; genus Lutraria; species Lutraria rhynchaena. Next base: position 227,878 of record VIBL01000188.1, read on the forward strand.
GTAAATCATTCTAAGAGGAGACTAATACATCTACACCAGTTAAATACTGCCATTTTGTGTGACAAAAAATCAATCAGTCTAGACAAGAATGTTCTTCACAGTAACTTAATATACCTCCATCATTTACTCTCCCATAATATCTGTATGGCATAGCTTAGCTATTTACCAATTAACAGAAAAAATAAATGTTCTGTCACAAGTGAAGATTACAGTCTACAATCATACAAGGGGAAAGGAGCAAGCCAAACAAACACCACTTGCACCAAGTGAGCATACACTGCATTGATTGTCTAATGGCTGCAGGTTTCTATATCAAACAGGTTTTCAATAAACCAACAATACTGATATTAAAATACAAACAGAATTTAAGTTGTACATTGACATACATGTATTTGAACTTTATGATGGGGTGAGCCAGTTTTCAACAGTATTTCAGTTGTACACTGGCAGGCTGTTAACAAGTTTTCTTGGATTCTGTATTGGTATACAGTGCTCCCACTCATGTAAAATCTTGCGTAAATCTTGCAATAAAATCGGATATCACGCAACTCATTTTGATCTGGTGAGAGATCCTACGCGTACGAATACGTTTAGGGACGAATCGCCGATTTTCTGGAAACATCCATTACGATGTATGCGTATACATATATTTTTCATAACCCAAAATACTTCTCTTGCCTCCAGATTTCAGACCTAAAGGGTAAGCGTACCCCCAATTTCAGAAGTGGGTGAGAACACTGGTATATACCTTGTTCTCAGTAGAAAAGTGTCGTGAAACAAAGGTCTAAAGATATAACATTCCACCAATTAAGCTTAGCAGATGTGCATTCCAGGATTGCTTTTGGTCTCAATTTTACTGGCATCAAACCAAACCAACAGGGATTTTTCAGACCATGGTCATAACTCCCATGAGAAAACAAAAATAATAAAAACAAAACAAGAACAATATAGATGTCAACCCTTGCTCTCAAGAGTATAAGAAAAAATTCAGGAAAAGTATAAAACTGCATAAACATTCAGCTTTCTGAGGCAAGAACTTTATCCCAGAAACCAGACTCCAGCATACAAGAAATATAAGAGTTCAGTTTTATGTAATCAAAACATTATGTTCACAGAAGAACCCACAGACACTCGATTTCCGTGATTTCTATACCCGAACAGACCTAATTTTTTAATCTAAACTCATAAATTGACGCAAATCAGACAAGAAAAAAAACGTCATTTCGCTACTCTGAGTATATGAAAAACTAAAAGGTAAGTTATTCGCCCTTTTTTTCGATTGACGGAAGTAACGGTATCCAGTCTGGGTCCCAGCATTCCTTCTGAAATGTGCATGCATATCGGGAACCTCGCTGTTTAACTTAGCGCGCTGCAGCAAGACCAAGGTTCCTGAATAGAAGATTGATGTGTTTAGATTTAAAAAAATAGGTTTGTTCGGGTTTATACAACCATGATTTAACCTACACAAATGACCTAATTTTACACATTCTTTTCATACCAAAAACTCACCTTGTAGAAGCCATACTTCCATAAACATTCACCATAACTGCTGGAGCAATCATGATATAATACAAACACTATTATTAACCCAGGAAGTTTATTACCAAGTACCTATTCAATGAGACCCATGAAAACCCTTCCAATTACACAATACACAGACAGAAAAAAAAATTTTTTTGAAGCTTAACTGTCTGCAGTGGCAGCAAAAGGATCAATGGCAAGAACTTAAGCACTGACATTTTATCAAGTGGGGTTAGTTAATAGTTACACACACCATAACAAAAATGCCTCTTAAATTGTAACAACCATGACATGTGCATTATCTGCAAAGCATCAGGTGGCAAGTCTAAGAAAGAAATGATGTCAGTTTTTATGAGCATGTAGCAAAAAATCATTGCAAACATATGACACAACACATGTGCTATGAATCTTCCAAGCAAAAAGCAAAAGCTAGCTGACAGAGATGAAACTCTGTAGTAATTAGTTAATTAACGCAAACACAGATCAGGATTTGTAATCAACGAGGCAATCTATAAATAGCAATAAACATTACTGTTACTTACCAGGTAGATTTGACCCAAAAAATGAACAGGTTAGCAAGGTCAACATACAAAAACAACAATTAAGTAGCAGATAATGTGATATGCAGATTGCAGGACAGAAATGTATCAAATTAATGTCACTATGTTGACCACAAAACTGACAAATAACGCTGTTTTAGTAAATTAATCTGTCATTTACAGGGGTTATACTGAACACTACAAGAAGAAAAATGCATCATTACAAACTGGGGTGATGAAATATTACTAATGTAATAATTGTAATCAGTGTATTCCCTGCCCAATGAAACACTCAATAATAAATTGAGGTGAAAAGTGAGATTGATTGTGTTCGATGTAATACAAATATTTGTTTTAATAAACACAAGTTTATCAAATTCAAAGAAATATCAGTGAGAAAATATTGAATGAGACCAAAAAAGTCCAAGGACAGCAGACAGAAATAGGGTCAGTCCAGAAACTTTCTTTTTACCCATAGGGTATTTATAATAGATACAAATTTACACCTATTGAACTAATACAAGATTGTTGTTGATTTAGTGTACTGTAGGAACCAAAGAAGTTCAGTGGTTCATACCAGGTTCCAATGAAAAAACACACACGGATCATTATGAGCTAACACTACTCAATTATGGTGATAGAGACAAGTGTTTTTTTTATACCACTCTATTTACAAAGACGAATACCATCATACAAAAAGATCAATTATCACTATCATGTTATTATCATGCAATGTGAGTGATGCCACCCACTCAAACTATATTAAGCAATTGTATTTCCTAGTATCTGTGTACCACCCACTTACTTCAGAATAAACTCAGCCTCACTGAGACAAGCCCTACGTTTGACAGTTGTCAATGAAAGTGAAAATATCTGAGTTAAATCAATATTTACAGTTTCAATCAATTCAGTGTTTTAACTATGCTCATTATGAGACTATTATTTAAAGCTGCAGAACTTGTGGGTCTTTTTGCTTCCTGCTGTAGCTTTAACATAGTCTCAAACCATATAAAATGTTTCATTTCTCAATATGACATCAGGCATGTATGAGCATGAGATGAGCTTTTACAACAAAAGCAGTGCATCCATCTTAAGACTAAACATAAAAACTATGAATTCTTCTGAACAACGAATCAATCAGAATCATGGCAGAAGAAATAAAAATGGATGGTCCCTTTAACTTAAGGGGCTGCTGGAACTAAAAACAACTATTTTAATAAGAAAGGATTAAAACAAATTATAGAAATGATGTAGTAAGAACATTTCTGAAGCTTTAAATGTAAATATTGAAAGGAATGTTTCTGATACGCAATTAACATTTTATGAATGAGTTTTAGATATTCTGGTCCATAGCAAATAAATACAGAGAAATTATATATTGCAGATAATTTCAAATGATGTTTTCAGGTAAGATGTTTCGAGTATATTTGCTAAAGGCAGTATAGGAATATCGCACATGTGTTCATAACAATCACAAACATACATCAACACTAGGAGGGTAAAGAGATGATACTAGCACTAGGAATAAGACATGAAATGTGTGGAAACCCTCAATTATTTTGTATACAACGTAAAAAAGGTACACAATACAGCATAGGAACTTTTCATGTCACCCCTGTTTGAAAGGGATTACAAAGTTTGACAAGTGACACAATTTCACTACTCAAGTTCTTGAGAGTCAAGTTTTAAGCATCTGTACGTCTGTTGGCTTATTAGCCTGTTGTAAAGGACTGTCTCACATTGGGAGTTCAACCTGGTTCCATTTGACCATAATTATTAATCAATACTTAGATTGACTTTGGCAATGAACTTGGAACAACAAACTAAACCTGGTCCGAAGTATCCAACTTAAAACAAACCATTTGGTCCGGTAAAACACAGTTTTGTAAGAAAAGGGAAAATGTATATTTTTGGTCTAGCCAAAACTGGCTTTTGGCAAGATATTAATATGTAAGACAAAGGAGAAATCATTCAATACAAATTGAAAAAAAAACCAGCTTCCCTACTTGTCTCAATAATCATAAAATGAGACACTATTGTTATCTGTTGATTCAAGTTCATAACACTAGAAAAACACATCAACTTAACTTGTGTAATAGAAATTTAAGGGCTGTCTCAGTGTTTCATAAAATGCTATGAAAATAACAAAATGGTAACAAACTATAGTAACATGTATTAAGTAGTTAATACTAACGTTTTAACTTCATTGTCTGCATATAGGCTTCTTGTTCATGTTTGAGCCATAAAGTTCTATCAGTAATTGGTAGAGGATCCTTAACACCACCTGTACCTGATGTATCCATATCAACCATCTCGTTGCTAGGCAAATGCCCACCACTTACCATTGGTGAGCTTCATTAACCGAAACTGTTCAATTCCAAACTGATTTTGATGAATTGGAACTTTTACCACTTAGTCAGCTGTTTTTTAAACACCACAAAGCTTCAGCCTTCCTTATCCTTCAACTCTATATCCAAGAACCTACCACAGATGTTATACAGCCAGATGAACTAACATTAACGAAATAATAAATTTAATTTCCTTTCAATCAAATTCACCTGCCTCACCCATTAAAAATCCACATGGTAATTTCCTTTTGTTGAACAAATGGTGATGCACAGGCTGATAACACATTTAAAATACAATATACACAAACAGAAGATTCAAATTTCCTGTATGAATCACTAAGAAAAAATTACTCTTTTCACTTCCTGTCTTCTTGACTCAGACAACCTATCAGACACTTAGAAGATTCACTAAAACACATCAAACTAGATCATATGTTTATCTCCAGACATATTTTAGATGTTGCGCAATTTATCCATATGGCGATGCTTAAGAACATACAGCCACATTCTCTCCATTTAGTTTCTGACAGATCACTAATAAACAAAAAAAAAACTCATGAAAATCTCCTTATTTATTCATACAACAATTAGGCAGTATCCTATCAAGAAGCACAGATTGTACATGTTCTAGAGGTGATGACAACACATTCAGTTATATACCTCCAGACAGCTCAACATCCCAAGAAGCTGTGTGAACTCTATGACCCCAAGTCAGCTGATATCTCCAAGCGCAGACACTAGTCAAGCCGAATCTTCTTCAATACCAATAATATTATTTGTGTAGAGTTCCCCCCCTCAACTTATTTTGAAGAAGTACACAATGCTTGCGTCACTGGATGCTTATATAATGATAAAAGCAATTACGAGTTAACTAGTACGCAATAGATGTTTTTTAGTACGATTAGTCAGATCTGATTCAAATATTATTCAAATTTATAGAAAGTTGTACTTTACGGAGTAATAGATCCAAACAAATCCAAACAAGATGAATATTAACAATATGTCAGAAAAAAGTCATCAACAACTGACCAACATTTTCTGTTAATATTACACTAGTTGATCATCTACAGTATTTTATCTTTCCAACAGACAATGTAGATGATACGATCAAGTTATATTCACACTAATGTCCTATTTTTATCATGAATAGACATAGAAACGTGATGGTTTTACTCCAATTATGGGTATACTGTCCATTATCAAAGTCCAACAATGTATATATAAACTTTAAACGATAGTCAACTATTTTTGTCACAGTGTTTATTACTGTCAAAAACTTATATAGATTACAAAAGTGAAATAAGCTCCTTAAGGCAATTCCTCCTTGATGGTGACCCTTTAACTCCCAAATTTATACTTGTTCATTAATACACAACAGGTATTAAATACCTGAATAACTAGAAGATGCAAAGCGATACTTATAACAAATGTTCAACGGAGTGTGAAGTACACTTTCTCTATATCTCACTAATATGTAGTTGTCATGACACATGTATAATCATGAACACGCTGTCAGTTCGTTTATCTACAATTAAGTCTGAACAATGTTAGATCAAGTAGAATCTTGCGATGAACAACTGTATGTAAACAAATGCAAACATATGTTTTACAAGTATATCCACCACACAGATAAGGCTCAATCTCCATGAAATTCACCAAATGCACTATTTATACACTGTACACTTCACAACAGATAAACTGTCACTCTTCCAGTGCAAGCTTTACAAGGGAAGGAACTAGCACAAATAATCCCCTGTTCTATCAAGTCAAACATATATCATATAGCCAAAGTACTTTAAAACCACGTAAGCATAAAATTTGCTAACAGTTCAATAGAGGAAAATAAAAGCATTCTTTTATAATGCAGTCTGACAACAACCCATCTCAGACTCCATAATTGGTCCAATAATTATGACCCTAAAGGTCAGTCATCACTGTTTAACCAATCAGTAAACTTGTAACAAAACAACATGCAGACAATCTGTCTAGTCGTATGTAATAAGTAAATTCTAGGTCACACAGAGAGGCAGCTGCTGGGGAACACGTACAGGGAACTAATCCTACACAAGTTGTCTCCCTTGGTACATAGAAATAGTATAAATTTTCTGTCAGTGGTACAATGAATAAGACAAAAACGTTACAAGTTTAAGCAAGAGATTATGACTGCAAGATCAAAATCAGAATTCAAACTAATGAGAGTGGACAATTACATTTGACAGCCAAAACTTGGCATAACAAATAGAATTTTTAACATAGGGAAAGTGAAATAAATAATCTGACTCCTTGTCACAGAATTTCCATTAATAATAACCAGACAGATACATTGCACTTGTAATCTATAAGAAGTTGAAAAAAAATTCAATTAGACATTCAATCATACTATATGTTAGCATATTTAATGGTTTACTTTTCAGAGATGTTTTGTGTAACTTGAAGGCCAGTTCAGAGCATGTTGACCAATTAGAAAATGTATGCAGTTATTGATAGTAAACTGCCAAAGCTGCAAGCAAGAGACATTATGCTTAAAATGTTTTTTGAAATTTAATTCATCGTCAACACAACAAAAAACATTGTTGGTTATAATCATACAACAAGAAAGCCTCCATCCAGTGAACAATTGTATTGGACAAGACAACAGTGAGTCGTACAATAAAATGTACAAGAAACATAATGAAATTTTTTTAGTTCAACTGGGTAAACTTGATTTACTTATTTAACTGGGGTGTAATGATGCACCAACAGCCAGTCATTTGGTGACTTCACCTGTTTTAACTACGCAGAAAGACCCTGGATAGTAGAACCACCAAACCTCCCATATGCTAGCTGGACAGCTTCCTCACATGTGAAATTTATCTATTCCCAAGCTGGATTTGAACTCACAGCAGTGTGTGGCTAATCAGAGACCACTCAACCACAGAGGCCCCTAAACTTAATTTACACAACATTGCTAAAATTTTCCATTTGTTTTTCAAACAGCCCTACATGAGCTGAAATCAACAAGAAATGTACAAAATACAACCCTAGATGTTTGCCACTGCATCAGTCTTAGCATTCTGCACATGCACACAAGGGACCATACATAGACATGTTCAGGCATGTCCACATAATAGTTAATATTGCTGCAAGGATACATTTAAAGTCAGTAGTATTAAAAAAAAAAAGAAAAAAAAAGAAATTTATAGCAATGCAGCTCATTAACATATATACAAAAAGAAAGAATATTTTGCAACCATTTTCATGAACACCATTAGGTGAAAGTTGAGAGAAAGGTGGTTAATCTTATGGTCTCCAATTTAAGACAAAGCAAAGAATAAATGCTTTCGAGACACTTTTGTAGTAGAATTTACTTCCACCTCATACATACCATTATAATGATAATTATAGAATTAACTATGTACAATAGATTGTAAAAAACTTGGAAATGATAAACTTCAGAATTAGCATCTGGACTATTAGAATGCAAGATTTGCACCACATGATTTTCTTGCTCAGACTTTCGTAGATATTTATATTCATGAGTAAAAGTTCAAAATTTGGAAAAACTGGAATATTCAGCTTGTAGCAGTGAAAACAATACACAACAGCCTGGTCTGTACCAGTAAAAAACTGGAAATTCCACCAAGTGATGAAAAACTTTCATCTATGCATATTGACATTCTGACACAGATTCTGTGTTTTAAAATTTATTAGTGGAGACAGAGATGACAATCAAGGAATTTACTTTATTTTGCCAAAGCTGAATCCATGTTTGAGACCTCCGTTATTTAAGCGTCCATGTGCAACCAAAAGATGAGACAGCTCTGGTTTATTTTAAAATCACGTTTTTTTCTCAGCATTTTGGGAACATGACCCTACCCCCCCCCCCCATTGGGAATTTTGCAACAATTTGGACAAATTGCGATAAAGTCACACTACATAAAATGACTTAAAATAATCAAATAAAACTAAAAAATAACAAATATTATGTTTATGTTTGTTTTTAGATATTGATAACTTTGTAATTTTAATGATTTAGACATTCAATAAACATTTGAACAGCTGCTGTAAATCTTTTTTTTCTCATTTGAATTGGGAATTTTTGCCTTGTAATTGGGAAAAAACATGCTTTTTGCCATTGGGAACGCGACTGTTTATCGGTCGTCAAAACGGCCCCAAAAAAACCCTGCAGAATTCATAGTCTTTAATAAAACTGTGTAAAAATTGGTGAGTTGATCATTTAAATACTATTATAACACACAAAGATGGCTGGCTTTATAAGTCATAAGTAAACTAAAAGGACCAATTGCTAAAATGCACTTAGTTGAAAAGAAGAACTGGTGGGAACTTCATGCCAACATGTACTTTCACCATTCCAGTCTCAAACTGACACCAGTGATATTCCTTAACTATATTAACAGAAAATTTGGCCGATTTAACATGAAAATGTTATTTGAACATACATGCAAATCTACACCATATTAAGCTTCAAATATTGCCATTGACTGCATTGATAATGGTTTGAAGGAATAAGGGACACTTAGTTCAAATTGGTCATATCTTACTAACAACTAATTATGAATAGTTCAACCATCATCTTTTCTGATAAGTGTTATATTTCCCTTCAATAATCGACATTTATTCTTAAGTCAAACACGTGAACTTTGCCAATCAGGAAAAAGAGACACAGAAACACATCTGAATCTAAATATTATTCGGGTTTTACAAGTCAAAGTTGATGTTAAACTCAATAACAAACACGCAGCAATGAGTTCAATGTTATTATGATCATAAATCAGACATCAGATGATGAAACAAGAAGGATGTAAGAAATATCTACGAGTCTCGTTCGAATATCGATCATGTCGCGGTCCATAACCATGTGATAACATGAACTGTCAAATTTTGTAAACAAATATTGCCGCGATGATTTACGGACTTTAGAGGCATTCTATTACGCATATTTGATTGATGAACATTATAAATAGTTAGTACAGTACAAAAATAATTAGACAACAGGGCAATCAAGCTCTTAAAACAGCTAAATGACCCGTTATCAACGGATTCCCCTTTGATTCACAAGATTCGGATGGCGCGCAAAAACGACGATTTGAAAATTAAGACACAACGGTCGTTCTAGACTAAATGCACTTACCCAGTAATTAATTGTGCTTCCTTTTCTTGGTGTTGTTTTATATCATATGCATAAGTTCCAATAAAAGTCTATAGATACAGAGTTATTTGTGAAGAAAACACGTGACTGGTCGTGTTCGTCTATTTCCGTGTCAAACAAAATGGCGACGAGAACCAACCCGCCGAAGCTGTTGCTATAGTGACGTCATCAAAGAGGCACCATGCGGGGTTTATTTACATTCTGCACTCTCCCTTATGACACATCTTCGACTGTCTTCTTTCTAGACCACCAATGTCTGGATGAACACGGAGAAACGTTTCGAGAGTATATAAATATAGAATCGAGACTGAACTAAAATCGAACAAAAATGTTTCAGTTGATCGAATATTGATTCGAAATTGATTCCAGCGCATTTTCAATTCATTGAGAATATTTCTACTGAAAACTGGCTAGTTGATAGTTCTACATGGCACCTGATAGAATCTTTTGTTTGATCTTTAATTTTGTAAAAATTGATCTACATCGAAACGATGCAAATATTAAATATTTACGTATTTAAAATGCTAGAATCTAGCTAAAAATTGCGCGTGATTTTGTTTTCCGAACGGAAGATATCCAATGTAATGTTGTTTGAAAAATATGGAACACCGAACCTGTCTCAGTATGTTGTGCTGAAATTTAAACAATACGTTAAACTTGTGGAGTTTTCCTGTGTGGTAAATATCATTAGAGCTTATTGCATACCCTGTGATTACATAAAATTATGAGATCAACTGCATATTTATAAATGACCGCTTACATATATATATATATAGCAGTTGAACGCCCGGTTGGTGCAAAGCACAAAATTAGAGCTAAAATAAAACGGGAAATTGCTTCCTTGAAAATACAGTGATGCTCGTATTCTTTCCCCTGACCTCTGAACGGAAGAGTGATCCAGCATAATGCCCCAGATTTACTTATCAGCAATGGTTCATTGTCCATTTATGTACACATACAGTATATAAATATATATATATAGAGAGAGAGAGATCTCAAATTGCGTCCTCGTATCGTTTTGAATATCACATACATGTATAAGAAATGGGTTTGTAAAAAAGCACTCACACGGAATCCCATCTTCCCAAAACTTAACTTGTCCAAAAGCCTTTCAAACCATAACAAAACAAACATATAGAAACGTACAAAAAATGAGAGATAACAAAATCTCCTCAAAGGATACTACATTGGAACGGTCAGCAGCAAAGCTACAGGGGGACTAAACGTGTTTGGCAGACGCAATTCAACCTCACATTTACCTTTGGGAAACAAAAAAAAAAAAAACAATAAAATAAACTCATATATCATAAAGAAATGTACATGTGTATAACAGGCAGTATAATAAAAAATACTAAGATCCAACAAGTTGATTGTCCTATTCCCTCTAACTTAAATGTCGCAGGTGGGATGTTTTGTATGTGTTTTTTTCTAGGAATCCTTTTCTTACATACATTTAAAAGTTAAACATTAATAAATCAGTGACGTTATATAACAAGATATGACATCATTTCGGACATGTGAAGAACTTATTCTACATGGAGAATACAAGTCCTCCTTGGCTTTAACGAAGCCTAATAAGGCCAAACTATGTGATCTCAATGTGATATTGGCGAATGAAATTAAAGCATTCTACCTTTTTTGGGGGGGGGGCTAGGTAATATTCATTCAGCACAACTCCACCGACTCTGTCCAATTAGATGGAGGTACGAAATTGGCTGAGGTGTTCTGATTAATGCAATATCTCGTCCGAACAGAACACTGCAGGTAAATCGTATCCTTAAAGCTGGAATTTAGAATGAACATTAAAGGGAGGTAACTTATACATGTATCATGGAAATTAGATAGATGCACCAAATAATTTATAACATTGATTTATTAAAATGCTTTTCAAATTACGCAACTACTTAATTTTAGAATGTATAGAAAATATTTATAAAAGTCCATATTTATTTGCGCTTGAAGTTAAATTAACCTTAATAATTTACGATTCAAAGTATACTTATCTGATCCGCTTGAGACCTTTCAGAGAATAAGAATGTCTTTTCGGTGAATATTGAATTGGTTGATTTCCTACATGCTTGTATCGGCAAAATTCCAGATCAAGTTAGAAATATTTGCTAAATCCTTCAAAAGACGCGTTAATTGGTAATAAACAAGCTGGGCTTTTTTAGTTAATTGTTCCTAAGTTTCCCATTTTTGTTTTATTTGGGAGACAGTGAAAGAAAGTATGTTCATTGTGTTATTATGTATAGCTGCTAGATGTATTTGGTAAGTACACCCACAGGTAGTTTCTATAAAAAAAACATTTTATTGTGCTAATATTTCCGAAAAAAAATGTGATACTTTCCGTTATTTACTCCCACTTTTTGATCAATAAACAAGTAGTTCGTTTCAATCAATTTCACTCGGAAGTTTTGGCTTTCTTCCTGTGGCTAAGAGTTTGTTTCCTTGAACTTATTGAATCCGCTTATTTGCTCGATAGCTTTTTACATTTATGAATTTTGCAAAATGGTTAGTCTTTCGGAAGATCATGGACGCAATAGGGTAAGTATGACCGATGATTCGTTCTTAAATAACGTTTTTTGGTTTCGTAACTTTTCGTCCCGAACCATTTCGACCCGGAACGATGTAATTACATTGAATTTGAAATCATGAAAACTTCTGTATTTCGAACAATTATTAACATAAATACTCTTGAGAATGTTTTCATATCGCTTTATACTTATTGTTCATTTATTATGATTAGGGACATTTCTTTGAAGAACAGAAAGATGATGAAGATATCTTGACAGATTCTGCAACTCTTTCTCTGGTTGTCAGTATGGAACAGTCTGGCAAGAAAATTAACACAGTATGGATTATAGGACTGGAAGTCTTATTGCTGGTAAATATGATTATGTTATGTGTACTTTCACCGCTTGGGCAGCCTTGAATTTTAGATTTGCCTCCCAGCTCAAACCCCATTTAAACCAAATTTGAGAATTGAGCTGTAAGATCAATTACCATATTATAACCTTGGATCCTGTTTGTTTCACATTTTTTTAAATGATGCTGTTAAATAATACACATGTATATATGTTCTCACTTTAGATTGCAGTTTGTGTGTGTGCATTTGTTATTCCTGCTTATTGTACTCATGATAAATGTGGATCTGATTCTGTACCACTGGTGTTGTACATAGTTGGTGGCGTATGGTTTGTTCAACTCATCATTGACAGATACTACAGGTACTTTGAATATAATATTAAAATAGCAACAACAGCTGCTGCTGCATTTTTTTTTTTTTGATAATTACTATATGTAATGCAGTGAAACTTCCTTGGTCAAGTCGTAATGGTCTCTGGCTAGTAATTATTAGCCTCTACTGCCATGAGTTTGTGTCCAACTCAGAACCAGACAAATTTCATATGTAAGTAAGCTGTCTAGCTAGCTTACAGGTCAGTGGTCTACCCAATTTGTTCACTTGGGGTCTTCCAGGATCTATCATTAAAGCTAGAAACGTCACCAAACGTCACCCTCGCTACTGGTATGATATTAAATTTAAGTAAAAAAGGAAACCTCAGCTTAGGACCTTCTTTTAGGATATAGAAAAATAGTCTTGTTATTAATGTGGTTTCAAGAAGTTGAAATGAGGAGATTCTGAAGGATGTGTGCAAAATGAGTGGTCTAAATTTTGAAGTGGCTGCTAAGAGAGGTTTTACTGTAATTTGCTAGCTTCTAGTCTGGAAAATAATGAAACAGTACTTTCCTATAAATTTTCATTGCATTTTTGATGACAGACTGATAAATCATTATATATGAAATGTTGAATGTGTTGCTGACTGTTAAAGTAGTGTCTGTTCTATATTTTCTTTATCATATTATAAGAATGGGCTAATTAGCTATGTTCTTAACTAATTTAGTTGTTGATTGTTATAACACTCCAGTATATAATACATTCTATTATAATATATAATATATATTTAAGTATATAATTTATATACTTAAATATTTCGTTTAAATTGATATCTTTCAACTCATTTATCAGTTCCTTTCCATTCTTTTATCTGATCAGATTTGCTATGATTATCTTACATTTCAAATAGAAAATTCATTGATAATTCAGCTGACAATAGAAATATATTAGTTATTGCATACACGCTCATTCAAACTAAATGTTATGCTTGTCATTTCATTTTCAGAAATGAACACTATAAGAATCGTCTTTGTGGTTATTTAAACTTTTACAGACAAACACGTAATATTCGTCGTCTTCCTCTCACCATTGCTTCTGCTGGTAAGAATGTGCAAATTGTTTTTGAATTGAAAATGATGTGCTATCTTCTATTAAGTTTTACTTTATCTGTAGGATAATGTAAAGAAATTATTTGTCACTTCTTACTCATTTGGTTGCTGGCTAGAACTGTACACAGTGGTATTTCAAAAGTTAATATTCAGACATCAGTGATGTATAGTTGAAGTAATAATTAGAATGAAGAATGGTAAAAAAAAACTCAAAACAACTTTTTTGTTTTGAAAACTGTAAAAAAAGCAAAACAAGTAGACCTCTTTCATTTTTTTCTCACGATGAATCTGACATTGATCCATTATCTATACAGACTACTGAAAACAATGAACATTTGGCTGCAATAGATTTTATTCATTCTCTAGTAAAATTTCAAATTCATTTAAATGATTTTGTCTCGTTATTTTTTTTTCTGTTTATTAAAGGTTCAAATCCATAACTGAATGTTATATGAATCAACAAATGTAAAGCATTTATAACTTTAACTGACTGTACTGATAGCAACACTTTCGTTTTTGTATCTCCATTTTTTTTTAATCGATTAACTTAAGTTTTTGTTTCAGTACATTAATAACTAGTTTGGAGTGTATTATATATTGTATAGAAAAGTTAGGTCAGGTTGGTATATACATTTGTATCAACATGCTTAATAATTTATATTAATTATTTTCTGTTCCAGCTACAGCATGCTTACTTATTGCCACTCAGGTCTTATCCGAAAAATGCAGTGGGATTGAAACTGAGAAATGTGGTGGTTTACACACGTATGGCTACATACAGATCATCATCTCCATCTCCAGTGCAATACAAATCATCTTATTGATCATATATAGTAGTACGTATCTGTTTAGTACTCTATCTGTATTGTTCATCCATAAGACTTTAAAATCATTTTGATAGAAATAAGCTCTATGATTATATTTTTGGATTGGGAGTATCGGTTAACTCTTTGAGGAATAAATTAATCTTTTATGCGCTTGTTTGTTACAATTTTTTTCCTTTTTAGTTGATATATTTGGTTAAAACTGCTATATTTTTTAGTTGATGGCAGTGTTAGCCAAGGAGTGGGTAAACTAACTTAGGTGATAGATTGAAGCAAACCTCTATACTTTGCTCTGCCATGACTCTTGGAATTTGACGACTTTTTTCTTCTATTCAAGATGAAGCAGACCTCTAATTGCTTCTGCGTTATGAGGCAGACCTTTAGCTTTAAATTCTGTCTTGAATCAGACCTTTAACCTTTTCGCTGTGCTAAAGTTGACTTGGGCTATGTTGCGTTAAACACACTGCAGATCTGCCTCAACAGCACTTAGCACAGTACCAAACGACTAATGACATTCGAATTTCAATACAAACTAACGTTATTTACAAATACAATGTTATTTATGCTACATGTGCACATGCTGAGACCTGTGAGAGAACAATGATTGTGACATTATGCCCAAATCAGCAAACCAAAAAATTGTTCTTGACTGTTGGATTTCAGTAGTTGACAAATCTAAGGGAGATAACTTTAATTTTGTTTTATATGTTAACATTAGTTTTGATCAATTTGACATCTGCTAAGCTACTGAATCCTGTATAAATTACTTCATGATAATAGACTCAGTGTTTGTATTTTGACCAATATCTGCTTATGCTCATTAACCCCAATTTTTAAGCATGATGATTCAAAAAAGAACCTTTTTCAGAGCTTTTTTCTGTGTCATGAAACTTTACAATCCATGCTATTTGATAGCTTTCAATAAAATTGGATGAGCACCTGTTGCTTCAACATATTGTTTAATAGGGAGACCCCATCCAAACTCATTATGAGCAACTCATTTTCGCCCATCCTTGTGAAGATGTGTTTCATTATAAATTAATTCATTAATGCCAAAATACAAGCATGATATGAATTCATTGTATTCAGCAATTTTAAGTACCCACATTGTGGGAAATTATTGTTCATTTTGATAATAATCAATGTAAGCTAATTAAATAGGAAAGTTAAATAGAAGCCACCTCCATATGAGTATTGAGATTTCACTGTACTAATTAGCTGATAATTTTTCTTAATATTATATATTTAACTTTCAGTTAGGACAATTAATTTCAACAGAAGTGGAGCATCCCCAGACGTGAATCAGGAAGAAATGGTCACAAGTTTTCTGCAAACAAATTCATCTGGAGGTGATATTGGCTTCAGGTTTGTTATTAAAGTTTGAAGTTGTCATCATGTAAGCCTGACTGATTGGTTCAGTAGGGAATGCATTTGGTCTATGAACCTCTGATTAAACAGGTTTGCCGTAATTAAAGTTGTCAGTACATATAAATGAATATCTTTGGAAAAATATTATAAATTAATTTAATGAAAAAAAATCTTAATATCTCTTTGTATTTACAGGGATGGTGGCTTGATGGACCAAGTTTTAGAAAGACAAGCCGATATGATACGATACCTGAAACAGCATAATGAACACCTGAGTAAAAAAATTCTTTCTCTTACTGAAGAAAACCAAACTTTGAAACAACAGCAAAAATAATGGATTTATTTTAGCAAACCTCTTACATCATCCCAAAAATCCAGAGGAAGTAAATTTGCTCTGTAAGTTTGTCTGTCTAGAATATAAATGTTATATTTATAAAATTTGTATAGTTTCCATGTTATGGACATTGGCTTATAAAGTTAAAATGAACTAGTGTATCTATTGATTATGTAAAAAAGCTGACTATTTAAAGTTCAAAATTTAAATTATCATGTTTCATTTTGTTCATTTATCTTTCGAATGCAAAGGTCATGTTGCTTTTGTTTGTTTTCCTAGTCATTTAGCTTTGAACAACAATATAGCACACATATCACTTATGAATTTATTAATGCAGTAATAATTTTACTATCGAGTATAGTTACTGTTCGTTAGAATTGTTATACAGTCAAAGCCAAATTTATGTATTATTTTATGTGCCTATATTTTATCATGTGATCATTGCATATCATTTTGTTGAATGTTTATTGAATATTACTTCTTTATATATAAGTCCAAGCAGGGTTTTTACTAGATGCCAAAAGTTGAGGGTGAAAAATGACTCTATTTAAAATTATTTAAAAATATTTAAATTAATGTTTTGAGATGAAACATGCCATCTAGTTGACAGTTGCATTTAATGATTTTTAATTGAAAAGTGTGAATTCCTTTTGTCTCACAACCTTGTCGAGTATGCAAGGGGAGGTAATGCTAACCAATTGAAAGATTTGAATCGTGCTATGAAAGTAGCTTAACATGAAATTTGAATTTTAGGGTATGGAGTTAGTAAGACTAATTGAACTTTCATATTTGTTTGTTTTGAGGTACTATTTTATATATATATTTTATCATGATTTCTTTTAAGTATTTTGCATTTGATTTACTGAAAAATGAATTCAATAGCTTTAATTCAAAACATTTTTATAACTGAAATTTTTAGTATTGTACACATTGGTTTCATGTGGTACTGTTCTGTTAATAATTCCACTAGCTTGCGTGGGTTAAGGATTTATATTCATTCATTTTTGAATGACAGATTTAGTCATTTGTAAAACAACTTATCTAATTATTTTGTAGGTAATTAGAATGAATTTATACAGCCGCAAAAATGAATGACTTGCAGTGTAAAATGATTGACCTCAAATTCAAATACATTGTTCAATGTTGCTCTCTGCTTAAGGTCAATTGTCATTTTCTTGATGAAGTAATTTCATGTATAATTTTACTATATTATGTTTATACTGTTATAATGATATAAGATGTAAAGGAAGTTTATAAAAATGATTTCATTTTGGCTTGAAAAGTTACTATGCTTGTAAAACAGTCATCTATGTAAGTGATATGTATTGTATTATAATATAAATTCAAGTATACCGGTATTTATAATTGTCTGAGTTTAAATCCCATCCACGGCTAGACAAATCTCACTTGTTTGGAGGCTGTTAAGCTAGCTTACAAGTCAGTTTCTTTTATATATATTGTACAAACTAATTTATAGTCTTACAAAACTGTTTTGCTTCATTGCTTAGCAACATTGTTAAGAAAATCCTCTTCATTAAAATGTGCTATGCAGTATTCCTGTATATATTATTATAAATGTTTATACTTTGCCTAAGTAGTGTCTGTATATATGTATGATATTGCTCACTTTAGTAATTTTAAAACCTCAATATTATGACCACATTTTGGGCCGTAATATTGAAGTGGTTTTATTAGCTTGCTGATTTCTTAGAGAATCATTAAAACCTATCTGAAAATAAGTGGTCATTATTGTAAGGTGGTCTTCATATTTAGGTGGGTTTGATATTAAGATGGTAATATATTAAGATGGTCTTTATATTGAGGTTTTCACTCTATTGAGGTGGTCACAATGTTGGGGTGGGCTTAATATTGAGGTGGTTGCTTGGTGAAGTTTTACTATATTTATACATTCATTCTTCTTAAGTTACGAAATCATCCGAATATATATATATATATATCATTTTTCTGTCAAAATTGTCATATACATTGTATATGTCATTTTTCTGATTACAGCCAATAATCTTACTCACAGGCTCTGTTACATGTGTGAATCGTGTTTATTTCTTAATGTCTTTGATGATTGAGTTATTTTGAAATAATTGCTAGGGGCATTAGAGGTTTTGATTTTATGTATTCAAAACAAAAACTAGTAAACCTTTGGAAATGGACTACTGATTGTATATTCATCATTTTCTACTATCATTCATCCCATCAATGTATCCATATTGCTGTTTTATTTATGATTATGATAATACATAAACTTGCATGTTGATATTATGTATTGCTGTTTTGTGTCCCTTGTTGATATTTTGGCTTTTCTATGAGAAAATAAAAAAAATTAAATCTTGAAAAATGTTTTTAGTAATTTTCATAAAATGGCTTATAATAAAAGAGAACAATTTGTGTAAATGAAATTAAAACGTATTGTCTGGATATACTTCATCCCTTCTGAGGTTAAGACACTTGAGATCCATCACTGAACTGATTCTCTGTTTTATTTTCAATTTATATCAGGCCAAACTGCTTGTTTCCAATATGTGTAAGTAAATATTTTACAGGACCGTGGTCCAGTGGTTAGTGTGCTGGATCTGAGTTCAAATCCTGGTCACGGCAGGCCATACCCTTCCATGAAAAATTAACAAAAGTGTTGATTTTCCTCCATATGTGTAGAAGTTGCCGGCTCCTTGTGGAAGGGTAAGCTAGTGCTGGTTAGAATATAACAATCCCGGAAAACTGGTTGGGAGAATCGGCTGTCATGTATAACTGAAAGATTGTTGAACAATGGCATTAAACCCAGTGAAAAAAATTTTGTTTGTTTCCAGAATTTTGTTTGAATATTTGTTATCTTCATATAATAGTGAACTTGTGAATATTGAAAACACAGAAATTGAGATTTGAGATGGAACACCAATCTCAAGTTTTAAAACTTTGGACCTTGTACCACAAAGCTATGCTCTATGTAGTTCTGATGAATAAGATAAAATATAGTGTCAATAAGGTGATAAAATATTTCTGTAACTAGAGCTTGGCAGAGTGGTGCCAAGGCTTGTCTGGTTTACATGTTGGTATTGGGGACTACATTGAGGTTTCAAGTTTGAACATGAGAAGGTTAGTTTTGATAAAAATTCTAAGTTGAAAAATGCCCCTTGTCTTTTAACTGTGTCTTGTCATGATAATCAGGTATTCCAAGTGTCATGTTGATATCTTAAAAAGTGTTCGAGTAATGGGTTACATTAAAATTTTGCATGACAACGACAACCCAGCGATCATAATAGCTCGACTTTTCTTCAAAACAGAAGAGCTAAAAATAACATTAGACGAAATCCAAAGAATCGTTTATTTTTCTATGACTAGAATAAACTATTTATTCTAAATTCAAAATTTACTACATAGATATATTACAAAAAATTAACAATTATATACTATCAATGTTTTAATGCAGTGAGGAGCTGAAAAATATACAAGTCTTAAATGATAATCATTGTTTGCATCATATTCTAACACATTGTGATATAACAAAAATAAACAAACAGGAAATCAAACCATCTATCACTTGATGATAAAACATGTTCGCTTGTTTCATAAATGTTAAATTGTTACCTTAGTAAAGTTATTTCATTACATGTAATAATGTTGGGCAGTTACAGTAGCTACATGTAATAATGTTAAGCATTTCTATGAAATTTTTCTGATACGGAGTAGGATGTGATCTCACAGTAGTTAGGGGCTAGTGATTACTAGCAATAGATCATAACCACAGAGCCCCACAGGCTAGACATTTTTTTGGTCACAATGTGAAATGGCTTTATAAAGCTGGTATATGATCAGGAAGTGTTCTAAAAATGGAAGAATTTGATAGATATGAGTAAGTCTACCATCAATCACTCAGCATAAACATTTGTTCAACCAGCATTTGGAGAGAATGGGCTTACCCCCTCCCCCCTAATTTTTTCCAACTGATTTTGAAATTTCTAAAAACTGACTCCCATGATCGTCCAATCCATTAAAAATCCTCACCCCTGTATATATGCATCACACTTCAACAGTATTGAAGTGGGTAAGTTTTTTACTTGATTTAACATGAGTTTAGAAGATTAATGTCAACTTTTCTGGATGAAATCAATGTAGGTGTCTTATCCAGTATTTCATAATATTTATTTTACAGGCTTCGTTACAACTCTCAAGCATTATAAGCACCAGTCAAAAAAACAATATACATGCAACTGAATTTTATAAACTATTTTACACAATCAAAGGGAGGTAAATTTTACACATGTAACTATCTGAAACAGTAACCATACTAAAACAAGACATAAAAATCTTTCTTAAGAAAAGAACAAAATTTGTGAAGCCAACCACAAAGAATGTCAGGTGTAAGTGTCCTTATGGTCTGTAATGAACATTTTAAGTACTACAAGAATGTAGAATCACACAATTATTATAAAGGTTTGAATAAAAACACTTTATATTGAAGAAATTGCAAAACAAATTCTGAGTAGATCATCAGAAATAATGTAGGGATATACTTGTAAATCCATGATGCCAGTAATCAGAATAATACTGATAAAATCTAATCCTTTTTTAATTGATTGATTTATAAATTTATTACAAAATATACCCTTTAAAGAAATACAGAATGTAACAAAAATAAATACAAAAAAATAGTAAAAGCAAAACAAAAATGTTTTACATACTGTGTTTGAATGATGAAACCAATAATTACTTAAGAATTAGGATAATATAAAATGCATGAGATTAGCATCGTGAAAAAATACATAAAGTACAACAAAAATAAAAACAATGTTAACCGAAAAGTCATGAAGAAGGCAGTTGCTAAATTTATAAGGAACACTAGAATTTTTTTTAAATCCAAAGACATTTCAGTTCAGCATGCCTATGGAAAATGAATTCACTCTCCCAAAAATACACTATTAGGCTGTCCTTCCAGCACTTTGTTTTCAATGCAAGCATATTATGTTACCAAAATAAACCTATCTACCTGCCTGTGGTTTTAATGTTTGGGTTGAGAAATCCGAAACCAATTATTTTAAGGATGGCCTTAGATAATCATATTAAAAAATGCATGTGTATATATAGAAAAAAAACAAGTGAAATTAGCACCAGAAAAACTTACCAAAGTCAGCATTACTAGTATAAAACCAGCTTTACAATTTTGATTACTGTATGCACTAAGGTCACAGTACATTAATGTTCATACAATAGATTCTAAATAGTGAACACAACCTTTTGTTTAAAGTTCAAACATTTTGATGTAAAAAATTAAACATTCAAACAACAATATAAAACAAAACCTACTGTTGAATATTGCAGACAAAACTAAATAACAATATTCATATCTGAAATATAAAATGTGTGGCAATACACAGAACAATATCATGCTGTTTTATAGCAAATCAATTATTATGTAATCAATAGACACAGCAAAAAAAGGAGTGTTTAGTCGAAGTAATTATTTTTTTGTAAATTCTCAACTTGCTAAAGCTAGAAAAAAATAGTCATGTTTACGATCACTTGACCAAAAATATAGCATTGGTATGGCAAAAAATGCTTCTATTTTCTTTCTACATATACCTTCCAAAAATAGGAGGTAAGTTTCATCCTCAAAAAGTTTCTTATCTAGGAATTAGTTTTTAGAAACTTTAGGAGTTAGCACCAAAAATAGGGTCCACCTGGTAACCATTAACATGACAATTTTTTTCTGGCCTTACAGAAATATTTTCAAATAAAAAAAACCCTACGGTATGTGCTTAAGATTTAAAGAAAAAGGCTAACAAAATGGAATAGAACACAACAGAACAGAAATAATGCACAGTTACCCTACAAGCTAGTACCTCTTTGATTCATTAGAAAAAATAATAAGTACAAAGTACCCTCGGTAATATACATAACTATAAAAAAAATAAAAAAAACATACAAATAGGAATTAAAACAAGCATTCTAAGCTTGTTTTCAGATCCAGTCCTGTTTTCTGTTATATTGCATTTTTTACCATGTAAGTATTATTTATAGAATAAGTATAAACTAAGGGTAGCAATTTACCCTGGAAAATAGCATAAAATAATGTTAAAAAACAAACAATATACTACTACAGATATCACATTAATTCTGTGTAAATAGCACAAAGCAATGATAGAATATGTACAACAAATACTTAAGTATACAAAAGACTTAATAAGGCTAGAAATAAATAGTTGTGTTTTCCGTTACTTAGCCCCCAAAACAGCTCAGGTAGGTAGCAAAACTTCTTTTCTGTTTTTCTTTTCTAAACATAAGTTTCATACTTCTGAGGCTCATTTA
This sequence comes from Lutraria rhynchaena, assembly GCA_008271625.1. Taxonomy (NCBI): domain Eukaryota; kingdom Metazoa; phylum Mollusca; class Bivalvia; order Venerida; family Mactridae; genus Lutraria; species Lutraria rhynchaena. The sequence continues at coordinate 250,563 of VIBL01000188.1, forward strand.
ATCCCTAATTATTTTAATAGTACCACAATTGGTTCAAAATTCATTTTATTATGCTGTTAGAAACTTTCAGGTTGATGCCAAATAATAAGGTATCTTGGGTAACCAGAAAAACAATTATTTTTTTCTGGCCAAAAGACTATTGCAATCAAAACATAATACCAGTACGTGGAAGTAGAAGATAATACAGTCATGTAACATATTTTACATAAGTAAAATCAGAATTCAAATGATACATATTATATTCTTACTGGTAAACAGATTTTATATTGCAAAATTTGAACAATTTTGGAAGAAATACCAAATTTATACCCTAGTTTTCATTACTTAAAAACTTAATACATGATTAGTTTAACAAACATTTATACACTAGAAAAACATCTCACTCATTTTGAAAACGTTCCTCAGAAGAATGTAAAGTAGCATAAATCAGTAAATAATACAAAATCATACTAAAGCTCTATCTAAATGAAATTTTAGGATAATGACAGAAATTCTATCATGGAAAAAATGGTGACTTATTGAATTTTGGTTTAAAGCTAGAAAAAAATTACTTCTATTAAACTCAGCCTCAGTTATTTTGTTTTCAGCTGGAATCTCAAAAAAATTGTGACTATATTTTTTAAATCTTGCTCAAAGTCCCAATGAGTCGAGAGCACGTGTGCAATTTCAGAAAATCAATAGAAGCATAAAATATAAACTTCCAACTATGCTCTCTGGCTATACAACAAACTTAAGTGGCCATCTACAAGCTATCAACAATACAGTGCATCAATATTGAACAACTGGCCATCTACAAGCTATTATTATAATATCAAGATTATTTGTAACAATAACAAGTAATTACAAAAAAAACTCACTAAGCAAGCACCTCAATATTATGACCACCTCAATATAACAACCACTTACTTCTGGACTAGTTTTCACTATTTTCTCCATATATCACCTAATGAATAAAACCATCTCCATTAAAAAGCAATATTTTTGGTCCCAAGGTGGTCTTAATATTGAGGTTTCAATATATGTTAATTTTGGTCCCATTTTAAGTTGGAAACCATTAATATGGAAACCGATAATACACTAACATCTTAATAAAGTAACCTCAAATTAGTATACAAAAGTCATTTTATTTTCAACATATGCTAGTATGAGCAGGGCTTGAAGAACTTGGCTAATTTTGGACATGCCATAAAAATGAGTATTTTCAAAAAGTACCCTTAATAAATAACATATCATATTCATTTATGAAAAAATAATAAAAACATTTTGTTTGCATAAATACAGTTGAACACTGTTATAGTGAACTCAGATATAATAAGGAATCAGATCGTGTCGCACAGAAATTATTTTCAACAATCAAGCTCTTCTTTATTTCAAAGTAGAGGATTATGAATATGAAGAAATTAATTTGGAACCTAAGAATTCATTATAACTATCTTGTACAAATATTAAAGATATAAAAATTATTCTATACTGATTTTTGTTCTTGTGACTGTTTGTAAAGTAAACACTGAATACAAGTTGTGCATATTCATTTGTGCGTACATGTAAAATTGAATACTTCCATGTCATCAGTCATAATTGAAGATATGTAGTTTTTAAAATCAATGTAAGGTTAAAAAGGAAAAATGAGTCATGTAAATTTCGATGTTTTGAAATCATTTAGCGTAAGTCTTCGTCATCAGATCCGACACTCAATCCAGACTTTGTTCTTTGTCCTTGAAGAAGGCGCGGATTCTCGAATGTTTCTGACTCATATCCATACGTCCCACGAGATGAGAACGTATTGAACGAGGCTTCACTGCCAGAGTAATGTCTGCGTCTGTGTTCTTTAGGAGCCCGTCTGCAATTAATTGAGAACGATTTGTTAAAGCAATCAATTAAATACTGTATAATTTAATTTAACATATGTTATATTATACCTTTTGACTTTTAAAAACATGAAAGAATAGCAGAATCATTTTCAATACTGAGATAAAATATTCAGTCATACTGTAATTGGCATTTAAATTCAAAACATTGACATGACATGAAAAAGAAGCAGAAGTAATACAGTAAAACTTCATTATCTCGAGGAGCCAGTTATAATTATATGGTGGCTGGTTCACCTAACCTGCTGTGACCAAGATTTGAACCCAGATCACCGGGTCACAAGTCCAGCAAGTTACACAATCGCGGCTCGCATGAAAGTCTTATGAATAATGTTCAATATGAAGCCACAGAAGAATATTCATCTTTCTTGATTGTTAAAAAACATGTTGATCAATGACATGAAGTTTTCATCTGTAAATATTTTTGTGTTATAAAAAGTAAGGCATTAAATACCTGCATTAATACAGTAATTTCTCTTGTTAATCATAATATGAAAGGAGAATTTACAATATAAAAAAACATGGGGTCTCTGTGTCGTGTGGTTATGGTCCTCTAGTTTACTGCTGTGTGTTTGAATCCCATCCAGAACTAGACAAATAAATAGACGTTAGGAGGCTGTCCAGCTAGCATAAGGAAGGTCAGTAGTTCTGCCTAGGCATATGCCTGGGGTCTTCCTCCATCCTTGAAGCTGAAAACGACACCAACTGACCCTGGTTGCTGGTGCGATGTTAAATCCCAGAGAAAAAAGAACAAAAACTATACATGCAATAAAAACATCTTACTTTCTGAGTTTTCGAACAGATGAAGTCTGTCTTGTTGTATAATGCGTAGCACCAGTTGGCGGTCTTCTAGCCGACTCAGGTCTCAAATCACGAAGGCTTGAGCCACGAGACAAAGACTGATGATAAACAGAGCCTTCATCATCAGGAGCATCCACATATACATATTCGTTCTTTTTTCTGAAACTGAAAAAAATATTACAGCATCAAAAGAAAATCTATACATTCCACACCTGTTATAACAACACTGACAGGATCTGACAAATGTGGTCTTAAAAGGAAATTGTGCACGGAATTAATGTTAAAAATTCAGTGTTTTTAAAGTAATAAGTCGTGATAAATATGCTGCAGTACCTTATATGACAGATGACTTTTCAACATCATAACATCTTGTGCACTAATTATGATTTTTGGAGCATGACATTTTTATTTCATTTCTCTGGACAGTTTAGGGGACAACAAACATTACATTTTTATGAGATCCAAGCTTCCATTATTACCTGTGGTTTAAGGTTTCTGTGAATATTGGTACACTGACAAAGAAATCAGCTTTGATAGGTTGACTTGGCCTTGATTGCTGTCCAAAAGGTTGTTTTGGAGTCGAAGCCAAAAGCTCTTCTGTTTGTAAAGTATGTTTTTTAGGATCTTGAGGAGGTATTCTGCTGTAAGTTTCTTCTTTCACAACATTCTCACGTGGAGTTTGAGGGAGTTGTCGTCCCTGGTTAGGGTCAGAATTTCTACTTTTCCTCCATTGATCTACAGGCATTGGAGCATTTGCTCGTCGAATATTAGTCTCACCATACCTAGAAAACAGTATGCACATACACGTAGTAGTTACTTTTATGACCCATTCAAATAACTTAATCATCGTAAGATCATAATCTTTGTAGTATAAAGCTAGGCTCAGAGCAATGTAGAGTCATGCAACATTTAGATTCTTAAGTACATTTTCAATTGAACTAGACATTATGTTAAAAATCTTACTAGTACTTAACAGCTGTTTAAAGAATTGTTACCAAAATTCAGAGTTTCTTAGTACATAATAATGTTTTTTTCTTAATTTATATTAATGTAATTAAATACCCAAGAAAAAAGTTATCATATTTATAATTATATAATTTCATCTTTATCATTATTATTACAAATATTATTCATTGTATGGTACTGACTTCTAATAAAACTTTAAACAATGAATATTTCGGTCAATTAATTTTTTTACATGTTTCTGAATTTCGTACCAACATTAAACTCTGCAAGTAACTGCCACCTTCTCTACAAACAATCAACCAGAGGACAAATGACCTCAGACATAACGTTTTCAACTGAATCATCATAGAAGACATAGACCATGTTATAAAAGTCTGATGTATAATACAAAATGAAAGTGCAATTCTAATTACCTCTGCACATTTTTATGCTGAACAGTTTCCTCAGGTTGCACAACCTTTGGTTTTCTGTGAGGAAAACAAGGCACTGTAATGAAAAGATGTAATCATTCAAGTTCATTTTAATGCTTCAAGCCTAGAAAACTGTCAGATGCAAGGAACCCAACCCCACTCAATATGGTGAGAAAAATTGACCACTTATAATAAAGCATTTGACAAACAGATGTCTGTTTATTTTCAGTTGTGAAACCAATTACATTACTTTACAAGGAATATTACAAATTACAAACAAGGAATATTCAACATCATACATGCAGTTAATTAAGAGAAACGTCAATATCATTTGAAATCAGCTAAAATATCATAATCATTAAAATTTAAAATGTTTTAGACATGCAAGAATACTGGCATCATTTTGTGTTAACCCATGGCCTGGTCAATTTTTACAGAGAACAAAGTCATATGGTTTTGTGTTAACTTCACAAGATAAATATTATTTAACCACAACATACGAATCACATGCAGATTATACGATTATGAAGTTAAAAGAAATTCACTTACTTGTGACAGATGATTTACTTATGCACAGGTGTGTGTTGCTAGGTGAAAATGTAAATAAACAAGCGTCTAAGTGAGAAAGAAAAATATGAATCACATAGAAATAAACATTACAGGGTTGAAATGACTTTAAATACAATTTCATATATCGCATAAGCAATTTTCAAGTTATTATCAAAATAAAAAGAATCTAAAAATTACAAAAAAATCGTTTATTCACTTCGAAATTTATTTTAATTGATCTGAGTCAATCCGGCGCTTTGAAAATTGTCCATGGATAAATTCCATAAATCCGGAATATCCATCATACTGACAAGTCACAATAAACTGGTCCCCGTTCCATGTTGCAGTGCACCAAAGGTACAAACAAAGTAAACGGGATCCAGTTTAACTTTGTGCTTAATAAACTGGTACCCAATGACTCTGGCCTTTGGTGCACTGCAACATGGAACGGGGACCAGTTTATGTCCTTTACTGCTATAAAGCGCACTATAATGAGTGAACGCCGGGAACCAGACTCACATCACAAATCCAGTTATATTGACTTCAAATCTAAGTTAGCTGATTAAAATTGGACAACCGACTAATGGGGAGAGCCGGGGTGGTTCCACGATTAATACTTTGAGGGCGCAAATTTCGGTATTGGTATTTCATCCTTTTATGATATATTCGCGACATGAATGTATTTGTGTATGTTCCCGAGAGAAACAAGCGGAAAAAAATCACCAAAAAATCTACCTATTTATTGCTTAAACGGAAACATCAGTGCATTAACAACCAACTGTGGTTCCTTACTTTAAAACCTGGAACCACGACACGTCAGAGTTTGCAAAGAAATGACCAACAAAAATGTAAATTGAATCTTCAACCTTTGATACCAAAAACAACTTAATGACTGCTTCATATGTATATTAACTCATCCGATGGAAGCACAAAATGTTCTGGATGTACGTGGATTCATGTATTTCTTGTTATATGTTTTATTACGAATGTCGATCATTTGTTCTAATAATCAGTGTAGCTGTATATCCACCATTTCTCAGAAAGATCCTGTTTGAACTCGATTGGATAATACACTTTGATCATTTAATTTTATTAGCAATGTTACGTGTTCTTTATTGTCTTCAAGACATCAATAACTTAAGATTATACCAGACAGCCGATGAAGCACAATGTAGATGCAAAATGGTCTTAAATATTTGCCAGTACACATGTCTCGGAATTGTACGAATAAAAGGTTACTGTTGTCATCTTTGCATTGGTAGTAATGTTTAACTAATATTATATAAATCCATCATCTTTGTTAGAGATAGCCATCACTTAGTGACGATACTTCGGAATACGCATTATAAAATACATGTACATGATCATGTGATTTTAGCGGAAAGTCTAAACACCCAGAATCTGCTCTTTCAACAACAGGCCGATAATTTCTGAACTTAAGAGGACGTATCTTGTTTTAAGGACTATGTACATCGGTGTTCGGGATGTTGACGATGAAGGAAACACAAGAGGTGTCTCTAATATTGTATCAACAACAATACTAGATATGACTAGAGACAATAGATAGATAGATTTATTTCGGCAGTTAGTACAAACAATGGTACATGAAAAACACAGCAACAAACAATTTATCAGGGCACCAATGACCATGCGCACTATCACCAAGGATGACACAAAAAAGAACAAGTCCTTATTTCCAAAGAACGTTCAGATGAAGGCATTGATGTCGCGATCATTGTTGTTGGTGTTGTATCTTCCGCAGTTATCATACTGGGTATATATTTTAGCGGAAGGTTTAAGCACCCAGAACCTCTCCTTCAACAGCAGGCTGATAATTTCTAGACCTGTCCAGTATACATACTGAAAACTTTCACAGGTACATGCAAACACATTTAACATATAAAACCACATGAAGTTTTGTACCCTCATTTATTGGAAATAATATCAAAATGACAAAGATGGCACTTTTTTAAGAATATTTTTGTTTAAAAATTGCACAACAATCCTCGCAATAATCCAGACAAGAATGAATAAATAGCATTGAATGGAAATTATGCTTATCACGTTTCATGTTTTTGTATGATTTTTGCTTCCCGTGACAGGACACGATGGCACATATCGACTTAGTTACTCCAATAACCGCATACATACATACATACATACATGCATACAAACACGATTCTCATAAAAATACATTTAAAAATCTCACTTTCTCAAAATTACTACATTCCCCTAAACCCATCAAGTCAAAATATGATGTTATGTCAAAACTGGGAACAACTTTTCGCTATGTACTAACATCCTTAGAACCAAACATAAAATGCAATATATTTGTCAAATGCTCAGGAAGGTAGGTGAATGCTGCATACAATATAATGCCGAAAGCCACTATAACTATACTATCTACGCATGAAGTTAAGGAAAAATGTCCATTGTTCATGCAGACATCTGAGTCTGAGAAGTGATTGCTTTACCTACTACTTTTGGCTTTTAGCGAAATAAAGGTCGATGTTTCAAAAGAAAATACAAGCAGGAGATGAAGCAGAAGGCTATATTATATTATTTTCCAAACTGATGTCATGGTTTATCTATTTTTTCAACCAAGTCAGATTTAACCCGACGTTTTTTTCCGTTGATACGAGTAATAATACAATTTATAGCGTTAATGAATATACAGTGTATACGTGTGTTAGATATAATACGATTTGAGCGAATGTTAACACACGGGGCTCACATAATCTATCAAAGTTCTCTGAAAATATTCCATGAATGGTTGTATGAACGCAGAGAACGACAACAAATTGCATTTTATAAATATATATAAATGTACACATTTAATTACATGTAGATAGTTAAAATTATACTGACTGTGAATTGCCCTTCCTGTTATCCTAGGAAGCAAGAACAACTCTGTCTTGGATACTAGTACTGGTACCTGGTATAAAAGGATACTGACAATATATTTTTCCAATGGTTCCATTACATACAGTGCTGTGTTGAGCTCCCATTGGAAGTAACAGTAAGCCATGAAAGAACGAATTCTGTCGACTAATTTACCCATAATGGCGATATTTGATGAATCAACTTAGAGTAGGAGTATTTCAATCTTCTGTCACGAACTCGCTACTCAACTGACTTGCAACTATCTCCTGATAAAACGCAATAATGGTCATAATAAATATTCGACACCGGGGTTAAACTGGTCTCCGTTCCAAGTGGCCGTTCACAGTCAATGGGGACCAGTTTATCCAGATGTGTCTTAATAGTCTAAAGCTGTCAGAAATTCGTGTAACATGCGTATGAATATTTATTTTTCTCTGCTGCGAATATCCTTGATATTTAGACATTAATATTATTTTATCAAGTTAAATATGTTCACTCATGATGTCAGGGACCTCTGTATTTCGGTATTATTGACACTGGTCTTGTTTAGAGCCCTCATGTAATCGAGACGAAGCAATGACACTAATTTATAATAAAGTACATGTACATGTGTATGTATTTTATCACACAGTCATGCTTAGTCCCGTTGCTTGCTTCAAATAAAATAGATGGATGAACAGACTTAGTAGAACGGTTATCTATGTACGTTCTAACAAATGTGCCTAAACACCCACCATTTCTATCCTGTTTGAACTCGGTTGGAAGAAAAATAAAACAATTGTATTATATCAACAATGCTTTACTTTTTTACGTATCAGTTCAATACTGCATAAAAATATTAATAAAGTGATATCGCACAATTGCATATATTTCTTTGATAGTTACCCTAGATACTTCAAATTATTTTCCGACACATCTTGACAATTTTGTAAGAGTTGTTGCCCTATTTTCTGAAGATATAGCACGGTGATCTACGTGTTTCTTCATCAAATTAGATTGATAATGTGTTTTCACATAATTTTACCGTGAGTTTTCATTAAATTGGATCTTAAATTATCTTCAATTATATTTGAAAACAACGGGCTTCTTCCACAGACCTCAATGCAACTTTGAAGGGGCAATAACTCAAAGGTTTGTCGTTGTATTGAAAAATCTCACGTAAAATCATTTTCTTTCATGGAGATCTATAAAGATATAAAGATTATGATGGTTCGCAAAATCAGTCTGCTCCATTTTTTGAGATAATAATTTGGACTCTGTTAGTGTAAAACCTCAAACACAATTGCATTAATAATGTTTAGTGCTCTCTACTCACTTCAAGCCAAACATTTTGGATGAGTCTCGTTCAGACAGCCGCATACGGCCGATGAAGCACAGTGTGAGCGCGAAACGATCTTACGATTCGCCAAAATGAATCTTGGAATGACTCTTTACTATAACGTGTATGAATAAATGATTCTTGACGTAATTATTGTCATAATAACAAAGTAACAAACGCATGGTTAGAGATAATCATCACTTATTCTTTCGTGAACAATTTTCAATACTGATCCATTGGAATGAGTCGTATGAAATACGTACTGTGGTATCATTATTACGCAGATATCACATAAAGATCAACGCTAACATTCTCGTGATATTTATGATATTTTTTTAACTTAAATCGAAAATGCGCGAATTCAAGACCGCGCAAAAAAGTATTTTTATTTTATGGTTTGCCTGAAAATTCATGCCAGCGAATTTAAATGACACCACATTTTTTAAAAATACAATACACATGGCGTTTTGTATATTCATTTATTATAAATAATATAAAAAATACAAAAGGAAATTTAAATAACAAGGTATAAATATATTTATAAATAATGACACAATTTAAGTGCTTCTCACGTGAAGTTACGTGACCGGAAGTAGTCATCGCATTATATATTCTTGTAATGTGTTTTGTTCACCTGTAATATATTTATTTCGAACTGGTGCCCGTTTCCTTATGCAAATCAAAGCACCAAGAGTAAGAGTTAATGGGAACCAGTTTAATATTAGGGCATAATATGAATGACAACTCCGGGCATTGACTGAGGTTGAATTTATTTGATGACATTCGGAACGCCTCCGCCGACTCCATACCTCCATCTGACGTATAGTCGGTCGAGATATTCCGAATGGAATTGACGCTATATCAAACGGTTCCCCTCGTAGCATATTTTGAGCGCGTATCGTAAAAAGTAACATCAAGATCAGGAACAACTTGTCACTACGTACTAACATCCTCATCGCCAAACATGAAATGTAACATCATAATTAAATGTCCAGGTAGGTAGGTCAATGCTGCAAACAATATAACGCCTATAGTAGCAATAGCTACACTATCTACACGCAAAGTTAAGAAAAAAATCCATTGTTTATGTCGTCATCAGAGAGGTGGTTGCTGATACGATTAGACACATCTTAAAACTTCAAAAGGGCATATCTCGGTCATACGAGATGAAGTAGTATACTACTTCAATGTTTCCTAAATCACACAATAGACTGAAAAGGCTGCCAGAGATGATTCAATGATTTTAAAAAATATCGATTTCATGCACAAATGGAGTGCAACCCATCACTAAGACGACAATGTATTTATTACGGGGCACAAAAAGAACTGAAAAATTAAGAACAAACCAGTATGTGCTTATTTGGCTGGGCTCAGGAGTGCAGTACAGTGCAGAGTGGAGCAAGAGCGGAGTGGAGCGGAGCTGAGCAGAATGGAGAAGAGTGGAACTGAGAAGAACAGAGCAGAGTGGAGCTGAGCTGAGTAGACTGGAGCAGAGAATATTGTGGTTGACCAGAGTGGAGATGAGCTGATCGGAGCTGAGCAAAGTGGAGCAGAGCTCTGAAGAATATAGAAATAGAACAGAGCGTTTATCACTTAATTCGGATCTAACCCAATAGTTTTCTTCTACTGGTAATAACAAAATTCGTAAGGTCAACACATTGTATGAACATGTGCATGATATAATGTGACTAGAGTGAATATTAACACTCACTTGAATCATTAGATTCTGACAAAATTCTCTGAAAAGGATTCATGCATTTTAGTATGAATACTAAAAGAGCATAGCCATATACATTTAATTAAATTACGTTAAAATTATTATGAATTGGAATAGTCGTTCAGTGTACAAGGGAACAAGGAACGACAACTCTGTTATGAACACTTTTGCTGGTACCTAACATACAAAAGGATACTGACAATGTATTTTTCCGCTGGTTCCAGCATATACAGGGCTGTATTGAGCTCCCATTGGAAGTACCAGTAAGCCATGAAACAGCGAAGTCTGTTTACTAGTTCTAATACACCCATAATGCTGATCTTTGATGAATCAACTTCCAGTTGGGCAATTTCAAACTTTTGTACCAAACTCACAACTCATTACAGTGGCAACTATTCCCCTGTAAACACACAACAACAATCATCATATGATAAGATATATAAATAAATATTTTACACACAGAATGAAAGAAAACGTGCGATTATGAACGCGATATTTTTACAGAGCATGCAAATTTTAGTAGTCTTAGTGACATAAAGGTTTCAGCATACATGGAGTAACTGAATCATTGATTAATTCAATAATTCCTGATGAAAGGGTTTTAATAAGGTGTAGATAACAGTGCATTTTCTAAAATTGGGAAGAAAAAAAGAAGTTTTGATTCTGAGATTGAAATTATTATCCATTGATATTTAGCACTTAGGAAGGAGCTCTCAAACTTACAAAAAAGATTAAAGGGCTTTGAATAACTGCGTCGGCTATTTCAATTGTCACTGGGGTTTAACGTAGTTTTTTCAACAATGTTTCAGTTATATATGGTGACCGGTTCACCTAACCAGCTTTCCTGGACTGTTTACTAACCAGTACTAACTTAACCGTCCACATGGAGCCGGCAACTTCTCTACATATAGAGGAAAATCGACAAATTGTCAAATCCATAGAAGGGGATGACCTGCCGTGACCAGGATTCAAACCCGGATCTCCGGGTTACAAGTCCAGCGCACTAACCACTGGACCACGGTCGCGGCTTAGCTATTAATGGTTTAGAAATTAATAGTTCATTAATCTGTTCAAATTGGTTGTAAGGTAATTTTATTTAGTCAATACTTTTCTTATTTTCTTTTAAGATCTAGCTTATTTATATTTGTGAAAAGAGAAAAAAGATGTTACATAAATGAGTTAACTATAGTAAGGGAAGTAAGTCGTACACCGCCATGTCTCTACAAACAATATTAACCAATCAGAAGTCACGTTACAACGTGTTAAAATAAAACATTCCCAGCTGAGTGTTCTCAATAGAATTATTAAAAACTTTCTGTGACAGGTCCGTTAGTACTGTCTGTGTTCGTGGCATACCAGCATTGATAATACTAACTTAGCTTCTGATGTCAACCGATAAAACAATTATACTGATATTTTGGTAGGTATATAAATAAATCCACCCAAATAAATCGATACTCGTCACAGCATGTATAGTGCAAGATTAAAACACACACATTTATTACGCTTTGAGATACACAGTATTTTTTCACAATTGTCATCAGACTATTGATTAATTAGATACTACAATTAATTTTGAATCTTTGCGCCAAATATGTCAAACAATTTAAGTACCGTTAATTGGTGATAATAAGTTATAATAACAATAATAATATAATATATATAATATAATAAGTTATAACTACCCGGATATTAAACTCTGTGTATGAAAATACGACATGTCAACAAATACATGATCACTAATTTATTAATTAAACTTTCATATAACCGCTCAACTATTGTATTGGTAACGAGGAACGACATTCATTCGATGTCGCGTGAATACTATAAATCATGAAAACAAAGGCTACAATAATATAACGAACAACTAAAGGCAATAACATTTAATACTAAATTATTCAGCTCTAAAATTTTATTAAAATCTCGAAAAATACATCATCAAGAAAATAAAAGATCACTTACTTCGACACGTGTCCCACATACACGTAACTAGCAAGTCCTCAGGTCGTATCCACAATAAGAATAAACGTGTTATTTCAAAATAAATGGCGTACTTGCTGTACAATACAGTACACTTTATCAATATGCCAGCTGACCGTACGAAGATTAGCTATGCCTTGATTGTTCATGTATAATTTTATCGATCTGTTTAAGCGAAGATCTAAACTACACAGTATATAGTAAAGCTCTTTCGTTCGTAGCGACGGGACATAACGTGATTGTGTACTAAAAGTATACCAAATACGGATACGCACGATAGAACTGTATGTAAGATAGCGTAACTGGCTATTTTGACATATCAAGTTCCATCAATTGAAACAATAATAATGTACATAAAAACTCTATAAAGATTATATTGCAAGTGATTTGAAATTTTATACTTGGTCAGTCTTCTATAAACCCATAGCGCACGTAATTTACATATTTTGAACAACGATAACTACTCCCAATATTTAATTTAGGGTATATTACAACAATTAGCCTTAAGGCAACAGTAATGGTATCATGTGTCATGCAGTGAAAATTAGTGTTTTTTTCTTAAATTTCAAATAAGTAGATTAGTTTTTTAGATTGTAGAATTTAACCATCTTTGACTGTAAGTTGATCTATTTTCCTGATTGTGATAATTCTTTATTCAGTTACATCAGATGTCTAGTTTTGAAGTTAATTACCCCCTTACGCAAAATACGGATTGTTAAGCTGACAGTGACGTATTTTTAGATCGCAATCTCAGTAATAACTGACAAGTCAGCCCCGAGCACTTCACGTAATCGTAAATTTTTATTGGTTTATTATTTTTTAAAACATTGTGTAACATTTATTTCTATTGGATAAAAACTTATAATGTATTCTAATAAAAGGTCAGTTTTTCCTCTGAGAAGTCACTCTTCATAGTTAACTTCCTTGGACATACTTTAATAAAATTCAGAGGTAAAATATATGTTCATTCTTTGTCTTCTTAGACTAGAGAATGAAGTCAGGAGTCCGTGCTATTCATCGGATCGTAGCACGAAACTTTGTGCACAATGCACTTCACAAAATGTAGGTGAACGTCGCAGCACAATACATGCACCGAACAGTGCCTCAGATTTTATAACGTTCTTCATTAATTAGATGTCTGACTTGTATGTGACTTATTGTCACAGGGGTTTAACGCCGTTTTTCAACAATTTTTCAGTTATATACGGCGACATTATTGTCAAATTTCAATAGAAGGATATTTCCTGCCCGGAGCGAGATAGATATCCGACTTAAAAGAAAATTGCGAATTATTGTCAAAATAGTACCATATCATACCGACGCAATCACAGGGGGCTAGCACGTTGAATGGATGGAGTATTAATGGCGTGTTAGGCCTAAAATGGACACACGGACCAAAAACACGTATATCATACGTATACATATACAAGGGTTACAACTTCCGAAATGACAGTTTCTGCACCAAGTTTGTTTAAAACTACGTAACTTTATAAGGAATCGCTCAAATTTCTAATAACTGGTGTCTACGGATAGCTAATACATTATACTACACATAACCACTATGCACTTTGTCCAATTCAGAACAATGAAGCAGATATTTAATCTTTTTCCTCCGAAAAATCGTCAATTTCGTTTAGTCGAACGCGAAAAAGTTGAAATACCTGCTTCATCGTTTTGAATTGGACCAAATGTTTATTGGTTATGTGTAGCATAATGTATTAGCTATCTGTAGACACCAGTTATCAATAATTTGAGCGATTTCTTGAAAAGTTACGTAGTGTTAAACAAACTTGGTATAGAAGCTGTCATTTAGGAAGTTGAAACCCTTGTATATGTATACATGTAATATAGGTGTTTTTGGTCCGTGTGGCCATTTTAAGCCTAATACACCATTATACATCATCTCTTCAACGTGCTAGCTCCCTGTGAACGCAATCACAACACGCCACATATCACGGTAATGGTGGGGCTCTCGAAAATTGCCGATTGGGAAATTGTGTTCAAGAACGCTATCTCTTAAACAGATAGCTGCGATAAATTTTGCTATAGAAATTCGAACTTAAAGTGTGACTGGTTTATAAGAGGTATGTTTACTTTCTTCATTAATGTAGTAATTTAAAAACAAACTTATACATGCACAAAATGATTCCAGGATTTACATGATGGAATAACGCAATCTCGAAAAAAATGTACATTCGATGTCCGTATAAACTTACCACATTTTTACCCTATTGTTTGTTTTCATTATTTTACCAAGGATTGGCTATAGAGATTTGTTTGAATAAAAAGTTAGGTTGAAACGAAATTGGTTTATTGATTATACCAATGAAATAACGAAACAATAATATTTCATTTGTTTACTAAGTTTTACAGTATTAATATACTGGCAATTTAACTATGCTGTAGTCCTATAAATCGCGTTAAAATGTATTTGAAACGAAAATGACACCAGAACAGATGAATTTAATCAAACAACATCTTTTGTCGCCGAAAGTGTAATAAGATCGATTTGTGTTGTCCGGAAGTTGTGCACATTGCGATGACGCTGTTACAAGGAGAACAAAATGCTGCGTTTAATAAACGCAAATGCCCCGGGGGCTTTCTTGTCAATGGATTTCCATTGTAAATGAGGTTATTTTTAGATTTCGACATCAAAATCGGGTCAAGGTCAATTCGAGGTTGGGCGATATGGGAAGTTTGTGAGTTGTATGTGGCAACAACTGTATAACTAGCAAACCTTTCAGGTTGGTGCAAGACAATATGGTCAAATCTAGTTAATCGAGAGGGGTCAAAGAAATAGCCAATTTAAGACATTATAAGTCCAAATACGGATTAGGTCAAGGTCCAAGACAACAACTGCATAAGTATTAAAGCATTCTAGTACGCGATGTTGGTGCTAGATGAAACAGTGAAATCTAGTTTACTAAGAAACAGACCATTTAAACATTATAAGTCCAAATCTGCTCAAAGCCAAAGTCAAATCGAGGTTTGATCCAAAGCCGTTCAAAGTCAAGGTCAAATCGAGGTATGGTCCAAAGCCGTTCAAAATCAAGGTCAAATCGAGGTTTCGTCTAAAGCCGTTCAAAGTCAATGCAAATCGAGGTAGGATAGATGGAGATTGGTCCAAGGCAACAACTGCTTCAGTATCAAAGCATTCTAGTGAGTGGTGTCGGTGCTAGACGAAATGATGAAATGTAGCTAACCTAGAAACAATTCCATTTAACACATTATTAATCTAATCAAGTCACAGTCTGGATAATTTTAATTAGCAATAAGCTTGAATTATAAACTAAAAGAATCTTTAAAAAAGATTAATATTATGGATACTGATGTATTAAATTGTAGTAAATAGGGTCGTTTGTGTTGACCCAAGCAAATTATTATACGGTATAAGACCAGCTTCATAGTCATTACTGCCAAAGGATAAAATGTGATTTGAATGCAATACGTTAGTGATAAAGATACTCAAGTGAGTTTCATTCGGAACAAATTAACATGAACAGTTAAAAATATAAAAATCCGGTTCGAAAATGACCTCTAAACATATCATACAGATAAGCTAAGTTTATTTCGCTTGATACTACATGTAATTTGTACTCTACGGAAGCCCCCACAAGACCGTTCTCCGGGTGTTTCCCGCTGATAAAGTGAAGCCGATGAAGGGGTTCAGTGTTCATCGCAATACAGCGCTATTTTTGACGTTTAGATTTTTTGTTACATGATAAACAATGCAACAATTACATGACAGGTCTACCAAACAAGGGCAGATTCAAGTAAAGGCCCTTGACAAACATCGAGCGACCGTATTGGACTTGGTCAATAATTGAACTTTTTACTGAATGTCT
This sequence comes from Lutraria rhynchaena, assembly GCA_008271625.1. Lineage (NCBI taxonomy): Eukaryota > Metazoa > Mollusca > Bivalvia > Venerida > Mactridae > Lutraria > Lutraria rhynchaena. The sequence continues at coordinate 266,900 of VIBL01000188.1, forward strand.
AAATATCAAGGATGTTAACAGAATTTTGCATAAGCGGAAGATCAATATTTGTATTTGACTACACTACCGTTATTTGGGACCATTACAAAAGTACGCTAACTTAAGTATATTTATTCTAAATTCATTACAAAAGTACGCTAACTTAAGTATATTTATTCTAAATTCATTACAAAAGTACGCTAACTTAAGTATATTTATTCTAAATTTATTACAAAAGTACGCTAACTTAAGTATATTTATTCTAAATTCATTACAAAAGTACGCTAACTTAAGTATATTTAATCTAAATTCATTACAAAAGTACGCTAACTTAAGTATATTTATTCTAAATTCATTACAAAAGTACGCTAACTTAAGTATATTTATTTTAAATTTATAGCGTACTTTTAATACATATCAACTGTCCTTTAAGTCATCTGTATAACACAACAGCAAGTTTTGAAGCGCGACAAAAACCCTTTCAACATCTTAACGATAAAAATGATCTCATTGCTTTTTAACGTATTTGAGTGCATTTCTAAAAGCGAACTTAAAAGTCACAAATATTAGAAATAAACGTGTCGCTATTCCGTGCACATTGACACATAAATTTTCATAGACATTTTTACGCTTCAGATGTTAAAACTTGGGAAAAAACTATTCGAAAATTGTAAGTTTATACTGAAAAGCGATTGTGTCAGTATTCTAGAATTACAGTATTGACTGTAAGTCGTAATTGCGTGTTTCAGTGTATATTGACCCACAGCCGTTATTGTAAAAACAGAATGGTTGTCAACCAATTTAACAATTTTATTTGTATTTTTTACTTATATGAATAAATAGATTCATGACATAGCATGTATATTGCAAGATTAAAACGCACGTACATGTATTTATTTCGCTTTGTGATACCTAATCTTTTTTTCACAAATATCATTAGAGTAATGTTTAACTAACAATTAAAATTAAGTACGAATCTTTATACCGAATATGTCAAACAGGAACCGTTAGTTGGTGATAAGTTTAAAAATAAAATAAAAAAAAACATTAATTAATTAATATATTAATTAGATTTTCATGTTCAATGAAAGTTTTAATAATATCGTGTCTAGGTAGCGAGGAGCGGCGTGCATTCGATGCTGACAAACCTCAGATTAACATCATTAATATAAAGTAAAACTAAAAAAACGAAAACATTTAATACGATAATTATCATTCAGCTCTCAAATTTTATACAAATCTTAAAAATACGTAATAAAAAAAAATTCACCTACTTTGACAAGTGTCCCATAAACATGTAGCTTGTATCTACGGTAAGATTTAACGCGTTCTTTTCAAAATGCATGGATTCATTTACTGCACAACTCGTATTTGAGCTGGGACTAATATATACAGATGAGTTAGATCAGTTGGATTTAATTTTTTCCCTATAGTTGTGCATAGTAGTGTAACAGTTTCAAATGATCTTATACAACTGTTTGAATGATTTGTGTAAATAGGATTACCTGCCAGAAAAAATGCATATTTTGGACCAGAATTCATAAGACATTCATCCACTCATTTGATGAAGTGTTTAAACATATTAAAGTACAAGTTGTCTGCCATTGCCCTCCAACATTAGCACGGAGTCCGATTCACTCAGACACCTTCAAATTGACGTAGATAAACGCCGTATTTACCCATTCGTACATGTGACTCAACCGAATTCGAAACAAAGTGGTAGAATGAAATCAGCGATCCTATCATTTATAAAAATAAAATAGCATTTAATTGATGAACAAATCAATTACACAAGTTAATGTTTAAAAGTTAATGATGGAGGCAGAAAGTAAGGGAAAATGCTGATATATGTCAACTAATCAAACACGGGTAGGTATAACGGTTGCATCTTCCAGCATTTACGAAAATGAAAATCGGTAGCGTCGCCATGACTACAAAAACCGATTCAGATGCAGAACAATGGGATAATTGGTTATATAATTGCTTCCTAAACTTACCGCAAGACTATCATGAATAGAAGGCCAGAGTTTGCATTCTTTAACTAGAACTATCACTGAATGTGATTAAATACCCCCGCAAAGCCCCTTTTTAAAAAGCTTAATAACTTAAGAACATGCAATTTAGGAGAAGAGACGCACACAAGATCTACAGACAAATAAAAAGGGACATTACTCTGAGAGATCAAATTCGAATATTTTTTTACAATATGCACAAGTAGACCTAATGCCTAATATACCGGTAAAGTTTTATGAACATCCAACAAGCCCTTTTGGAGAATACGGGCACACAAGATTTTGTCCATAGACAAATAAAACAAGAGGGCCAAGATGGCCCTTTTTCGCTCACCTGAGTAAAGATTGCAACTTCTATGGTTTTCTTGTGATCTTACCTGGTGACCTAGTTTTTAACCTGAGTTGACCCATTTTCAAACCTGTTCATGATATCATTAATACAAACATTCTGACAAAGTTTCAGGAAGATCAATCTGCGACCTCTACAAGGTTAATAAGGTTTTCCAGTGATTTGATCTGGTGACCTAGGTTTTGATTTCAGATGACCCTTGATCGAACTTAACCAAGATATCATTAACACGTACATTTTGACAAAGTTTGGTGAACCTCCAATCCAAACTGTGACCTACAAAGGTTTACAGGTTTTCCAAAGATTTGACCTGGTGACCTAGTTTTTGATTCCAGATGACTCATATTCGAGCCTGTCCAATATATCATTAAGACAAGCATTTTGACAAGGATTGGTGAACCTCTAATCAGAACTGTGCCCCCTAGAGTGTTCACAAGGTTTTTCCAGGGGTGTAATCGATTCTGCCGATATCGATATATCAACGATCTTTGTAAACCGATTCGATATTGATTCCAATTTTAAAATATCGAGTATCGAATCACATGAAAGTGATGCCAGTAGTTGTTAAGCTGTTTAAAGTTTATCCTTTGTCTTTGATTATTGTTTACACTATGCATATGATCAAAAATAAAAGTATTTGGTAAATACCCTCTTAAAACAAAAAAAGACCCATAGGCTGAAATTGTGAGGGTAAATGTAAGTTTTTGCCATATATGCTTGTCAATCGATATATCACTGTATTGTCGATAATTCCCTACCAATATATCGATACAAAAATCCTTATCAATGACGCCTCTAGGTTTTTCTATGATTTGACTTGATGACCTAGTTTTTGACCCCAGTTTATCCATGTTCAAACTTGGTCAATATATCATTAATGCAAATATTCTGATAAGTTTTTGGGAAGATTCAATCAAAACAGTGACCTCTAGAGTGTTAACAAGGTTTTTCTATGATTTGACCTGGTGACCTAGATTTTGACCCCAGATGACCCAAGTTCGAACTTAATCAAGATCTCATTAAAACAATCGTTTTGACAAGGTTTGGTGAACCTCCAATCTAAACTGTGACCCGAGAGCGTTAACAAGATTTTTCTATGATTTGACCTTGTGACCTAGTTTTTGACCACAGATGACCCATGTTCGAACTTAAGCCATTTAGAAGAAGTGCACACAAGATTTTGTCTATAGACAAATAAAAAAGGGGCATAACTCTGTGAAAATAAATCTGAATGATTTTTTTTATCATATGTGCAAGTAGACCTAATGCCTAATGTGTTCATCAAGTTTTATGAACATCCAACCAGCCGTTTTGGAAAAGAAGTGCAAACAAAATTTTGTCTACAGACAGACGGACGGACAGACTGACAGACAACCTGAAACCAGTATACCCACAACTTTGTAGTGTGGAAATATAATTACTTTATTTATATACAAACAACAAGATGAGATACATATTTATTTACATGCAACAATACAACACAAATAACCCATACAAATATACCCCATCTGGTGCTTACACTTATCTTAACATTGACAATTTCATGTTTTTGTATTACAGTGGACTCTCAATGGTTCGAAATCATCGGGACTTACAAAATCAATTTTCCAGAGTTCAAGCCATTCAAAATTGAACATTTAAGTCCATGAAATAGAGTTGTTTCCCTTTTTATTTTGCATTGTGTTAGTGTTGTTTGTAGTGATATATCTTGATCATATAACAACATGTACATATTTGTATTATCATTCTGAAGTTGTGAAAATACATTGTTTGACCAAGACATGTGAATAACAGAGTAAATATTCGGCTGGGGATCTGATCACTGGTTTGAGCGTTCGAGTTTGTGGTTCTATTCTTTTCACTGCATTTAAAAATAAAAATGATGATATAAAAATGCCCAAAAAGAGCATATGTAAAACACATAACTAAAATATCAAAATATCGCATTCAGAGGAAACAAATGATCTCATGATGAATTAAACAAGAATTCATATCTAAACATTCATCAAATAAATTATGAACAATAAAAGCTAATGCTTTTGAGTGAAATATTCGAAATATCAGCAAGAGCCTACAAACTGGTTTCGAGCTTCATGCTTTAAAAAAGGTATGTCAATTATACATACAGACAACCTGACAAAAAACATGGCAGATGATGTGACTCGTAGGCGCCCCTTTTTGAGGTCTTTTGTTGACCATTTTTATCATATGGCATTCAATTCTCATTTCTGATTGGCTTAGAGCAGGCGATGTTAGAGGAGAAACAGACAAATCTGGTGAATTATATATGTCGCTGTCCATGAATAGCGAAGATTAGGCAGTATTACATTTTTAAGTTGGAATTTTTGTGCAGTGTTGAGCAGAAACATCAGAACAGTACGAGGTATAATACCTTAAAATCAGGCATCACATTAATATCAATGAAACTATCTGCCACATGCCGAACCATTTTATAAATGAACTATCTTCTATCCATTCATCTCAAGACTAAGTTCTTATTAATTACCTGACATGATACTTCAATGGGTTTTGAATTAAAAATATAGAACAAACATCATGAAATAAAAAAAATCATCAGTAATAATTAAAAATATATTATACTTATAATAAAACATGAGGGTCATGAAGGCCCTTTATTTACTCACCTGAGTAAATACTGCAACATCTTAAAAATGAAGTTGACAATTATTTTTTCTCAGTCAAACTTTTTAAAACAAAGGTTAACGCTTTGCCTCATAAGCATATTTTAGACTATTCCAAATTCAAAGCAAATATACAAAACAACAATTCATTTAAGAAAACTGGTTTATTTCTCTCTGACAAAGTGGAAAACATTGTGGCAAAAGAAGTCATTACTCAATTCAAGCAATGGCTTCTTTTGTCACAATGTTTTCAAGAGTTGTCTGCTTTGGATGTGAGGAAATGCAGTATTATGAGGCCAAGGGTTAAGATGGATTCTGCAATCAAACAACTACCTAAAGTCAGTATGTTGCATGAAATCAATAATTAGAAGATTGCCTGTAAAATATTCAGTGAATATGTGCTGTTTTTAGAATGGCTTTATTTTGTGAGTGTAGAGAACTTTTTGTAATCATTTTGTCAGGAGAAGTAATCTTTCTGTCAATTTGAGAAGTATTGACGTTTTTGAATTAAGTTATAACTACTCTAAAATATTATACAAGGTTTCCCAGTTATTTGACAAGGTGGCCTAGTTTTTGACCCCTTATGACCCATGTTTGAACTTTTCCCAAGATATCAGTAAGACAAGCATGTCCATTAAGTTAGATTAAGATTCAAACAAAACTGTGATTTCTAGAGTGTTTACAACTCCAAAGTGTGGATAGTCGACTTTGACTGATCCTAATAGTTCACTTTTGAGCGCTACATAGTCAGGTGAGCTAAAAATCCAACTTAAAATGCAAGTCAGTTTGTAAAAGACACTTAAAATTATAAATCTCACTAAAATCATTGAAAACAAAGGGGTCAGTGCAAGAAGGTACCAACCTCCATTGTCAAAATGGAAGTATGCTCTTCCTACACTTATCGCATTCTTGTAATATATTTCCTGTTTCTTTCAGAGATTTCAGCAAAGTAAAAGGTCTTTTAATACAACACCACTGCATGATAAAACTAAACACACACTTGTCTGTTCATTGCTGAATTTTTCAAACAACTCACTTCATAGATTGATTACTCCATTCTCATTGCGAATTCATCAATTTTCAATGCAAATCATATCGTTTTCTTCACTTCCCTCTTTGTCAATCGCTTCATCCAGTTTCTCAATTTCTCTCCTATACATTGCATCAGAAAAAGATGTATTGCAAAAAGATCCGACTAAAAGGTCAAAATTAAAACGGAACTTCGATGGTCCAATAATAGAACTGTTTCCCAGAGGATTTTTTTGTAACATATCAATACACTGAATTTTAGATTCATATGGCAAAGGTGATTTGGATGCTGTCCATTGTTTTATAGCATTAATGTTGGCATTAAAGACATTTCTGGCATCTGCTTCTCTGGAGCTTATTTCCTAGAATTGAACACATAAAAAATACTGTTATACAAGGAAAGAATTTACGATCACAAATACAGAAAAACAGGCCACCTTTGAAACAAAAGGATGATACAGTAAAACATGGTTATAGTGAACTCAGATACAGTGAAGAATCAGATACAGTGAAGTACCTGTTTTTCTCTATACATGCCCTTCCTTACTTCATTATATACTTTCATGGATATAGTGAAATATGGATATACATGGACCCTGCCTAACGACGACCAGAAATTAAGACCAGCTGCTAATATGGGCACTTTTTAAAGAACTTATTTTTCCCTTCTTTGGTATTTTCACTAAAAAATGAGACCACCCGGCTATTACGTAATTCAACCACTTTTCTCCGACAAACTTGTATATTTGTGCATTTTCTGATACTAACAACATTTAGTGATGGCTACTGCTGAATTGTTGAGTAGAACATGGATTAATAACAGATAAATGAAACCATGAAACTTTGTGTTATTTTCTAGAGCCAACAGATGTTGATGTGTTTACTGAAGTTTTCACTTCCATCCACATACCCATCCTAACAGCTCACCCTGAACCTTCGGTTCTGGTGAGCTAAAAATGTAAGTTTGCAGTTATGTGATCAAATCATTTAACTGAGGGTGGGGTAGGTATATAAACATTTTTTGTTAGCATTATATGCATTTACTGAATACTAAAAACTGAATAAAAAAATGAAAAAAAATGTCAAAACTGCTAATAAGTTTTTGAGATCGTTTTTTTTTAAACAAATCAGTCACATGATAATCATGTGACCCTTAAGCATTATGGTTTAAAAAAGAACAGCATCTCAAACTGAATTATAGAACCCGCTATTCAAATTCATGATACAAGCATATCCATGCCACCATTTGGCCACTTAAAAATATTATGTCACTGGAATGGTCGAACATTAATATATATAAATGTAACTTTTATGAGGTGGTCTCATTAGCAAATTGCAATATAGAGGAGACATTGAAACTTGGCCCAAATATTGAAAATTGGTTCAAGGATGTGTGGTTGCTAAGACAGATTTTACAGTAATTAAAAAACTGAAGAATTTTACCTGGTAGGCTTCACAGAACTGAATTAATCGGCGTGATATAAATGTCCAGAAGTGAGGACAAAAATGAACTCTTTTGAACATAAGTTGTTTGGTTTTAATACAAATGGCCATAAAATCACACCAGGTCATACCTGAAACCAAGAGACTTAAATTTAACACAAAAAGAATGAGTAAATATTACAAATATTGCACATGACACATAGCTCAGAGATAAGAAAATATTTATCATTTTTCTGATTTACCAGCAGCTTTTTTTCATTTGACTCATTCACAAGTTACCATAACAAATAGATTGAATGTAAAGTTGGAAATGTGAAGTATATAGAAGTTTTTTAAATGGAAAACATGATTTACTATGTCCTAGATGTAATCTGTCCAAAAACCTAACATATCCGAATACTTCCACTAATGTGCATGCCACACCAAGTTTATCTAGTTTGTTTCAACGGTACTTTCCAAGATGCAATAAAGTATGTTTCTGTGGTTTAGTGATTATGTACGGTCTCTCACTAGTAATCATTAGTAATTAGTAATCATTAGTAATTAGTAATCATTAGCCCTTTACTGCTGTGCGAGCAAATCCCACCCGAGACTAAATTTCACATGCAAGGATGCTGTCTAGTTAGCTTATGGAAGGTCAGTGGTTCTACCAGGTGTATACCTGCTGTATAAAACATCGGTGGAAAAGTCACCAAATGACCCTTGCTGTTTGTGGGACATCGAAACACCAGAGAAAAAATAGGAAGCAAAAGATTTAGATAAAATTTACCCATCTTTAAGAACCATCAATACACTAGAGAATGTTTCATGTAGAAACTAATTCTACAATAGGGATGGATATGCTTCAAGAGGTAATTCCCAGCTAATACTGGTGAAGGACAGCATCATAGAAAAAAGCAGTGTTTTCAGGTGAGAATTCTTATCACAATTGGTAGAGCATTCCAGCAATTTTTTTCCTTCTTTGTTTGAGTCCAGTAAACGAACTCTTCCCAATAAAAAAAAAAGACATTTTTTCCTGATTCCTGACCTAAAAGTTCCAAATTTTGGCATCACATCTCACATTTTCCCAATTGGACCAGATCCTGACCCTTTCCAAAAATCACTGCATTAGGTCTATGGATCATGGTTTCAGGAGGTCAAACATTGGGCATGGCACATACTTATTCTTTGATATGATTTGGTTGAAGACATTGTATTTAGGACCATTTGTCCTCCACCACTGATAATTCATGTGAGGAAGTTGGCAGTTACTTGTGAAGAATAAGGCAAGAGTGGTACAGAATCCAAGAAAACTGGTAAGGTAACTGCACTGGTATGGAACTGAAATGATGTTGAAAATAGGCTTAAAACCCAAAGAAAAATTATCTTACCAGTAATTGCCATCTGTGCCTGCATTTGGATCATATGCTGCCTAGGTATATCTTTATATAGTGTATGAACAGGTGCTTTGAATTCACAGATACCAATTATCTCCTGAGTGTTATCATCAAGTATCACTGCATCAGGTGAAGCCCCTATTTTACCTTTAAATTATAAAACAATACAGGCTGCTACAATAAGCATGTGGATTTTAATATTTTTATTTTGCTATTGTATAAGTTACCAATATTTTTTCAGGAATAGTAGAAAAGCCAACACATTACTATTCTATAAAGTATAATGAACCAATACAGAAAGAAACACACATCTGTTTAACAAGGATTTCCCTTACTGTATTTATACAGGGGTGCAAATTTCATTAAAATATTCCTTTTATTCATAAAGTTTTTTGTTTTCAGTACAAGCATATAATGCTAACAAAAAGAAAACTTCTACCTACCCAATTTAAAACATTTGGGTCACATAACAGCAAGTCAACATTTCTTTTAGGATGGCTTTAGTGATGACAAAATTTACTCTTGTAAGGATATTTGTTACAGGACTTATAGTAAAAGGAGCACATCAAAAAAGTGAGAAAAAGTTATATGTAGGTAAATGTAGTAATTTCACATTACACAATAGAAGTCAAACCTTTTAATGGGTTATCATCATCAGTTATGGTCCAAAATCCTGAATTTCTTGTACTGTAACCAGTCAATAAATCATACGCTTCATGCACAACAGGTTCAGTCTTATTACCATGTAAGGTGTACATATTGTCTTCATTACAATCATCCTCATCTGAATTTAGTGCAAGATGATACAGAAAAATAAAATACAATTAAAATGATACACTGCAAGAAAACTTCAATTTTCAACCAACAAATAGACATGCAGATCACAATGTAATAGGAGGCAGCAAATAAAGTTCCCGATGTGGGGCTCGAACCAGCGACCTTCTGCTTGCAAGTCAGCTGCACTACCAACTGAGCTAATCAGGCAGATGGGCAAACAAACTACTATAAACACATATATTATATATACAACAGTGTTACATTGATACATTATTCTAGTGAGCATTTCATCCTTCTTGATAAAGGGAGTGTCTGTGGTTGAGAGGTTATACATTAAACATCAAAAAAAACAACTTGAGAATAAAATACTGATTTAAGCTTCGAGACTTTTTGCAAGTTTTATAGCCTTGGGGCCTGCTTCTAAGTGTCGAAATTCATATTTATATAATATGCAGATCAGTGAACAATGAACTACTATACCTTGAAACAAACTTAACAAGAAATCATATGGTTTGCCTCGACCACCACCCACTGCATCTGCAATACAAGAAGCTGTCACAACTACGTGACGACGTAAGTCAAACCATTCTGGGGTTCTTTGTTTCACCTGATGTTCCATTACAACACAGCTTCATCAAGTTTAAATCCACAGACATTTCACTTACATGGATGACATTTTACAAAACCTGTTAAGGAAAGTAGTTTTTTGATTACATAAACATATTCAAACAGGCCACCCCCACCTGTTCTAATATGCCTTATTGGGTGGTCAAAATTCTCACCATTACAAACAGTCTAATTAGTTAAACTAACCATCCCCTTGAGGTGGCATCAAATCACTGAAGGTATCTCAATATCATGAACAATCTAACAAGACTACAAATACTATAAGAACAAAGCACTGAGAATCAATTCCTAGTATTAAAACCTAGTTATGTGCATCAAAACAATTCGTTTTGGTATAAAGCATAAGCTAAGATGAAGCAACAACATAAAGAGATCAAATTAAATTAAGATAAGGATAATATACTTGAACTTGTATTGTATTGAAACAGTAAATGTTAAAATAAAACATGAAACGGGTCTGGGCATTCACTTCCATGTTTTAACAAGACCAAAACGAAGATCTTTAAGCTATTTCAATCTCAGAGATTGAATGATGATGAGATTCTAAAATAAGAAATTTACACTTACGGTATCCTGTTTTTCTGTATCCGAAATATCTTATCCGGAATCAGTTCACTTTACGCAATTCCTTTGAATTTTAGCGGAAAATAAACAAACCGTAAGTGCGTGAATGATCAAGATTTTTACTACAATAATTAATCCACATAATGCTTAAAAATACCTGATTGATCACCTAAACACCTGTTTCATGAATACATTATATTAATAATTTAAGAAATACAAAACGAAGCGTATGACTTTTTCCATTAACTCTTTTCAGCGAGAATTGTCCTTCTTGATACGCATTTTCGTAAACTGGTACCCGTTGACTCCAGTGCACTACACCAAACAACGGGGACCAGTTCACGCAATTCAAAGACATTTTTATACGTTAGCGGGGTCTTTCAGTTGAATCCAGATGCATCTTTTGTTACAGTGCTGTATGTCCATCCAACGTAATACAAACCTATGTTCTATAGTATTAGACATATTATCAACGGAAGAAACCCCGTTAAATGCAGTAATATTTTAAAAAGTAGCCCATGACGGGCTCAGTAGTTAAACACACATATTATTTAACTGCACAATTCCATTGATTTCTTTTGAATATTTGTTTAGCCGTATTGCACCTTGTATTTATGTCAATAAATTGTTTGTGATAGTACCCGCCTGATTAACACAGTTGGTAGAGCGCCTGACTTGTAATCCAAGTCAACGCCCATCATCGAGTAATTTTCCTCTTCCTTATGCACATGCATACAGATTTTAATGATGTCCGGTGTGTATAAGAGTACATGTGCTCTTTTAGATATAGACTTAATTTGAGAAATTCAAACGTCAAACATAAGAACTAAAGCAGTTTTACTCTTGGGTTTAACGTCGCACTAACATGCAGTCAGCGTCATTTTGGCGACTTTTCCAGCTTTAGCGGCGGAGGAAGACCCCAGGCGCACGCCAGAGTAAAACCACCGGTATTCTGTAAGCTAGCCGGACAGCTTTCTCACGTGGATTGTTCTGGTCCCAAGTGGGATTCGAACTCACAGCGGTGAAAGGCTAGTCAGAGACCATAACCACCCGACCACGGAATCCTCTTCTAAAAATTCATTCGGAATGCAGCCAGATTCTTGAACAAGCAACATTATAGAGAAAAAATGTGCCCTTCATGATCAGTTTGAATTTTATTGTGTACCAGTATTTTATCAACTGATTTGTTATAAAGATTCGAATGATCACTGTTCACCGATGGCTTTGTATTTATGTATGGTTTTACTGTACAAATATTAACCTCATTCAAAACTATATTTAAAACGAACATTTGAAGTGATTTTTATATATCAAGATCAACAAATATGTGCCTAATATTTGTCTCAGACCTTAGTGAGTTTAGTGGCAGCGGTGTGGTGCAGTCGCCTATTTGTGAACTGTAAAGGTTGCACAAATCTGCTGTCGGTGATGATGATTAATCCTTGTGTTGAAGTTTGAACACGAAGTTCTCTGTTTCTTTCAATATTATTTATTCACTCAATAACATATATGATTTTGTATTAACAAAGTTTAAGCTTAAATACACAAAGTAAAAGTCTAAGTCCAATATATTGCAATAAACATGTAATATTTGTATGTTTTTTTTTTGGTTGAGTAATAAATGAATAGTCAATGTAATTCAAATGAATATAAACAAGAAACACAAGTGTGCTCTAAGACTATATCTTTCATACTGGTGCTTATCATACAAGATGCTGATTATAAAGAGTCATGCAGGCGTGCAAAATAGTGTATAGTCTGTTTCAATAAACATGTTACAAAACGCAAAGTTAAGTAAATGTAACATAGACGTCACAAAGACAAATCGTACTTAATTCAGTATGTCACAAAGACAATTTCTTTTACATTCTATCTTAAATTATATTCTCCTTTTTTAAAACTGAACTACCACTTATATTTTGGGATTTTCTGTGGAAGGTGTTACTTATTTGTGGACGCAAAATATAATCGCTTAATAACTAAGTCACGCGTTTTCATCATGCAAACAATTGAACAACATAAATACTAGGAATAATGAAGGAAGTCTTAGCCACTAAGGAGAGAAATTTCCACAAGTATTTTATTCAAAAAAGGACTGATCAAACAAATGCAATAAATTAATCACCTTCAAAATACAAACAGCTTGGACAATTATTACTTTATAGGATGTCCCAGCCAGCTTAAGGGCTTAGAATTACAGCAACATTTAACTGAACAATAAATTGACATATGGTAAAGTAAACATACTTATTAACCAAAGATACAATAATTTCTACAAATTTAGCATCCCACATTTCAAGGGATTGACATTTTTAATCAATTTCCTATAAAAACACAACAAAATTTCACAAAAACTCATTCATGACATAATATATACATGTATTTTAAATCACACAAATATGAAGAGCAGATGACATGATAATCTGTAGCTTGATTTTTGTCACAGACGTCTTACCCTGAGCGCCAGTATCAAACATAACATATTATATTGATGAATTGATGAGCTGATTGACGAACGAACGAACGAACGAACGAACGAACGAACGAACGAACGAACGAACGAACGAACGAACGAACGAACGAACGAACGAACGAACGAACGAACGAACGAACGAACGAACGAACGAACGAACGAACGAACGAACGAACTCCTATTTTGTGATATCAAGTTTCACTAATCTATAGTTTGAAAAACTTAACCATAATTGTATGCATAAATAAAGCCATTACACAGAGTCCATTGCAAGTGATTTGAAACAAATATTATCCTTGGTCAGTCCTTGGATCCTTGGATGATTCTCGCTAATAAAATGAAGTCAATAAAGGAGTGTTTGTCGCAATAAAACGCTAATTTTGAGCGTTCGGTTAGTTATTTTTGTTGCATAATATGAAAGTACAATATGTAATCTTTATAAATAAGTCTCCAGTTAAAATATTTTTTTTCTTTTTACGTACTTAGGCTGTTACGCCGCATTAATCTGATTATCAAAAAAAATAATAATAGCACATCAGATATTTTAACGCAATGATTACATATACAAAAATATAATAATGAAGTCATGTAACTACGGTATTTGCCTTTGGTGTTTCCAAATCATTTTTTGAACATGCGCGGAGTTGAAAATGATATTAAGGCCTTCCGTAACATCATTTTCCCATAAGTTAGTAAAGACACTAAATGTTTCATGCAATTTGGCCTAAAAAAGATTTGTTTCTGGTTACCCGACCGACCCAATATTTTACCTGCCGACTTATCTTTTTACGGCATCTAATTCTTAGTGATATATTGTAATTTTCACAACTCATTAATATTACAGCGCACATCTTCCCATACAGTGTTGCCGATATGTGTTAAAAGCATAAAATGAAAAAAAAATCCCTTCCTACTGACCCATATTTTTGAGCATGTAACTAGAAACAAACCTTTTTTTTGTCTAGGCCTTATGAATGTCGGTTGGAGAATTCAGTGTCAGCATGAATAAAATTTCGAACAAGTCAGACGTATCGCGTGATATAGTTGTTTTCCTTGCGCAACATTGCCACTCTGGAATCAGTCTCGCTTGATAAAAATATGTCAGCTGTTAGTTAATAGTTTTGCGTAGACTCGTCAACAACTTCAAGTTTCGCCATCCATTTCGACGTATTTTGAAATCTTGTATTGTAAACATCACGTGAAGCAGTTGCCTTCGGAGTAGGAAGAATATCCACTGTGGAAAATAAAAAGAGAAACATATTTTTAATAAATTGAATACATTCCAAGATTTTTAGACGTCAAAAACCATTGCAGCTTAATAGTTTAACAGACTTGATGCTAACGTTGAAATTGGTTTTACGTACAGTTGTTTTTTTCACTGAATATTCAAAACCGATGTCACTATAATCAAAGTATTATGACTCCGGTGAACTAATCGTTCGTTTCGAACATATCGGTACTAGTATTTGGTTAGACTAGGAACGACAACTAACCTCGTTTTGGTTTCTTCAAGAAGTAAACAGCAACAATGACACCCAACATGATAACTGCGGAAGATACAACGACACCAACAACAATGACAGCAACATTACTGCCTTCATCTGATTGTTCATTGTCGCCATTCATATCTAATATCGTTATTGAAACAATATTAGAGACATCTCCTGTGTTTCCTTCATCGTCAACACCCCGAACACCGATGTACATAGTTCTTGAAACAAGATACGTCCTCTTAAGCATGAATTCTGCGTTGACTTGGTCATTCACGTGGTACAGTGTAAAGTTTGTGAACTCCACGACGGATGGACGATCATAGATAGAAGTTGCCAATAAGTCGTCAAATATTTCTGATAGTCTTATCTGATAATCTGAAGCTAATATACGAATGAATGAATACATTTGATCAGTTGCTGCACTCGGACAATAGTAAGATATAAAATGTAAGTTATGTTTAACTCATTTGAACGCTAAAACATATTTTTCTGCATGAGCATTATGTTGCAATCATAAATGGTAAAACCACATGTGCTGCTTAGCTATCAAAACACGGACCATGATCCATATTAAAAAGCAACAACAGATTCATCTTGAAATCATCCTTGTTGTATTTGGATTTAATCTAATTGAATAAAATACATAATTATTTCATATAGATGTTTGATATAGGATTATGCATGTTAGATTCTAAAATTATAGAATCGTTCGCTTAGCTCCGTAAGCAGAGCGGTAGGTCGACGGACATTGAATACCTGAGTTCGAACCTTTGAAGTGTCGAATGTTTACCATGACCATTTTGCATGAGGACCTTACGTCACAGATAATTCGTCCTTAACGCTTACCATTCATGCGGAGCAGTTGGCATCTACTTGGGGCTAATAAGGTTAATACTGGTACAGAATCCTGGAACTCTGGATAGGTTAACTGCCCACCTGTGTGTAGCGGATGTGTTAATAAAATAGACGTGTAAAACTCGAAACAAATTTCTAAAAGTACAGTACTGTAGTGGGTCAATGTGAATTTGTTTGAACTCATCAATTACCATTTCCAAATATCATGTCATCTCCAGTGCGGGTCCATCTAAGTTTTACATATTGATAATTATCTTTGGGTTGTTCATCTGTGTGTATCAGAGACACATCTGTAACACGCCCCGGCGGGATCAAATCACCAAGAAATGTATAAAAGTTCTCAACATACAAATCTTCTGGTATTGCCATCCGCTGAAATGAATCGTTCATCGCCTTTGTTTGTATGTTTTCTGAAAGTAATATTGATGTCGTTCAAATTTCAATGTTAATTACAGTAAATTACAGTAAAATGTTGATATGTAAATCACTTTCGGGCGTAAAATAGAGGCGATCTCATTATCGAGGTAAAATATGATGGTGATATTGAAAAAATCACGGTCCGAAAATATGTGTTCATTTAATGATATGGTCTTAATATTAAGGTGGTCGCTAAGTGATGTTTTACTATTTATCAGATAGCAACATTTAAGTTACTCTTACATATACGTGACTTTTGTGAAGATGGATACAGAATAATGTACGTACAATTTACGCAAATTTACCCGTTAAAGAGACGGAGAGAGGGAGATAGAATTACTTTTCAAAGCAAAGTCGTGCTAACCAATTTAACATACAAGTAACATCACTGAATTTTCACTTATTCCGCTCATGTGTTTAATAATGACATCACACTCTCGAACCACTGTTTCTCTATGACTGTTAGGTTCTAAAAATTGAAAATGCTGACATTTTTAGTTAGGTTAACTGTTCATCATGTCACCTTGATCAAAAGAATCCGCCAAGTTTACAATAGGAGAGAGTTCTGTTACACCTTCAGTTCCAGTGGCGATTACTTGTAGACTCATTCTACCTGACTGTATATATTCGGGCGGTATATACCCTGAATATGTACCATCGTTGAGACGCACATCTGGTTCTGAAGCAAGATCAGGATCCTAGGTTATAAACGTTTCTCAGCTCAAAACCTCATTTTTGTGTTTCAGTATCTCAAGTAAGTTATAATAAGATTACTAGTATACATATATTTTTTTTTTAAAATAGAATTTTGTTCACAAAACAATTGATAAAAATGTTAATTTAGACGGGGACTTCATTACATGTTATGTATAGTATCTGAAATATATACGGCAAGCAAGCAACTTTTTGTAAACAAATTTCACAATGTACTTAATAGAGTTATTAGTTACTTGTTTATTTCATCACCTTTTTTATCAAGTGTAATTATAAAGCCCTCTGCTCATTGGTTTGGGAAATAATCTATGTCAAAAAAATTATTAAATAAGTCGCTCAAACAAAGTAAAATTGTGTGTAAATCTTGGACCACTCTTAAAATATTAATTTATCACTTGATCTAGGCATGCTGCTTTTCCATTCTTTAAATCTTCACAAGCATTTATAATTTGACTATCCGTAATATTTACATTTAACTGTAGTAAAATAATCATTAATTCACCATGTGAATACCTGCCATTAAAATTCAAAACCATTTTCATCTGCCTGGAAGTCAACTGATTCTAGGTTATTGATGGCATTTTTCGTATTTAAAGAACACAAAAAGTGCTGATTATTATCATTATTGTGATTAAATTAAAAATCAAATAATCAAATAAAAGTTACCATGACCATTGTCTTGTAGCAGAATGTGGCTGGTGAATCCGTTTGAATCAACAATAGCGGTGACATTTGCATTAATAACAGGGTATGAATTCATTGATATATCAGCGTAAAGTAAGGGTAGATTTCCTTGGGAGTAGTCGACCACGTTTTCTGACAGTTTCGCTTCTACCTTTATAATGTCATTTGATGATGGGGCTGAGAACACGTAATACTCGACTGATACGTAAAGGTTGTTCAGAGTAATGGTCACGTCATAATCACCTACCTAGTAGAACATATAAATAAACAATCAAACAAACAAACAATCAAACAAACAAACAAACAAATAAATAATTAAATATGAATGAATGAATGAATGAATGAATGAATAAATGAATGAATGAATGAATGAATGAATGAATGAATGAATGAATGAATGAATGAATGAATGAAATCAGCCAACCAGCCAGCCAGCCATGTATAAACATGTACGTTTTACATGTACATGTTTCCTTGTAAGTTGCAAAACATGCTGCTGACTATTGGTATATGCTGGCATTTTTGTGGCTGTTTCTAAAATGAATTATACAAAAATAAATATAATCCTGCCTACTAACTCTTATATAGGAAAATCAAATATTTATCACCGAACCTCAGCAGTATCTGGTATAAACATGGTTAATGTAGATCCCATTTGGTTTAGAGTATCACTGTAATTGTTCGGGCCGTTTAGTTCAAGCTGTACATAGGTTGTGTCATTAGTCATCACAGTAACACGTGTTTCGGGACCAATGGTACGGTCAATTTTGAAACTGAAGGCAATCACAAGGGAAGATAACTCGTCTATCTTTTCGGAAAGAAGCTGAAGAAATAAATCATAGAAAGATAGTACGCTGTATTTGTTTAATAAGAGGAGCTAATTAGACATTACAATACTTTTATATTACGCGCAGTACGTTAGCTAAAACTGTTGGTGCTATAAACGAATTCTAGGTCACAAAAACATTGTATGTATACATACGTACACAAGTAGAATACAATTTATTTCAGTCTAAAAAGGTGTAATGAAGATCTGCTATGAAAATCATTAAGATAAAGAAAACGGTAGTTTTGCGCTTTAGTTCGATCAAGTCAGAGCCATTAGGTACAGTAAAACCTTGTCCAGCGAACACATCATTAATAAGACAACCTCATTATGACAACTACACATTCTCGGACAGGTTTTCTGTATAATACACCAACTGGATGAGTCCACTTAGATATCAAAATTTTCTTCTAGATTCTATTAAATCTCCATAGATATGTTATACTTACCATAATTAAAGTACTTGCGGGAGATGTCATGCTGTTTGACATGGTTTCTGCAAAGGAAGCAAGAAGGCTAACTTGTCCCGTCTCTAGATATGTAAAATGCTTTCCTCCAGTCTCCTCGGCGATATTCTTCAGTAAAGTATCAGCCTGTTGGGATATAGCTATTGTGTGTATCACCACGCCGCTATTTATTGCTTTTTGCCTGGAAAGATTAATATCTCCTTGGTTGTTTTCTCCATCCGATATCAGAATTATCTCCCCTTTGTTTGCATTACCAAGTGTTGCAGCAACCATCTGTAGAACAAACAGAGTGACGTTCATCATGTAATACATTAACTCAATGATAGCTCAGATACGAACAACCTCAATTCCCTATGTTTGTTTATTAATAACGGGTAATGTGACTGATTCAGGCAATATTGAAGGTAAGCGTTTACCGTCTTCAAACCTAAGTTAGTTAATGTGAATAGTAGTCAGTAATGTATTCTATTTGGACACTTACATTTTTTTTCGAATCTGATTATTCTAAGCAGGGCATTCAGGAACTCAAAGCGGAATCGATGATATTTCAAACAGGCTCCAATAAATGATCCATGATCCCTTGATGGTCCCTAAAACCGACCGTTCTCAAAAAATAACTCCAAACCCCCTGATTCTTAGTGTAAAACCCCCGAAAACCGGACTCCCTGAAAATCGGAATTGTTTGAAATTCGGACGACTTTTCAAGTCCCATTCTTTCTCTTCCATTATAAATAGTTCTCTGAAAACCGGAATTCTCAGAAAACCGGGCTTTTGTATCATTTCGGAAGGATCATATACAATGTGACAAGTCCTCATACCATAAGATAACTGTTTTCTATAGGATATTTACGTCTGAAGTGTTTTCAATACAATGTATCCAACGTTTAGTACATATTATGTTTAAAACATTTAAAATTACATCAATGGCTTTGTCTATGCCACATCCTATACAAGTAGAACCTGACGCTTCTATTGGTAGAACACTTGTCAGTGTATCACGATCATCTTGTGAATTAATCTGCATAACGTCCATTGTTTCGGACGCAGTCTCTTCAAAGGTCACAATACCAAGCCAACTTCCATTGCGAATAATACTCTGTGTAATGTATTCAGCCGTCTGTCTCAACTTCTTTATTCTTTGGCCCTAACAGAGAAAATAAAATGTTTTAGGTTTTACTTCTGTTTACATCATTATGTCTGTGACACACCGACAGGCAGTTAAACTAATGAATTTTTTCTGGATTTTGTGTCAGAATTAACCTTGTTCTCCACAAGTAGGAGCGGAATTCTCAGCAGTGATGGAAAACATATGACTATAGGCCCAGTGTTTTCGACAGAAATATCACAGAAAACATGTGCTGCGCCAATAGTTTGACTCACGCTGACAATAGTAGGCATAAGTGCAGGGGTCTCGTGGTCGAGTGGTTAAACTCTTTGACTTGTAAGTATTAGTCTCACACTGCTGTGAGTTCGAATGCCACCCAAGGCCAAATTTCACATGCGATGAGGGGTCCAGCTTCCTTACGGATGGTGGTGGTTCTACAAAGGTGTTAAAGTTGGAATGTCGCCAAATGACCCTGACTGTCGGTGTGACGTTAAACTCGAGTGGAAAAGGGACAAGTGTGTTAATAGAAGCCGGTATAATGCTCAATATATATACTCAGTAATTGATAGTTGTATATTGTATTCGTTATTTTATGGTTTTAACAATAACAGTGTAAAATAACAAGCAGCGAATGCAATCAGTAAACTCATCGAGGCATTAATTTGTTTGTTTCGCTAAGGGGTTTCACACCCATAATAAGCATCATTTAAGAGTCAAACGGTGATGAGTTGATAAACTAGAGCTCCTGAAATCTTTAATGGACATAAAACAAAATGTATTAGAACATTTGAGAGCCTTTTCCATATTGTTATCAAGGATCTAATCTTAAACAGCGTTTAACCTGAGCCATATTTATCACATCTTATTTTTGTGCAAAAAACGGAAGAGTCCAACTTACATCCATACTCCCAGACGTGTCTAATACAAATATCCTGTAGGCTTCTCTTTCCTGAATGAATTCAAATTCTGGCGTTGTGTCGATTGTACTAAGTGGGATAAATGGATCTACATAATAGAAAAAAGGATGCACTCTTTTGTTATTAATGAGATGTTTGGAACATCAGAAGACTGACTGGCAATATCTGTTAGTTCCACAATTTTTACACGATTCTTATCTAATTCATTTTCGCCCGAAAGTTATAAATCCAATCCCTCATAGCGAAATATAAAGAACCTGTCTCGCTATAGCTACCTAAGGCAATGGCCAGGCTATCAGCGTGAAACTCGAGCAGTTATCGTACCGATAAAGTCCTTATCTGAAATCACGTCCAACAAGTAAAACTTTTCAGCGAGTTCTAATTGTCCAGCGCTCGAGGAAACTCTCAACCCGAATTTGCCAAAACGTGACACGGCCTGAAAAAACTGTTCACATACGCACGCACGCGCGATAAAGAAACGGTGAAAATATATGAGGGCCCTTGATTATCTTACAATATTCTGTAAACACGATAATTTTAGCTCGCCTGTTTCGGAGAAAAAGTAGAGTTATTATGATTGCTACAGCGTCATTGTCGCCGTTGTCGTGCAAAAACTTTAATGTAACCCATTACTCAAACACTTTTAAAAATATCAGCACGACACTTACAACGCTTGATTATCATGACAAGCCACAGTTGACAGTATTCTAAAAGCTATATTTTGGGGTTACGCCCCTTTGTCCAAATTGCTCATTAAATAGAATGATGTAAAACAGACAAGTCTTGACACCATTCCAGGGAGCTCTTGTTACATTTTATTACATGTAAATCCATCTATATTCTGGTACATATAACAAAGTATACAGTCATAAAATGCTTACAAGTGTTCAATTGGAAGCAAATAGGTTCCCAAATTTTCCATCAAACATGACTAGATTATTACCTCGTCTGAATGAAAACCATTTGGACGTAATTATGGGATCATTTCGAAGGAAATTAGCTGTATATTACATTAATTTACCTTTTCCGATGAAATCTAGATGCGCTAACATGACTTCCCAAGCACTTTTGTGTTTACAGACTTTATTATGAATATTCGGGGCCAACCTGTTGTGTCTCAGTTCTGGAAACTGCGAGTCATTGTCACAAAATAACTTCAACTTAAAGCAGAAATTTGAAAACATTTTGTTTGTTGACAATTTTGTAAATATACCAACATAAAATAGTTTATGAAAATAGTTTTAAGTTCATCATCTTCAATGTCATCATCAACATGAATTATAACATCTTTACTTCTACATAAAAAAGGAAATTGTTGCATTCAGCAATATCAATTTTCAAAGCGGCAATTCATAAAGAATAAAAAGAGGACTATAAGTATAGGTCTACTTACATCATCTAAGTATTGAGTTGACATGATGCTTGCTTTTTCAGAATCCTGATTTTGGTCCGGACAAAAGTAACAACGAAGTTCATTGATGTTATATTTACTTGTTGCCTTACATTCACTACTTTCGATACAGGAAGGTCCGTATCCTATCCTTCCACTAACACTCTTCGAACATCTTATAAAAAAGGAAAATAATCACAAAAATTGCAACAGAAGATAAACTTGTTTTGACAGGTTAATTTATATAATTTTGAAAATGTTAGGTAGAGTTAAATAAACTATGTGAAGGAACTACCTTTTGGGGAATCGTAACCATTGTAATAATACATGTAAACAAGACACAGTTTTGGTTCGTGTAGCGAATAAGGATAAATTCACCCCATTACACCATCCGAACAACGTATTAGACTCCCTAAAGTTATTACACCACTCGTATTAGTTAAAAAATATACATAATAGAGCATATCTTTGACAAGATACCGTTTCCATGCTTTTGTTGTTAACACACACGTTTGTGATACAGGGTTATATCTTACGAAACTAGAGGGAACAAAATAATAGTTGGACAAAAAGGTAAAGAAAGAAAAATTCAAGAAGATTCCTGGCCGGTGTTTTGTTTGTTTTTATGTGACTTATTGTCACTGGGGTTTAACGCCGTTTTTCAGCATTTTGTCAGTTGCATACGGCGACCGGTACACCTAACCAGTTCTCCTGGACTGTATTCCAACCAGTACTAACTTACCCTTCCACAAGGAGCCAGCAACCTCTCCACATATGGAGGAAAATCGACATGTTTTGTCAAATTTTCATAGATTGGTATTACCTGTCGCGACCGGGATTAGAAACCGGGCTACAAATCAAGCGCACTAACCACTGGACCATAGCCGCGGCCTGATTTCCTGACCGAGGCAAAAGGAGTTACAGAATAGAATACTCCAATAACGGAAGTATTTAGTTTTGTAATGATCTCACCCGTTAGGCTTCCAATTGCCATATCCATTTTCACGATAAAATCTTGGAAAATCAAACCTTGGCATAGGGTACTCATCCCACAACCCCCATCGTAAATGACCCCATTCGTGAACGATCACATTCTCTGAAACGCAAAGAAGTCGTGATAGGAAACTAAATACGACCTACTTCATCGAACACAAACATGAAAAAAAGGATCCAGTCTCTGGTAATTTGATCTCTAAGTTGACTACAAACACAGGGTGCTGGCACGTTGAAGGGATGGTATATAATGGCGTTTTAAGCCTAAAATGGCCACACGGACCGAAAACAAGTATATCATATATATATATATACAAGGGTTGCAACTTCCGAAATGACAGTTTCTGCACAAAGTTTGTTGTATATGTATATATGTAATATAGTTGTTTTTGGTCCGCGTAGCCATTTTAGGCCTAATACACCATTATACATCATCCCTTCAACGTGCTAGCTCCCTGTGGCTACAAAAACCTGGGGTGGATACAGGATTTTTTTGGTTAGTTGGTGATCGTAAAGTTAAGATGTTTACGTACAATATGGACACAATCTGCTGCTCAGCACATAACTGAGTGTTTTTTTAGTTATGCTTGTCACATTTTAGAAGGAGCTCACGTCGGCTGCGGTCCTCTAAATCCGCGCTTGAATACATTACACAATCTAAAAGTTCCAAGTTTGCTACAAGTACAAGTATCAGTAAAACACAAGGGATGTGTTCAACGTCTGCCTTCGTATCCTAACACGGGATTTGGTCTTCCAAATGTGACAATAAGACATGATGATTGGTGAGTAACGTGAGCGTGATTATTATCAGCTAGAACCATGTGGACAGTTCTCCATAATTACCATGCAATCCATAGTCTGTTCTTCCCTCGTTCAGCATAAAGTCAGCTGGAAGGTGCATGTATTCTCCATGTGTCCCACATTTAGTGTCCACACGTTTTACGTGAGGAACATCATGCTGATTGCTAATCTTGATGACTTCTGACAATTGCGGCAAGGCTGGTTGTAGGTCGTAGTTGCTTTGAGGGGACCATGATTTCGGAATGATAACTTTGATATTTTTGAAGTATGTACGCTTGTAAGTGGCTTGGAACAAGAGGCTCGATGCATCTGTGAATTCAGTCTGAAGGGAGAATTACGTATAATGTGTGATGTGACAAAGTTAAGACTTAATCAACTACGTATAATGTGTGATGTGACAAAGTTAAGACTTAATCAACTACGTATAATGTGTGATGTGACAAAGTTAAGACTTAATCAATTACGTATAATGTGTGATGTGACAAAGTTAAGACTTAATCAACTACGTATAATGTGTGATGTGACAAAGTTAAGACTTAATCAATTACGTATAATGTGTGATGTGACAAAGTTAAGACTTAATCAACTACGTATAATGTGTGATGTGACAAAGTTAAGACTTAATCAACTACGTATAATGTGTGATGTGACAAAGTTAAGACTTAAACAATTGCGTATAATGTGTGATGTGACAAAGTTAAGACTTAATCAATTACGTATAATGTGTGATGTGACAAAGTTAAGACTTAATCAACTACGTATAATGTGTGATGTGACAAAGTTAAGACTTAATCAATTACGTATAATGTGTGATGTGACAAAGTTAAGACTTAATCAATTACGTATAATGTGTGATGTGACAAAGTTAAGACTTAATCAATTACGTATAATGTGTGATGTGACAAAGTTAAGACTTAATCAACTACGTATAAAATTCACAATGAATGAAACGCATCAGTATGTATTCATATAAACTTTAACCCTAGAAATGAAATTGAGGTATTTTGTCGTAGAAGTACGAAAATGGACGAAAATTTCCAAGTCGACCCCATAAGAGAATATAGAAGAATTCTGTTAAAAAAGACGGTTGGTTCAATATGAGCTAATTTCCTGTAAAACAAATAAGTTTAGAACTAACAACACTATTTACTCTGTGGTACTGGGTGCCTGTGGTGATGCTGGGAGCTGGTAGTCATGCACAGTGTTGCAATGTTGGGCGCTGGGCAACTAGCATCATTTCGTATTAACATCAGGACCCGTTTTTTTGGGGGGGGGGGGGCTCTTATAACTATTGACATAACCTTCCATGCATTTAAAAAATCAATTAGTTAATTCATTAAAGTATGTCGTTTGTGGAAAATACGACATTTATAAACACTCTTATGAACTAATATCAACTAATTTTCGACAATATAATTTTAGACAAATAACCCATTCGTTTGATATAAATAACTTACTCGTATGTGATGCGTTTCGAACATAAAATGTCTTACAATTTTTCAGTCTAATATAAAAACTGATTGAATTAAGCTGTCGTTTATAGATTGGATTAGTCATATTTAAATGTTTAATTTAGACCGGGTCTATACTTGTACATCTCTGTTTATTTTACATACAGACAAACCAGTCAGTTGTTAAAGAAACAAATCCGCGATATGCCCTCTTTTATAGGTGGTCATACACAGGTTCCACTGTGCTTCAACCCTTTGCCTCATAAGCATAATTTGGACTCTTCCAAATTCAAAGCTAATACACAAAACATCAATTCATTTTTAAAAATTGGGTTATTTCTTTCTGACAGGGTGGAAAACATTGCTTCTTTTGCCACGATGTTTTCAAAAGTCTCTGCTTCAAATGCGGGGAGATGCGGTAATATGAGGCAAAGGGTTACAGACATTACATGTTCACAAATTCCTACTTACCTGTATTCTTTCCAGAAGTTTCGCATCTTCTTTTACAGAATCTTGAATTATGATGTAAATGTCCTCGTATCCATTGTTCGTTAACTTGATTGCCGTTACGGAGTCAAGAAAAGTGAGAATTAAAGCAAAATACAGCGTAACCAACATGTCTTTGAAAACCATATTGCGTTATAAATGTCCGTGCACAAATAATGAGTGTGCAGGTGTGTCGCTTGTTAAAATTATACTGATTATTTTACAGACTTGAGACGCGTCCAGAAATTATATTCGTGGTGTTTTTTTTGTCTTGCTATTAGGACAAAAGACGGATTGCGGAAGTGGTGATCGAAGTTTAAACGACTGTCATCGAAAAATGCTTAACAATAATTTCTTGGCCTAGTAATAAATAGAACAATACGTTTAATGGTATTCAGAAATATATTTGTATTTTAATCTATCCCCACACAATCAGAGAATTTACACTGAATATACGAAGTGAATCTGAGCTTATTAAAGAAAATTTCGAAAAATCCCCACAAATGCAACTTATTATTCTCATTGGTTTTAATGTTACTTGACTTTTAAGCGCGATTCACGTTTTATTTATGTAATGAATAGATATTCTATAACATTCTCATAGCAGGTATGGGTTATAAATTCAAAGATCAACCAATACTACTTAAAGTGTGGTGGTTACTCTTCAAAAGTTGATATTAAGTATCACGTGATGTTTTAATGCATATTTCTCACAGGAGAAAACAAGCGCTCGTTATTCTATTCTATTACAAGACTGAAGGTCTGTTATCATAAAAAAGCTTACTATACAATCACGTTGTAGCTGTATAACGGAGGAATGCTTAACTTGCATTCATGAATGGAATTTTTAATTATTGGTCTGATGCTCATCAGTCAATGCATCTTGTTTCGTAAAACGATACAAATACTTACCATAACACACCACCCTTGGTTGATGCCTAGATTTAATCTTACAGTAAAACCTCTATATTCAGACTACTTTTGAGACAGATAAAATCGATTTTGATACTAATATAGTGTCATTATCAAGTTGAAATATAAAGGAAATACCTAATACCGGTCCAGACATTTGTGTTCGCTATAACGAGGTGGTCTTAATATTGAAGTGGTCCCCGATTGAGGTTTTACTATATTAAGTGGATAATTCGCCTCATTACTTGTTCGCGACCATCGTACATCGACAAACTAGATAAATAGATCAGCTGTTTCCTTTCTTATTTGTACATGATTCTGAACTAATTTTTTCATAACTGTATCTTTAAAACTTCTCCATTCAAATGGTATTGACTATTAAAAATGTAATCATGACTATTTGGGGGCCTCTGACTTGTAATCACTAGCCCCTAACTGCTGTGAGTTCGAGTCCCAGCCGGGACCAAATGTCACATAGAAAGTCGCCAAATGACCATGACTGTTGGTGCGACACTTAACTCTAGTGAAACAAAAATAATGACTATTTGCAGTTTTAACTTCATTTTTTGCTTAGCCTCCAACTAAATAAATCAACAGTCACACCAGTGGTAAGCAAAATAGCATACTGACAGCTTTTGAGAATTTCATGAATAAAAACTAATGTACAAATTTTGTGCTTTTTAAATACCGACATGTATCGTTTTATATATTATTGTTTGTTTGTATTGTAATATAACTACTTTTTTCTTATTATGTTTAGGTCATATACATAGAAAAAGTTAAGCCGAATAACTAAAAAGTGTACACATTCTCCGTTGGAAGATTGCCTCTTTCTAGTCTTTTCCCTCTTTTTCTCTATCTTTTTCTTTATATATTCGTTTATGTCATCTATAGTATTGCTTAACGGCTTGCAACAGTGTTCTTTAGCTAATAATACTGACCAGCTTCTATTACGTCTATTGTAATGCATGTCTTTGTATATTGTCATCATGTTCACATAGGTATATATATATATGGTAGCATGGTCAATATAGATACAAAGTGTAGATATTTTACTCCATTGTATATACACACATGTAGATATATTAATAATGTTACCAATATACTGTATACAGAGTAAATAACACGGAAGTTATGAATGTATTGAATAACATTCTGCCAATGGTTAACTTTGAATAACGATCGAATTATCTTTTCAAAAATGTATATATTTACACATACGCTTATAGATTTGAAGCCCTCTGATCTTATCGCGCGCTAATAGGAAAATCTACTTATTTGAGGTTTAAATAATTATTATAAAATCACGCGTAAATGTGTCTGCATACTAGATCTTCATATTGGTCCGCTCTGTAAGAATATGTATGCATAGTATAACCCCTGAAAACCGGACCCCATCCAGACTGGGCCAAAAGTCCCATTTTCAGAGAATTCCAGTTTTCAGAGAACTATTCATGACAGAACTGAAAAAAATGGGGCTTGAAAAATCATCCGATTTTCAGAGAATTCCGGTTTTCAGGGAGTCCGGTTTTACTGTATTTCTGATTGATTCTTGATAAATCAATCGAATATTTTACGATGCATAGGTCCACTTGAATCATGAAAAATTTCCAGCTATCCGCTAACCCCACAGGTCCTGTTTTTTTTCCGGCCCACCCTGGACCTTTTTTTCGATGTGGGTCATTTTTTTTCTTGCCGGTATTTTCATATGAGCTAAAAAGAGAGTTGGAAAAAAGTATTTTGGGGGATGTTCCGGTATAAACCGGTTTCCCCTCTAAATCGGCTAAATGTTCTAGTCCCGACTTCATTACAATATAATTCAATAATCCCCTCTAAATTGGTCTCCTCTAAACCAGTCAAATGACCTGGTCATAGGCTCGGTCGGTTTGGAGGGGTTCCACTGTATCTAATATATATTTTTTGGTCTTACTATATGCTCGTGTCAGCAGATATATAAATAGAAGGGTCTTAAACTAGGTATGAAACAATGGGAAATTTTGGAAGTATATCAAAACTTGAAAACTTCCCAATTATTTGGATATCAGATAGATCCTTGTCAATCCTTAGTTTTTTTTCACGTAAACACAAACAATGTTTTTTGTAGGAATGGTTTTATTTTTGTGTTTCAAAATTATGTTTTGTCATGCTTTAAGTTGTTAAAATTCGTCAAAAAGAAAACAAGCAGAATGAAATATTTAAAAACGTGAAATTATTGAAAAACGCGACAAAAAATTGAAATACAGATATTGTTAAAACTAAATTTACGACAAATAAGTTGGAAGTAAACACTCAGATTTTCTAAAGGACTGTTTGACAGGTTACCAAGGAAATGAAGCACTGTTCCCATGTGAGAAAAAATAGTTAAAGAAACATTCATACACTGGCCCCGAGGTTATAAAACTCGAGAGTCTCCGAGCTCAAATATCAATTCCATTTTCAAAGTACAAAAATGTATTATGGTTGAAAAAATAAAGATGACTAATGGTTATATACATATTCAGGTCAGTCATGCTATCAGAATAATGTATCAATGCATGTTAATATCATTATTGTCTGATCGTAATTAACTTTGAACATAAAAAGATAAGATATGAAATTTGAGCTCGGAGATCAATCCCAAGATTAATAACCTCGGACCCTAGTATATTGACGATTGAGTTTCCAAAATGATTTTTAAACTTTAATACTAGTTCTAGTATTTCTTTATTTACTGTTTTTTTTTTCATTTGTTTTGGGATTACGCCTCTTTACTGCAGTATTTTGGTTATTTATTTATGCTACATAATATACTATTAATCATGTAATTGTGTACAAATTTGTTGGGCAATTTGCCTTCTTCTAGGATAAATTATATATCTACATTGAGGACAGTTAACCAAACAATTTCCCAGAATTTTGTACCAGGTATTAATTTGTTCTCCGAAAGCGATTGCAAAATGAATGATCAGAGGTGAAAAATGAAATGGCTAGAGACACAATGACTTCAACCAAACCGTCATCGAAAATATGTGCTACGCGCAAGATTCGAACTCACAAACCGGATGTCCTGAGACTAGACGCTTCCTTTAATGAGCTAAGAGGGCATGATTGTTCATTTTTCAATTATTGAACACTCTCCAATGCTCTACAAAACATAGCACACGTTAAATGTTATGATGTAAAAAACCTATCTGATCAACCATGACAAACCTGATAATTAATCCACATTTTTATGTACACAATGTTATGTAGAAACAACAACAAAAATGTTCAAAATAATAAAGGGAAGTAATGTAAGAATGTTTGATATAAATATATTACATTTTATATCGATTATTTCCCTTATCTCCTATTTGTATCGAGGTGGCTTCTATAATGAGCTGCAATGCAATGGATTAGGAAATTCTGAAGACCGGTACAAAGTGATCTTTATATGATGTGGTAGTCTTCATATTGAAGTGGTGGATATATAAAGTTTTACTGTACGTGAAGATGATGAAAAAGATCGGCTCGTTTTAAAAGTGATATTTTCTACGCTCGTACTTAAATATACCATTACCGTACCCACCGACCATAGAAATACCACTTAGTACAAAGTTTGAATGTGACCCCACTGTTAGTAATTTTACTATTATTATAAATGATTTCCCTATCCAACCGACTCAATAGAACTTCGGATACAGTGAAGAGTTCATTTCCTCGCGAACACGCCCTTTTTTATTTCACCGTTATGAACATGGTGAAAAATGAATATGAGTATAATGAAGAAATGTATTCGGGTATGTGTTCTACCGTAATAACATAATTATTTGGGTCCCCTGGAATTCACTATAACCGCGTTAAACTGTAATAACGTATTTTCCGGACATAATGAAATTCGTTACAATCGTGTTCAGCTGTATCCAGTTCTTTATACGTGAATCGAATCACACCAGATGTTGCAGTGACTGTATGTAAAAATCATTTATCAGAAAGATTGGTCCTTTGAAGAAATAAAAACGTAATTCTAGATTATCACAAGTACAGTAGATATATACAGTCAAGCCCGTGAACAAAAGCCACCCTTGGGAAAGACAAAATATGGCTTTTATTGACAGGTGGTCTTTAGTCGGAGGTCAGTTTGTTCTAATTAATCACTGATGGTTTTTTAAAGAATGGCCTTCATTCACACGATGGCTTTTATTCGAAGGTGGCCGCAAACACAGGTTTGACTGTAATCACATGATCATCTCCCATTAAGTAAAATAAACTTCATTCCATCACATTATCCAACTAAACGTTTACAGAAACTTATTAAAGATGTATGAAAGATTTTAATAATTGTACAATACATGTACATCAAAGACGTCACGTGGTATTTTCAATGCTTAAAGTTAATGTTAGTTTCATTTGATGCGAATGTTCTCTCCTGCTTCTGTGGGATTATACATGTATTAATACTTTGGACATATTTTCCTTGTTTCTTAAGATCATCCTTTACATATTCTATTTCAAATATGCCGTGTATAAATATTGCGTTAAATAATTGGAAACTTAAGACATTTACTATAAATTAAATATATTAATGAAATTGTACAAAATAACTGTTTAGTTGAATCAAGATTAATGTCAGACAAACAAAAAATGCGGAAAATAACATTTGCATCGAGGTTATTTACTAAAGCCATGAATTATCTTTCGAAACCAACCAGGAGCATTAAATAAGGAACAATTTAAACAAAAATTTTTAATTTATACGAAATCAGATACAGCGATGTCCGTATTCTAGGAAGCTGTAGGTGTCACTTGATTAAGGTTGAATTTTCAAAATACACAATAATTTTATTGTACTCAGAGAATAGAAAAAATATTAATCAAAATTAATACTTCTGTGATATTGATTATATAGAATTGTTATTATTTCAGATGCAGTATTATCATAATTATGAAATAATGGTAAGTAAACCCCGCTTAGCGACCAACTCAATATTACGATCACTTCATTATAACAACAATTTGTGTCAACTTGGTTCAAGGACCATCTCAGTATTAAGACCAATTTATTTGGTTTGAAAATTAATCTTGACCTTGAAGTTTTACAGAACGTATTTTATATACAACACGAGTTTATATGTTTATACCAAACTGATCTAATCACGTTTTAAATTAATTGTCGGAATGTAAATACAAACAAGTTTATGCTATTTGTTCATCAAGTTACGTCACACATATACATATAAACACAAGTAAATGAGTCAACATGCAGTTTACAGTTAAAACTCAATACTATGACGACATTTGGGAACAAATAAATAGGTCGTAATAATGAGGTGGTCTCTGTATCAGGTCAAATTATAGGGGAAATGGTAAAAACCGTTCCTGAAGCAAGTGGTCGTTTAATGAGATGGTCTTAATGTTGTAGGGGATTGCTAATTGAGGGTTTACTATACATTTGCGCTGAATTGAGACCACTGTACACATGTTTTGTATGGATTATCTGTAAACATTTCATATACGAATGCATGAAAGCCGAGTCTTTTCCTTTGATGTTGTTATTGAATTTACCAGCGGCAGGTCTCGTTTATTCGTCTTAACTTCGCGAAGAAAAGTTCGTAAATATTTACAAAACACAATGTCGTTGTTAATGTTGACTCATTTTCACAATCTCTATCCAGAGTTGTCGTTCGTTATCCATCACAAACATCTCTGTCAACGTCTGGAAAGTAGTTCAAAAACACGTGTCCGTGTCTCCTTTAGTTTCTTTAAATGTACATTTGTTGTCATAATTTTACACGATTACCGTCGACTTCTGCGTTTCATTTCCATTTATGCGGTGTAACTTTGTGACCTAATCACCAAAAGTAAACAAATACTCTCCATCGAGAAATAGTGCGCTAGATAATTAAAATAATTTCTCTGATTTTCTGGTAAATTATAACATCATTTGTCTCGAATGGGTAGTGCAAAATAAATTGCTTCACTTAGTTGTAAATTGTGTACCTTTTGTGGCTTTATTTCTTGTTTTACAAGAATCTTGTCAAACGCTAAGACGTTGACAGAGACGTATGGGAGAGATAACGAACGACAACTCTGGATAGAGATTGTCATTTTCAAGACTGGTGAGAATTTAGTTGACAACTATTATACTACAGATTGACCGATGTAATTCTCACATCCTGGTAGGGTCATATTACAACCAAAATAACAATAGTCATGCACAAAATATCGTCACCGTCACGTTTTCAAGTCAAGTCAAGAAACTTGATATCAGACCGTTGTAACTGGTACGTTCTCCGGATAAAACAGTTCAGTCAGCCTTCTTTTTTCACTGGGTTTACCGCCATTTTTCAACAATTTTCCAGCTATACGTATACGGCGGCTGCTCGCTTAACTAGTTTTCCTGGACTGTGTACTAACTAGTTAAGTTTTCCTGGACTGTATACTAGCCAGTACTAACTTATCCTTCATCAAGGAGCCGGCAACTTCTCTACATATGGAGGAAAATCGACGTACGTCAAATTTTCATAGAAGGGTATGACCTGCCTAGACCGGGATTTGAACCAGGATCTCCGTGGTCAAATTTCATTCGTTTACAACTCAGGCTGTATCAAAGACGTAAAGGCTCATTTGACTTTCAATCGAAGATGAACTAATTTACAAAATAAGTTTATGCTGAACAGCAACCTTTATGAAATAGACTTAGTTAATATAATTAGATAAACCGGAAATGAGACACATACACCTTCATGGACGTGAGGTCATTCATTGAAACCGCTTTAACTGCGCATGATTTTATTTACATGTACACATCATTACAATGACTCACTCGTGAATCAAATATCACCCCACATCATCAAATCATTGGTCATTGACTTGGATGTGTGATCATAGCAAACAAAGGGAAACAATTGAAATAACTTCAAGTAGTAAACATATTGCAGTATCATTAAACTTACTAAATAGACATTGTTGCGGGTAAGTTTATTTGTATAATTGAAGGATAATGAAACCGGAGTATTGAACCCGTCACTACATAATGATTAATGTTGAATACTTAAAGGGTGAATACAAAGTCCGAATGGCCTGAGGGAATACAGTAAAACACGGTTATACAGAGCCCACATATGTTGCAGAATTAGGTACTGTGAAGCACGTGTAATTACATTCTTCCCGAACATGCATTTTTCTATTTCATCATGTTATGAATATATGGAGAAACATTGATGTATGGAAGTAATTATTGGGGATTCTTAAGAATTCATTATAACCATGTTCTTCTGAATTTTCCCATGCTAAATGATATTCCAATACATCAAGGGTGTTACCCTTACGATTTATGTCGAGTCCAAGTTAATTAAAATGATTAATTATTTTAGTAATGCATTTTGTGAGTTTTATCCACCCAGTTGATAGATTTACACTCATAAGACCAAAAAATGAACACCTAATGTAGACTAAAATTCCACAAAAATACAGGGTAGCCAGCAAGGAAGAAAACTTTTTTCAATATATATTTTTTTGTTCTGAAGAAAAAATAAGATAGGTCGGGTCAGCGGAAACTTATTACTTTTTACGCCTCACATCAGATAAACAAGACATGAACAAATGAGTGAAAGAGTCAATAATGATTAAAGACTGAATAATTAACACCTTGATCTAGTTCATATTCTTCTAAACTTAAACTGATCAATACAATAACAATTTACATAAAAATGTTGTCGGCGGTCCGAATGTACTACTTTTTCTTTAAATATTAACAGTATACATGTAGAAGCCGCTGTGTTCAAGAGGTTATGGTCTCTGACTACTAATCACTAGCCCCTCACAGCTGTGAATTCGAGACCCAACCAGGACCAAATTTCACATATGAAGAAACTGTCCAGCTAGCTTACAGAAGGTCGGTGGTTTTACGCAGGTGTATGCCTGGGATATTCCTCCACCGTTAAGCTGGAAATGACAAACCAAATGATCCTGACAGTTGGTGTGACTTTTAACTCTTGTGAAAACAATAATAACTATTTTCAATTTAAACGTCGTTTTTGTCACATCCATGATAAGCAAAACAACACACAGATAGCTTTTGGGAATTTGAGAAATAAAAATAATGTATCAACTTGCTGCTTCAATACTGCTTCAATACTGTTTTAATATATTTAGTTTGTATTGCAGTATGACTCATTATTCTTGTCATAATTACGTCATATACATATTAGTAAAATAACTAAACACTGTACACATTCTCCGTTGAATGATTGTCTCTTTATCGTCTCATATTCTCTTTTTTCCCTCTATCTTTTTCTTTAATATTTATCGCTACATAAAAATTGTAAAAAATATGTTCGTATATTTACATAACCTAAACAAATCCAAATCAGCTTAGTAATTCTGACGACTACCGTTTTTTTCCTATTCATCTAACTTGATATTTACAAAATATTATTTTCGAGTATGTTGATTGTCACCTAATTATTTCAAATACTTTCATGTTTTAGCGAAGTTTTACATCTGCGTTTTCATACCCTTTAAACAGGTATGACACTGAATAATAAATTATGAATACCATCCTATTTATAGCCTGTTTGTTTGTATCTAATAAAATTATGTAGATCAATGGGTTGAACAAGGGCTAGAGTAACAGTGAAGTGTTAGAAAATTGATTTGTTTTTATGTGACTTATTATCACTGGGGTTTAACGCCGTTTTTCAACGATTTTTCAGTTATATACGGCGACCGGTACACTTAACCAGTTCTCCTGGACTGTATACTAACCAGTACTAACTTATCCTTCCACAAGGAGCCAGCAACTTCTCCAAATATGGAGGAAAATCAACATCTTTGTCAAATTTTCGTAAAAGGGTATGACCTGCCGCGACCGGGATTCGAACCCGGATCTCCGGGTTACAATAGAAAATTGAAGGCTATCGTTTGTTTATACACATAATCAACAACATTATATTATAACGCTTGTCTATTATAAATGATGATATTTTTATTCAGGTTTTACGCCTATTTTTCATATTCCGGATGGAGGGGCAGTAAACCTGGATTCTATACCAGTACTAACCCTGGTCTCCGTATGTAACTGTCAACTTCAGCGCATGAATGATCACTGATGAAGGTGAATGGACTTAAAACGCTAGTTCCTCAACCAAATCGTCACCTACCATGAGCGAACGTGTGCCGCGATAAAAGCTCGAACTCACGAACTCAAGTTCTACAGACCTAACGCTCTAACCAATGAGTTAAGCCGATGGAGCTATTGCGTCGCTGAAAGTAAGAGGGGTCCGCCTGAATCTGTTAGCTGACTTCTCGGTAGAGCTATTATTGTCCTCGGTTTGTTTGAATGGAAACTACAGTAGATAATTATGATCTGGTCAAAATGTGGTGGACAAACTTTAATATAACTGTTCAACCCTCTGTTTCCCCTTAGTATATCGGGTAAATCAGATTCAGCGTCATCCTCCATATCGAGACAGACACGCAATAGTATTTATAAAACCAGTGAAGCATTTGGGGAAGGCGTTTCCCTAATTAATCGTCACGCGTCAAGTGTCTTCGTCATACAGAGTATATATAACAAGCGTGAACAGCGCACGTTCATCACTTGCGAACAACACGCTGTATTGATCCAAGCAGCAATTTACCTGTATAAAAACACCATCTAGTTATTCTAGACGCTATATAGTTTCGTCTGGATAATTGACACTTCACTTTTATGGTGTTAACATTGAGACAGATTTGAATTTGTTAGAATAACGCGCCTTATTTGTTTCATCCTCGGAGAAAAATAACAAAAACAAAATGTGGATGTATGTGGCCTTAATAAGTACGCTTATTGCGATCGGTGCTTACGCTGAAGAAAAAACCTCAACTGTTGGGAATGTTACAACCACAGTGTTGGGACAGTCCGGTAAAATAAGGGTCTACAAAGGTGACAATATGACCAATGGGGTGACCATTACGTTCGATGATATTCTTGAGATTGATGAATCTGGAGATACAATCATGGCTCATAGATACAACAACTTCGCTCAATTAACCTTTGAATTTTCGGAACTCGAAAATACAACTTACCCGGACAGTAACGTGAGTGTTCTCAAGTTCTCATTTAATGCCGATATACCTGTTGAAAGCAACACTGCCAAATTAACATCAGAGATCTTTATGTTCAACGAGGGCGGAAACATTACCGTTGACGGCAATGAAGTGAAAGTTGACGAAGGCACCATGAAATTTAACGTAAAAATCGAGTCTTGGTCGTTTTGTAATACCTGTACAAATAAGGGTAAAGATGTGACTGGGGAATTTCTGGACTTTTCAATTGAGATAAAAGGTGCAAGCCAGCCCACCGAATCCAAACCAGGCGTTTACGACTTCGGTGAGGGTGCTAGTGTTTTGGTACCTAAGAAAGTAAGTGTTAGATGTTTAGTCTTCACAACCATTGCCTTAAATGTAAGTCTGTATCATATTATTTATTTCTGAACGAATTCAGAAGTTTGAATTGAATGGAAATTGACAAAAACATGGTCTTAGAACAATTTTATATGACTATTCTACTATACATGTTCTTAAATTTTAGGTATTATATCATACATTCAACACCCGGCCTGTTACAGTGCGTGCGTAAACTGATAAACCCTAACTAATTATCAAATCGCATCTTACGTGACTTTTTTCTACAATATGCTTCTATTTTACTGGCAACAACAAATATGTCATGAATCACTGAAGGTATGTTACATTACACAACACGCATTTGTTTAGCGCCACTGTTTTTTCCTGTCATTTATCGATACAACAATGGCACATTGTTCAAAGGAGACCGTGCTAGTTTGGACTTTTTCGTCACCTTGAATAACTGTATGATATAGCTGGGTCAGGTTTTAATGAGTTGTTTCCTTTCAGTAGATGATATTAATTTTTTCACAATGTCTTGGAAAATATCTATATATACTTAATATGTATATTTTATCCATCGTTTTCTTACACATGTAACTCTTAATGTTTGTCATTTAAGCGACACAGATAGTGATCGGTGACTTCCTACAGGCACGAATCTGTCTAGTGTATTCCGGATATATTAAAGTACCATAAAGTACTACATATTTATTGTATTATAAAGCAATAAACGGCCTTATACGGAGGTCTATAATATAGGGTGTGTCCGGTGCGATCGAATTTATGAGTATTGTTTTAAATTTATATATGTACCTATGGTGCACTTGAATTTGTGTTTTCTACACATTTTGCTAGAATTCCGAATTATTACCCCCACTGCCCAGGTCAATAAACACAGCGTTTTGTCTCATGACCCATTGTTCGC
The DNA here is from genome assembly GCA_008271625.1 of Lutraria rhynchaena. Classification (NCBI taxonomy): domain Eukaryota; kingdom Metazoa; phylum Mollusca; class Bivalvia; order Venerida; family Mactridae; genus Lutraria; species Lutraria rhynchaena. Next base: position 304,963 of record VIBL01000188.1, read on the forward strand.
GAGTTCTTTTTTCAATAAAAACGTATATACAGCAAAATCTCGATACTTAGACCACCTGCGGGACCCGAAAAATCGGCCTTAATAATGAGGTGCTTATCGGGTTGAATTACAAGGGGAGTCAATGGAAGTCACTCTGAAAATAAGTGGCCGATATAATAACATGGTTGTAATATTAAGGTGCTCGCTAAGTGAGGTTTTATGGTATATATGTAAACCCCGTTATTATATATATATATAATGTTGAATGCAAAGATATTTATTTCATTTAAAAAGTATAAGGTTCGCAATAAATTGTGATATCATGAAATATCAAAGCCGAAAAATACCTACGAAGCATTTAAGCGTTTACAGCTTATTAAAACGGGCCAAACCCGATATTCTATTAAATTTACAGAGAGCAAATTGTGATAAAATGTGATTTCTCATAAATTAGTTTTCGTTCGTTACCAACGCAACGGAGACTGAATGTTGAGAAATTTGTTTAAAGTCATTGATTAAATCGGAAAATAAAACTTATTGTTATCAAATCTTAGTTATGTAATCATTCTGACGTTCTGATAACAAGAAAAGGTGCTTTCATCACGGGCATGTATGTAAATGTTTGTGAAATAGGTGACTAATTTAACACCATATTCTAATCAATACATTTTTTCGATTAATGACAGAATTTTAGGGTATTCAAAAGTTGCAGCTACTATAACTAGACTCTTATTGTACAATTAGTAATACATACATACATACATACATACATACATACATACATACATACATACATACATACATACATACATACATACATACATACATACATACATACATACATACATACATACATACATACATACATACATACATACATACATACATACATACATATATACATACATACATACATACATACATACATACATACATACATACATACATACATACATACATACATACATACATACATACATACATACATACATACATACATACATGCATACATACATACATACATACATACATACATACATACATACATACATACATACATACATACATACATGCATACATACATACATACATACATACATACATACATACATACATACATACATACATACATACATACATACACGCGCACGCGCACGCGCACAGACAGACACACAGACACAGACAAACAGACACATACACACACACACGATAAAATTTACCATCCATTGAAATGCTTTCAGTTTTAGTAAAGATTTAAGTCAAATATATTTTGGGTCAGTCATATTTTGTCCGGACCTTTAAGTTTGTCAGTTATCTGGTCTAGTTAATATTTATTATCTTCTATCGTTCCCTCAATCTTATGAAATCTTCCAAAGCCTATTTTCAAAATGAGGCGAGGCTACTTTGTAATTGCAGTAATTGCAGTTTGTTAGAAGTATGTTTGCATGCTCTAATAATATAATACATATATATACATTTTTATACATGTATATAATTATGTAAACATCTGGTAATTAACAAAAAAAAACATTTCCAGCATTGATTCTTTTGTTATTTCTTAATTACAGTCACACACTGTGAAGATGTTTTCATATTGCGTTACAAAGAGGCTTTAAAATCTACAGTGTGTAACACGTGTCTTACATGTCTGATAGAGTCAGCGGCAACCAGTATCAACTGTTATTTACAGTGTTGTTTATATGTTGATATAAATTTATACCTGAAACCACAGCGGGCTAGCACGTTGAAAGGGTTGAGTATAATGGCGTACTAGGGCTAAAATGGCCACACGGACCAAAACACGTATATCATATATATACATATACAAGGTATATGTATGTATGTAATATATATATGTAATATATATGTATATATGTAATATAGGCGTTTTTGGTCCGTGTGGCCATTTTAAGCCTAATACACCATTATACACCATCCTTTCAACGTGCCTGAAACAAATATTTGTTATCGATTTTTTGCCGTAGTTATATACAAACGATGACCTTTAAGCATGTATTTGCTTTGTCCGACACTTTGAGAAAAAAAGTGTTTCACGTGGTTTGGCACTTTGTCTTATTATTAGCACATTGAATGCGTGAAAAATAATTTCAGCGATGAAAAGTCCTAGTTTTATGAATACAGCGCATTATCAGGGAATTGCGCATAGAAATTGATACACAAGGAAATTAAAACAACGTTTTTGATGCACTTATTTACATGAAGAAATTCAAACTTATGTCATAAAATACTTTAAAACTTCCTATTGGGTTTTTTAAATACAGATAATTTAGACCGCAGCGTCTTTGTATATTTAAGGCTTTTTTTAAGGAGAGGAGTTACAATGTATGCGCCGTGTATGACTCACATTCAGTCGATCGCAAGACTTGACGCGAGTATTCGCATACAACAATGATTATGTTAAGTTGGGTCTTTAAAATCCACCTCTTAATGTCCGTCTTTTGATTCAATAGGTATTAAATGTCAATATTTATTTGCATTTACGCTAACAATTGACAATTTACAGTCTCTGTACAAATTGTTCGACAATTATTTCCATATATTGGTATTCGCAAATTGCGTTGTATCGAATTAATCGCGTATTTCTGATTCGCTTTTATTGTTATGTATATAAGAATTAGCTTTTAGTGAAGCAGATTGTAGTCTGTTGTAATATTTACTGTAGGCGATCATTCTGCCATTTTAACCTTAAATAATTACATTTGAAATGCACTATATACACTGTCGTGGGAACCACTTTCACGCTGTTCATACGAATGCGCTCCGGATCACACTCCACTTGTACCTATCACCGCCTTATTTTCTAATTTACGATCAAACCAGTACATAAAATCATAACTCTTTGATACAATTCAGTGAAATGATAAAACCACGTGTAGCGTTTCTTTGAGTTTGTTTTAGGATGTGTTTAAACACAAACTCGGTTGATGGTGTGTGCTATTGAGCTGACCAGACAACAACCCAAACGGTTTCATAAAACCATTTGCTTTTTATCCACAGGTAACATACGACAATATGACTACGGAGGATATGCCAGCTGGTTATCCGATGTTAACTACTCAGGGATCAAAGAATATTTTCACTTTCCGTTTTAAAAAATTCTCTGAAAGTGCATTGTATGATCCCATCGTAGACCTTGGAGATAGTGATAATTCTGGTGGGTCTGACACAGATACAACAACAACCCCGGCTCCTGAAGACTCTGAAACAATTGAAGAGTCAGATGTAACGTTAAAAGTATTGGGTAAATCTGGAAAATTTACACTGATGCCCGCAGGCACTTCTACATGTAAGTTCTACAAGCGCACTTGGTTTCACGTATTTCGTCGCGAAATATAATGATTATATGACCTTATTAAATGTAGAACACACACACACAAATCATTGATATGAAGTGGGTCACATTAATAAGGTCCGCCCTGACTGCAAACGCGTCGTTCGAAAACACATATGATTTATAAATCAGGGTCAATAGATATAACACATGAGAAGAGTCCAAATTCAAATTTCAGTTGTGTGTTTTAATATCCTCAAGTCAATAATAATTTGATTATAATACCTTTCATAGTTCTGTGCACAAATCAATTGATGAAATATTACATACATTTATTACAAACAAGCTAATTAGTCTGATAAAGGTTAAGAACAAAAATAAGATTTGATCTCAAAGGTCGATCACAAGTTTTATAACATCTGACCAGGATTCACCCAAAACAGAGAGGTCAGGATCTCTATTAAATTATACGTTTAAATAGCCTGACATTGCCTGCAATTTCATTGAAATAACATTTCCGTTTTGTTTATTCCGAAATATTTGCGTGGATGGTAAAACAACATTACAAGAGTTGTATCATGTTCATCCGTTACAATTGTTCCTTTGACGTACTTTTCCAAAGCAAAGTGTCCATTTCTGTCCAGACACAGAATCTTATTAGCATGAATGAAATTTGGCGACTGGTATTGCTGTTTTGAGTTATTACCTCTTATTGAACTGGTTCGCTTACTGATATCTTGTTTCGTTCAGTCAATTATGGCTTTATCTGAATCAAACAGTGTTTTTGTACATTAATCAAACAAACTGTTCGGTGTATTATATTTCAGAGTACACGTGACGGCAACTATGTTTTATGTTTTAATCATGGTCTTGACGTAATAAAAATATAAAAATAAGTACAGCCAAGCCTGTGAACAAACCCTCAGGAAAGACAAAATGTGGCCTTTATTGACAGGTAGCCTTTATTCAGAGTTCAGTTTGTCCTAAATAATAAGTGACGGTTTTTCAAAGAATAGCCTTATTTCACAGGATGGTCTTGATTCGGAAGTGGCCGCAAACACAGGTTAGACTGTACATGAAACTTTAGATATCATCTCATTTCAGCTGATGCAGCCAAAAAGAAAATTACCATAGAATGTGACAGTCTTAAAGAAAAAACCGCGGATGGTGGAGCCATCAATGACGGTGGACATAAGTTTGAAACTATTGCCAACCAAGACTTTACTATCAGGTAACAGTGTGTATATGTGTGATAATGTGCATTGTGTTAGTTAAAAGTACAATATAACTTCGATATTATGACCATCCTTTGGGCCTCAAAGTGGCCTTAATATTGAGGTGGTCTAATTATCGGATTGAAATATATGGTCAGTATAATTAATTTGTTTCAATATTGAGGGTATCACTCGGTGCGATGTTACATTGCACAGTTTGATAACCAGATGGACTTTTAATATATTCAATCCAACATTTAGTTTGAATTCTCAATATATTTGTATAGATCGAGTGTAAGTATTTTACACGCAAAACATAAGAATCCATTCATTTATTTGGGTTTCTCCCAAGATTATAAATTTGACTCACTGTGTAGGTAGTCCATTCAAAATGAGCCATGATATGCATTCAAGTCAATTAAACGCAGTAATTACTGTACTTTTCAGTTCTCCATCTGATGAAAATTATCCAGGAACTGAGATTGGCACCAAAATGATAAAACTCGATAGCACTTTTAGTAATAATGCCAAGCTTACCATACTGATATATGTTTTCAAAAAGGATGGTGATATAGTCAACGAAAACGAAACTGTTTCTGTCAAAGCAGGTATAAATGAATGAATGAATGAATGAATGAATGAATGAATGAATGAATGAATGAATGAATGAATGAATGAATGAATGAATGAATGAATGAATGAATGAATGAATGAATGAGTGGATGAATGGATGGATGAATTAATTTTTCGGGTTTTATGCCTGTTGCCATCAGTATTTTTGTTCATATACCGCCGGAAACCTACCCAGTGTTATTTGATTCAATGCTAACATCAACCTTGTTCTCCGCGAATAATTGCCAAATTCTCCACATGAATGATTTGTGATGTAAGACGGTTGGCCTTAGACAAGTCTTCAACCAAATCGTCAAAACAGGAACAGACAGTTCTCATACATTCAATTACATTTGTTAAGTAGTATTGTTCTATTGCACCTAGCCGCGGCCGTGATCCAGTGGTTAGTGCACTGGATTTGTAACCCGGCAATCCGGGTTCGAATCCCGGTCGCGGCAGGTCTCCATATATGGAGAAGTTGCCGGCTCCCTGTGGAAGGGTAAGTATAGAACTGGTTAGTCCAGGAAAACTGGTTAGGTGAACCGGTCGCCGTGTATAACTGAAAAATTGTTTAAACATTAAAATGTGCAAGAAAAAATAACGTTGTAAACTTCACACTGAAACGTAACTTGTGTGATGATATCAACGAGCATTTTATTTTCAGGTACATTGAAGTTCAATGTTATGATTGAGAACTGGTCATTCTGTACAGCAGACTCCAGTTGTAAACAGAATGCAGTTGGTGCATTTGTAGATCTTGACATCATTATGAAAGGATCAGGGAAAGCTACAAAAGACACATCTGAGGGTTCAAATGCTTATAGTCTAGGAAATGGAGTTGTTAAGTTGACCAGAATGGTAAGATATATCTATATTTTTACATCAATGTCATTACTTATGAGCGGAAAACATCCATGAGTGGAGACCACATGTCTGTACAGAACAAGAGTTTGATATTCCATTACAGATTTTTTATCACTGCACCAAACACATCGGAAAAAGAAAGATTTTGCAAACGATGGACTTTATTTTGTTATTTGGTAATATTGCGGTGCTTGAATGGCAGTGGTAGTGTGTAAACACAACTTTAACGTTACGTACCGTGTAAACTCTACATTATATAAAAATCGCGAACAATTGATTTTTGATATCGGAAAGTAAAACACTATAATGAGTCATAATAAACACATAAAAGCCAATATATTAAGCTTGTCACATCTGGTATACATCAGGGCATCAGGTAAATACAGGCATATGGTTGTTATGAGTCACTGAATGTCAATAAATTGAGCCTTCAGATATTGTTAATGTCCTATTTCGCGACCAACTCATTTCAAAAATTCCTCGATCAAAAAATATTTCACCAAAGATTGTTTTCGTTCTATAGTCTAGCTTTTCGTTCGTTTTCAGTACGAGCATGCATAGTAACAAATAAAAGCATACCTATTACTGTTTAATTTTTGGAGCGCGAAATTTGTTTCTAAACAATATCTTTTATTTTGAATGTTTACAAACAAATACATATAAATACATATACTTAATATATATGATACAATTATCATGTGATTCCTCTTAACATGCAGCTATACTCTCTTTCGACTATATTGAAATTTACCAATATAGAACAACCTGTAACAATATTATCTATTCGGATATCTCGGACATTTACCCCAAATTCTGTAGCAATATTATTGTCGGACTAACTACACGTTTATTCTAACATATATTTCAATACTTCAGATTAACGTAGATGGTACCATGGTTGAGATGGCAGAAGATTATCCAATGTTGGCTCAACAGGGAAGCAAGGATATATTCAAATTCCGATTCCCGAAGTTCAACAAAGTAATGTATGATCCTACAGTACAACTTGCAGAAGAAAATGGAACCAGCGGAACCCATGCAAGTTTTGCAACACTCATCGTAGCCATCCTTTGTTTGATCATTCAAAAAGCAATCTAATGGCTTATCAGTACTAGTTCATTTACGTGCCATTTAATGCAAAAGGGGGATCATTCTTATGAAATCACCTGTTGTTTAATTCATCATTCTCATATTTATTCTTAGTTATAATCGACAAATCCTTCATTGAACACGAAGGACGAAACATGCAGCCCAAATATGTATTTACAAATCTGTATATTGTATAAATTCTTATTCACTGTGTAGTGACTTTAGGTTTTATTTATGTATTTCAAATTTATGTCTGAGACCCAAAAAACTGTCAAGAATGCAGGCATGTTAGATCAGTGTACATGCGTACTATATGAACTATTCATCTGTATTGACATAAAAACTGTAGCGAGATTGATTGAGAATAAGTTGTTGAGTACGAGACGAGCAGTGAACTCTACAGGTAATTATCAGTGAGCGCGTTTTGTTCAAATACAACGACTAAAGTTAGAACACATGCTTGTATCTCATTGGTTAATTTGTCTCAAAATCCACCAAAGCTAAAGCTGCAAATGGAGACTGGTTTCATGACAACATAATTTGGAGAGCCGTTATGATTTAAGATTGATGATAATCACAGGATCACTATCCTACCAAGAAAAATCTACTTTTTTGTATTTGAAACATTGGCAAATCCAAAGTCAATATCGAAATTGCTCAAAATTATTTGCAAACACATTTTTTTTGCATTTCGGAAATCAGGAAATGGAAAAACCGAAAACAAATACTATAAATTATGAATAAACAGGTTTGAGAATTAAATTTGTCAATCGGTGTCCAAATGTTAGCCTATTATTAGTATTTGACAATTTATTTATTCATTTATTGAAACTCTTCTATGAAACAATGAGAAGCCGACATTTTGGGTCAATGTTTTTAATGACAAACTATGAATTAACAATCAATAATCAGCCCATTGTTTTTTAATATTAAGAAGATTTCAATGACGCAAATGAAAGCTCTGTTAGAGATGTTTTACATACAGATCTTTTTGACGTCATACAGTCTGTGGCCGGTATAAAACTCATTTGATTAGGTTCTTATCAGCTTTATCAAAGATCTTGAGTAAAGAATGGAGAAGCAGGCCTCGATAGATCAATATAAAACATCAGTGCTAATGACATTAATCACGAAATCACTGTCTCCTCTTTGTTCCGTAAAATACATTTTACAGACAACAGAGAGAGTAATCCTATTAATATTAAACCAGAACCGTTAGTTGTTAGTTATCCTCTACAATATATCCGGGTAATATGACACTTTATGTTACGTTTGTAAGTCATTGTTTAATCTTAGTTTCAAGTTGCTTCATTGGTGTTGCGTGGGGTCCTGATTTGAAAAAAAAATGTGTCGAAAATTAATACAAATCACCTGAATATGATTTTATGACAGTAAGGTATGCATCTGCTTCCTTTGTTAAAACATTCCATTGAAAATCTGTTTTTTTCGTATCTTATATTTATATCATACAGCTTTTGATTATTCCCCTTTCCCATACATTTTGTACCTGTGTCGTGAATTTTTTTTTATTTCAGTGCTGGTTTCAAGTTAGGGACCATATTATTCTATCATAATTATGCATGTTGTTTATATCGAAGATTGGAATAAAATGTTTGTAATAACGTTTCTTCATATCATGCTCATAGTGTACGTATCATATGTGTATTTTAGCCACATCCGAATCTGAATCATTTCCGATATGTCTCTTCCGACTAGTCACTTCCGGTTTAACGCAGCTGTCATGACTGTTGGTGAAGATTCACGCGGTGATTCTATCCGATAGTAGAATGAAGATTCTAACTCGGTAATGATGTCTAATTTATCCGTAAAAAGTTAAAGTCATTATATGTATTTTTCAATGATAAGTATGAATTAGTAAGCTATGTTCTCTTTGGCTCTGGTAAGGGAGATAATTCTCTATGCCATATGTAATGTATACATATACATACACATGCATATTGCTAGTTGTTGGGTTAAAATAATGGTTTCCGCTAACAATCCCCATCAAAACTTTTTCTCAAATATGTCTATTTTTAGTTTGGAGATAAAGTTCAAAATAGTATTTAGTTCAGACCAGAGACCGGAAGCTTATTGCGTCCTACTTTGAGTTCTACAAAAGGATTCCTGGTTGCCAGTATATTGTCACGTGATGTGATCGTGGGGCCTTATGACGTCATGTTTGCTTAAATATCTTTGAAATTGGTTTGTTAAATTGTAAAGTGTACGCGTGTTCTTTAAACTTTGTAAGTCAAGTAATTAATTCCTGTGATGAGTACATAGATAACACAATAATTAATACCACGTTGTCTACAGGCATTGACTTCACGATTTATCATTCATGAATCACATTTTTGTTTTGACTTCACATTTATCGTTTATGAATCATATTTTTGTTAAACAAATTGAATGCATGATTTGCATGTAAATAATGTATAATTATCACGTAACAGAATGTGTTTTACTGTGGTAAGTTTTTTTAGCCCTGATTTTTTTGTATTCTATTTATAGAATAAAAAGCATTTAAAGGTCAAGATCTTACTTTCACTTTTTGTCTGGTTGCCTAGAAATTTCGTTTCTTTAAATAACATTCAGTGTACACGCTTTCGATGAGTTTAAAACCGAAAGTAGAATTTCTATTTTTAGATACTGAACTTTAACCTCAAAACCTTTTATGAATATATATACGTAACTTTACAATTAGATCGATATGAAAAAAATAAACAATGTTTTTTTCTGAAGAATTAATAAAAATATTTTCGCCAGCATAAATATCATGAAATACATGTACATTGTAATTAGAAAAAATAGGAAAAGATATTGCTTTAAATAATGACGTTAATTTCTAAATCACAAGGGCTTTTTTACCTATTCGGGATGGGTAAATTATTACAAGCAAGTTTGGTTGACGGGCCCAAGGATAGGAAGTTAAACAACTATTTTGAAACAACGCGGATGAAAATCGGTATTTGTTTCCTGTTGTTGTAGATAAGTTTAATCAGTTCAAAGATCTTAAATGATAAACGATCCTTTGAATGACTGTATAAACACTTTATTTACTAACCTTTATCTTCGATTTAAGTACAGTTTACGTACAAAATAAAAGTTTGTGTTTTTGTTCAGTTATTTTCATTTGTGACAATAATATTAAAACTGATTGATATTAAGCATTCTTAGAGTTTCATTCAATAATATATAATATTCAAATGTATCATAAATAGACAAGAACATGCTAAATATCATACGATACGTACATAACTTATCTGTAAAATTGTTAGAAGCTTTTTTGTGTAATAACATCTAGCTATCAATAAACTATTATTACTAATTGGTTAGTTTTCTCTTTATCTCTAAAATGGACACACATTAAGTGATATACATTATTCTCGGACATTTCTTACATTGTCACCGGAGTTGAACGCCGTTTTTCAACAAATTCTCAGATATGTACGGCGACCGGTTCACCTACCCAGATTTTCTGGGCTGAATACTAACCAGTACTAACTTACTCTTCCACAAGGAGTCGCAACTTCTCCATATATGGATGAAAATCGACATTTTTGTCAAATTATCATAGACGGGTATGACCTGCCGGGATTTGAACCCGGATCTCCGGGTTACAAGTCCAGTGCACTAACCACTGGACCACGGTCGCGACTATTCGGACCTTTCTACTTGAGACATCAAAATGTGTTAGTATATAGTAATATGACTGTGAGAGGTTAGTGATAGGACCCTGATAGGTTAGTGATAGGACTCTGAGAGGTTAGTGATAGGACCCTGAGAGGTTAGTGATATGACTCTGAGAGGTTAGTGATATGACTCTGAGAGGTTAGTGATATGACTGTGAGAGGTTAGTAATATGACTGTGAGAGGTTAGTGATAGGACCCTGATAGGTTAGTGATAGGACTCTGAGAGGTTAGTGATATGACTCTGAGAGGTTAGTGATATGACTGTGAGAGGTTAGTGATATGACTGTGAGAGGTTAGTGAGAGGACTCTGAGAGGTTAGTGATATGACTCTGAGAGGTTAGTGATATGACTGTGAGAGGTTAGTGATATGACTGTGAGAGGTTAGTGAGAGGACTCTGAGAGGTTAGTGATAGGACTCTGAGAGGTTAGTGATAGGACTCTGAGAGGTTAGTGATATGACTCTGAGAGGTTAGTGATATATATGACCCTGAGAGGTTAGTGATATGACTCTGAGAGGTTAGTGATAGGACTGTGAGAGGTTAGTGATAGGACTCTGAGAGGTTAGTGATATGACTCTGAGAGGTTAGTGATAGGACTGTGAGAGGTTAGTGAGAGGACTCTGAGAGGTTAGTGATATGACTGTGATAGGTTAGTGATAGGACTCTGAGAGGTTAGTAATATGACTGTGAGAGGTTAGTGATAGGACTCTGAGAGGTTAGTGATAGGACTCTGAGAGGTTAGTGATAGGACTCTGAGAGGTTAGTGATATGACTGTGAGAGGTTAGTGATAGGACTCTGAGAGGTTAGTGATATGACTCTGAGAGGTTAGTGATATGACTCTGAGAGGTTAGTGATATGACTGTGAGAGGTTAGTGATATGACTGTGAGAGGTTAGTGATATGACTCTGAGAGGTTAGTGACAGGACTCTGAGAGGTTAGTGATAGGACTCTGAGAGGTTAGTGAGAGGACTGTGAGAGGTTAGTGATAGGACTGTGAGAGGTTAGTGATAGGACTCTGAGAGGTTAGTGATATGACTGTGAGAGGTTAGTGATAGGACTCTGAGAGGTTAGTGATAGGACTCTGAGAGGTTAGTGACAGGACTCTGAGAGGTTGACTCTTGTCTCGAACATTCTCTGTTCGAATTTTACCAATGTTAAATCATCTTCCATATATATTTGTCTAAGTTTCTCCGCAGGTCTAAGAACAAACAACCATACTTTGTCGACACAGTGAAGAGAACACACCCCCCCTCCTTGTACTTTGATTTGTATTCGCAAACCTCTAATCCAAATGAGCTCGAATCACTCATTCAAATTTCACATATGAAGAAGCTGTCCAGCTAGCTTACCGAAGGTCTGTGGGTCCATCTAGGATTTTCCTCCACCGTCAAAACTGGAAAGTCGACAAAGACCTTGGCTATTAGTGCGACGTTAAATTCCAGCGATTAAAACAAGCGAAACCCTGATATAAAGACAAAATGATATTAAAATTGAGACACCTTTCATGCTCATGTCTAGATTCAGAATATCGTTCAGAAAATAAGTGACCGTTATAATGAAGTGGTCGCTTTGTGAAATTGTACTGTATTGCATTTTAGTAATTCTACGTTTTTTGGGCTTTGCGATTCTAATGATCATCTGTGTATTACAGAATGCAAATCGGACATTCAATGACAAGGTGTCTTTTCATCGACATTCCATACTTATGGTACACTTGCAATTGTTACATTAAAAAATGTATTCTCATTTTATTTGTAAGAAAACAAGTGTGTTGTATCACTAGGTCCAAGTTTTATTGTGAGTCGAAGAAATGAAACGACAAAAAATACAACGTTATAACCCTCATTCATCTTTTTATACAAGTTTAACAGTGTTTTAGTATATATTTTAAGTATCACAGTAGTTTTGTGTACTTAATGTGCGCAGTTGTTTAGTAATATACTATTACAATAAAAACACGTAATTTCTAAGGGTTGACCCGCAGATGAGGTAAATCTACTTTCGATCCAAAATAAAAACTTAATACATTTAACAAGCGCACGCAGGACATAAAATAATAATCTATTTAAAGAGCTTTATCGTCATACAGTCTGTTTACCTCACACAATTCATTGAAAGTTATCTTTGTTTTGATTAACTTCATGACGATCCATCGCCACTATAAGGTTGGGCATTATCAACATACCATAGTCGTTACGTATCTGGGCTCCCGTTCAATCATCACCGTGTATGAACGTTGAACGTTGTTGCCGATACAGTATATTAATATACTGAGATCTAAAATTATGAACATATATCAGCTAATATTCCACAAGATGTCGCTGAGTTTGCAAAACATAGTTCGAAACTGATTTTTTGTCCATGAAGTGAGATAGGGAGAGAGCGCGCAACATGTGTTACCACAAAACACCAAGTAGTATGTGTACAATACATAATCATGGGTGGCCTACAGCATAATCAAGTTTTGCATTCTGTTTCTGACTTTCTTAATCAAATACATGTACAACAAACAGTATATGTAAGGTTGCTGTGTTGAAAGATCTTTTACAATGTTTTGTGTGCAGTATTAAGTGGGTTTCTGCTCGAGTGACCTTAACCTTTTTATTTATGAATTGTAAAGTCGCATGCATTGTACACATCTTACTTCCTTATGTTTTTTTGCTACGAAAGTCACTGTGTTTGTTTTTCTATACACTCCCGACATTGTGTATGATTGAAAAGTCACTGTGTTTGTTTTTCTATACACTCTCGACATTGTGTATGATTGAAAAGTCACTGTGTTTGTTTTTCTATATACTCCCGACTTTGTGTATGATTGTTCCTTGTTGACATTTTCTACTCTTGTTAACCAAGTCCGAGAGCGTATGTTTAGTTTTTAGCAAACCTGGATATGTGGCGAGGTTTTATAGAGACCTGTGGTTGTTTTAAAGGGTTCTGCAGTGATTGTCAATGTCAAGGTTAATGGAATTAAAAATAGTAGACCGGGTTTATGCTCAATAAATCAATGGCGCATTTCAATGATGATGCTTACGTTATGTTGATATGCATGCCATACCCATTTAATCATTACCCCCAACTGTCGCTTAGTCATTCTATATACAACATTGTTCCTTCATTTTCATACGTAAATTTATTGATTGTCGTTAAACTTAAAGTTTGTGTCCTTGACCCGACATATATTTTTTTGTTGCTAAAAATCGTATCACCTCTGGTTTGTATATAAAACGTCTTTCATCCAGTTGCTTGTTTTGGGGAATACTTGTCAGCTTTTAAAAACAAATGACTGAAATGTGCACCATTAGCAAACTGCTATCTTGGTTATGTTTGAAACAGACCTCAATTGTTTGTACCAGTGGACGGTACAGCACAGTGATTACTAGTTAATGATACAAACAATGTCGCTTATCGAGATGACCTTGTGCTGATTACGCGGACATTTACTATATAAACAGACAGGCCGTTTCAAAAGAGTTATATTCAAAGTTTTACTGAACTTTACAGAATGCTGAAGTTTGCGATATTTTCGGTGTTTGTCGTTTGTGCGCGGGGGATGATTATGTGTCCCGAAAATATATGTGCTACCATGGATTGCGCCTCGGTAGAGAACTGCAATGGTAGGGTAAACAAAGGTGCTGGGTGGTGCGGATGCTGTGATGTATGTATGACACAAATTGGTAAGTAAAGAGCTATTTCAGTTGTACTATTTGATATCAATTATATCATTTATGAGTGAGGATTGTACGTATTTCTAAAACAACATTCTAAAGCTTGAACATTTTCGGATGTGTTCTGAAAGTGAATGACGAAGCGGTTTGAAGACTACGTTGTACGTAGGACTTATAATCAGTTATGGAGGTTAGTAAAAATCCTAACAAATGAGATTTGAATAGACATAATTACGCCATGAAAAGTTTGTTGAAATCTAGGGCTAATCAGGCTCAGTCGTGATATTATTACCACCCCTTCACTTATTTTAACCTTCATTTAACTGACGGATAATCATGTTCCTTCTAATACCTAGTGAAGATTAAGGCTTATGAACACGGAAAACACCCAGTGTTGTTATGCTCTCCTTTTACTTTTATGGAATTTATTTTAACATTATTACAGCCGAAGGAGAATCCTGTGTCAGCATGATGTTGTTAGGTGCACCCCAGACCACAGAATGTGCCCTTGGGCTACATTGTGACAGAACAACGATGAAATGTACAGCTGATGGTATGTGGAATGAAACACTACCTAAAAAACTCTTACGATTTATTAGTATACAGTAGGGCACAGTTATAGTTAATTCCCCGTAGACCGAATGATGAGTTCATTATATTCATATTTCACTGAATATGTTTCATTGATAAAAGGAATAGCTTTGTTGCCGAGTTCACTATAACTGTGTTTTACTGTATTCAAGTAACCGACACTCGCCAGTGTTATATACTTTGGTATCAATTAGTAAATTTCATGTGATTATGGTGACCGGCTGTTGTCGAGATGAGGTCACTATCTATGGTTAGTCGTCAGAACGAACCTGACGGAACTTAAAATACAAACATTGTGAATATTCATTCGTTGTAATATCAAAATACAAAAAAAACTAATCAATTTTTGGTTTAATATGACATATAATGAACAATTTATACGGAAGTGACTGAAAGAAACAAGGGAGGTTATTCTAATAATTTCTATTAAAGCAACAACGGTTGTCTCCCTTGTTCATTTTGTGCTTTTACACAAATATAAATTAACTTAGTCAAAATTACTACATTTATGTTCTCTTGAATCTAAGCTCCCTTCTTTCGACTATTTTTGTCTCGCGTATGATTGAATGAAGTAATTAGTTGATAATTAATAGTTTTGATTATTTTTATTTCAGCGTCACAAGATGATACAGGTATGGTAATTAGGATTATCATTGTGCTAATGATTGTTCGTGCTTTACACTGATTCTATGATTAGTGACAGTGAAAACATCCTAGCACAATAAACGCATACACACTGGTTAACAGTTTTATTATTCTTGTCAAAACAAGTTACGCTAATACATGTGCGTATTTTTTATTTAAACGAAAATGTACATTGGAATGAATGCTTTTGTTAAATAGACATTTATAAATGGTCTCTCATTGGCCAACTCTGTTTGCTCTAAAAAAATTTTGTTCCATATAATATTTATGTAGCATTGCGCAGATGAAAATTAATACTTGAATAATATTGACATCTTGAATCCGCTAGAACTGTTTAATGCCTTGAAAAATTGGGAAAAGTTGGATATCAACCACAAATTGACAGCACCGCCATCCTGGACATCAGCCAAGCATTTGTATGTACAAATAAAATACGTAAACAATGGTTCTATCTTACTTACAGCCACTCCTGCATGTTTGAGAAGAAAGGAAGAAATCCGACTATCAAAAGAGAATGGACTTCCATTGATAGGTGTGTCAGAACCACAATGTGACGCTGATGGTAACTTTATGGCTGCACAATGCGAGGGGTCAATGTAAGATTTCTTTTTATTGTTTGGGGACTAAGAAGGAGTAAAATTGTTTTACCATGATGGTTGTCTGTGGTTATATAGTATGTGTGATATGCTGGATGGCATTTGTGCCGTGTATACGGTATAAAGTATAAAGGTCATTTTTTGTAAAAGTTAGATAACTCATTCTATTTTCCTTAATGGGCATTAGTTTTGGTCCATTTACAGATTCGTTTGCGATGAGAACAATTAAAACTTTTTAATCAAATATGTTTTTGTTATGTTCGTTCTTTACACGCAAGTGGTCTTTTTGTGGATAAATTTGTATGTAAGGCCATCATTAAAAAGGGATTTGCAGATATGTGACCCAAACTTTTAATGGTGGGTTGGTAGGTAAGCATTTTTGGGTAACATTGTAGGCCTGTACTGAGAACGAAAAGCTGAAATAAAGACGAAACAAATTATTTTGTCAATATTTAGGGTCAGGGATTTTTAATGAGTCGATAGCGTAACTGCAGACCAACATTTTTACAGATGGTCAACGCGTAAAAACTTACAATGGCAATGGGAATTGGAACGTTTTGCGAATTGGTGATAACCGAATTAAAACTGTGTCGATTGCTTTTATTTGGATAATTTGATTGTTATTACTGCAGATGTTCTTGCGTTGATGATGATGGTAATACAATCGATGGTTATCAAGCTGGTATTGGAGAACTCGCTAACATGGGATGTAGTAAGTATCGTTTTACATAAGAACACTAATTATATATAAACGTACTAGTATGTTGTATTTTCTTTGTAATGAATTCTTTCAAATTAAATTAATTGCCCCCAATATGGCCTTATCTTAATTAAGATAGCGCAACTTAAAATGATACGGCCCCTACAGGCATACACGCACATGCCATATTCACACTGGCCAATCTCTTTAGGTCTCTTTGCCAACTTTTAAATTTCGTTAATGACAAGATCACACACATTTTACAATTTGTTGTGTAAATAAGTCTAGAATGCTACCTAAAATTAAACTCTTTGAAATTCGGTTCAATCAAACCTTATCTATGATAGTTTTACATGACATAGTTATAGTCTCATGTAATGTTGAAAAAAGAATTCATATCCATGAACCAATCAAGTCCACATTCTATTGCCTTCGATATCGAGCATATGATGCTGCAATGAGGTCTGTGGACCCGATATCTTGTAACATAGAATCTTATAATCTTGCTAGTCATGATGCAGAAATTTATTGTAAAAAAACAATTCTATTCGAATAGAATGTGCAAGAGATTTAGCAGCCTACATGAAGACTGGACTGATTGGAAAACTTTTCAATTGTGATTCCAACGGAAATTACAAAACAACCACAGCAGCACCTGCCATGACGACAAACTCTGCAACCGGAAGTGTCCTAACCGGAAACGTAGGATTGACAGGATTAAATACCGTTACAGGTCCGTTCGAAAACAATACTGTCCTACAAGTGTTTCAATTGAAAATGAAATCAATGATTTACAAAAGTAAATTTGCTGTAAAATGCCACAATTAGTCCATCCATAAAAACTATTGGTTTGTGGTTACGCGACCTAAACTTTGAACTGTAGATAGGTAGATAGGTAGGTAGGTAGGTAGGTAGGTAGGTAGGTAGGTAGGTAGATAGGTAGGTAGGTAGGTAGGTAGGTAGGTAGGTAGATAGGTAGATAGGTAGGTAGGTAGGTAGGTAGGTAGGTAGGTAGGTAGGTAGGTAGGTAGATAGGTAGGCATTTTCTTGTTAGCATTACAAGCTTGAGGCGAAAACGAAAAGCTGCAATAGAGAACAAAATTTGCGAAAAACGTTTTGGATCTCTGTTTAATGAGTCAGTCGCGTAACAGCAAACCAAGAAATTTTAATGATGATCTTATTGTTATTAAATACGTCTGCGGAAAATGAATTTAGGCTGTTTTTACATACGTCTATGCCGAACGTTAATTATTGTATAATGCGTTTAATTTACTAATATTTTCATGAGTAATTCAAGCAATCAACTAATCTATAGAGAAAAAATCGATGTCTTGCAAAAATAATTCTCTTATTGTTTTGCAACTGTAATTCAGTAGAATAAGAAAGCAAGGTCCTTTCATAAGCGCGGTGTATATGGTCAACACCAAAAGCAAACCTTCACACACGTATCTAACTTTACCAGTAGTTATATTCCGGACGAAGTAATTTAATAGATAAATTTCAATTGATGATTTTACTATAGGTGCGTGTGCCAAAGAATTGTTGTCTGCGCAGAGTACATCACTGCTGGGTGCTTTTGTGCCAGAATGTGATGCTGATGGCATGTATATTCCCAGACAATGTCAAGGTTCAGAGTAAGATATCGTTTTTTTTCTGTTCTAAGACAAAAATATGACCAATCAAACCTGTGTTAAGGACCAATTGAGTGTAGGAACCATCCTACTGTATATTCTGGTCCCCGTTTATTTTAGAAATGTCCTTCTTAAAGCAGTTTTAAACTTAAAAACCTTGTCAAGGGTTCACATTTCAGACATTCACCAAGTTCATGGAACGTGGCACATTAAGGTCAATCAATTTACAATTTTATCAATTCAATTTTCTTTACTGAAAAAAGACAATAAAATTAGTCGTCGGGGAATTGTGACAGTGTACAATGTTAAATATTCTGTACGTATTACAGATGTTATTGTGTAAGAAAAGACGGAACAAAGATAGAGGGCTATTCTTCACCTATTGCCATGAAAGATCACGTGACTTGTCGTGAGTATTTTCATATAATAATTTGATTTGTCCGCATTTTTAGGTTGCTTTTACTATTTTATTTCGATTGGCTTGAAAGTTACCGAGTCTAGGCCGCTATCGACATGCTTTGCACAGGAGATGCCTGTTTTATCTTTATTTGTTTGTTCCAAATTGTCGACAATAAATGTGTTTGGCCAAATAGCCTAAGTTTAGACGATGGCCTTGTAATTGTAGCTTTTCCGGGGTTGATAACTTCAGTATTAATACATACAGTAAAACCTGTATTACAAAAAAAGAACAACGACAATAAAGTCTCAATATTGAAGTGGTAATATTACCTGGTTGAAATACAGAAGTTCTGAAAACCGGTCCGAATATAAGAGGTCGTTATAATACGGCTGTCGTAGTACTGAGGTAGTCGCTAAATGAGGTTCTATTGTACATTAAGCACTATATGTTGTAGAATGTGCCAGAGACAAGGATATGTACGCCACAATGGGAATTTTAGGACGTATCCATACATGTAGATCTAATGGAAACTATCAACAATATCAATGTATAGGATCTGTGTGTTACTGTACTGATGATAATGGAGATAGACTTACAGACCAATCTGTAAACATAGGAAATATCAATGATCTGAAATGCATGTAAAATGTGAGTATTTTTCATCGGTGATTGAGTTTTACGTATTATACATCTTTATGGTGTTCCTGTAACCACAAACTTGCTGGATGGTTTTAATAAAATTTGACAATGTAAACTATTCATAAACGGAGAATAAAACGAAATTTTTATCAATTTGTTACAATTTGTCAAGTTTGTCCTGCAAATAAATTGGAGAAAATCAAAATAAGTGATGGTTCTTTAAAGGGGTCGTGTAGTGAGGTTTTACTGTACCTTTCATCCTGTAGATGAATTTTGTGTATGTAGATGATTATGTATATACGTGTATAGATTTGTATAAAACATGATTAATTTGATGTTCGTAAATGATGACACAGCTGATGAAATTATTGTTATTTTTTTAATTTTAGGAGAAGTGATCAAACATTTGAAGATGATATTACCGTATATTGGTTTTATATCAAACAGTTGATTTTATATTCTAGATGTTTTTGTATTTTATTATTTGTAAAAATAAAAAGAATTGGTTACAGTAAGGCATGGTGTTTGTTGTACGTTAGTTCAGCCAGAATTCAATTTGTGATGAAATTAATATGAATTATGCCGTAAAACTTGACAACTATGACACAAAGGAAGAAAGATAATACATATAGCGAACCAGATTCAGAGGTGTATATGAATGATTACATCAGACTAGAAAATATGTCTTCTTTTCATATGGTCTTTTGACAAAAAAATAAGGTAGCAAGGTCGAAAAACGTTCCTACTCTATTTTTACAGAAACGTTTTTGAGAATTCAGTGTACGATTCATCCCTAAATATTTTCGTACATTGGATTTTGTCCGAAGAAACTGGGCGCCAAAACTAAAGACCATCGGGTAACGGTAAACATACATGTATTAGCTTTTTTTTCTCGGGCTGTATAAAATAACCTTTATGTACTTTATGTACAAATTTACTAGGGGTCCACAGTGGTTTCATACATACAAGTACATTTATATCTACAATTATGCGAATCGGATCAGGTATACCTCTTTCAAAACTTGGTGAAATATTTTTTTCGACATGTCTGTATTCGACTCATACTCGTGCCGAATTGTTCACAAATTTAACCGATTCAGTCACTGACCACTAATTGTCATTTTGGTAGCAAACTCTGGTCCTAAATAAGGCGCTTAATTAAATTACAACACATGGGGAATGAGCGTCTGACCTGTAAACATCGAAAATATTGTTTGATGGTGGTAGAAGGAATCCATTTTGCAAACAGTATTTTGAACCTTGATATCGCCCCTGGCTTACATTGTTGAATGATAGCATGTGCAATAAAATTTATGCAATATCAACACACGCGCATGTGCATTGAATATGGTTGCAACGTAAGGGATATGGAGTTGTGAGGAAAATAAACATTCTAAATTACGTAGTTGGCGGTTGAATCATATTCTTCCTTCCTGTTTAAAGTTTGAAATTCACAACAACCATAAGTACAGAAACTGAGACACTACTGATATATATCATCTTATCCGGTGATTACTGATTACTTTCATCCGTCAATTGTTCACTTTTGGCTGTTGATGATTTTATGATTAATAGTCTTTCGTTTTGGTTTTCACCGAATCATTTTTCGAATATGGTTAAATGTAAGGTCACTTACTTGCCCTGATTTAGACAGTGAAATAAATACAAACACATACATTATACCAGCCCTTTGTTTTAGAGTCAAACAGTAACAGTACTAGAGTGGTGTCTAAATGCTTTTGACAAATATATGAATGTATTAACTGTATCTACAGTTTTGTTTAGCGTTTATTAACTCTACATGCTTTTTATCAAAAGTCAAATCTTGTATTGCGACACGGCTTCTGATTGGCTGTAGAATAATGTATGAAGTTTGTTATGATAAAGATAATTGGCTACTTAAAAGGTCCATTACTAATTGAAGTAAATGCACGTATACTTCAATTTATTTGTGAGTTTTACAATTATTTTAACCGTGAAAGAAGTTTGGAGGAGAGGCAGAGATAGACCCTTTTAAAAACCCGATTTTAAGTAAGTAATTTTCTTTATCTAATAAAGCAGAATTCAGCCGGATTAAAAACTTTTGGGAAAATACTTTCTGACAACAATGCTATTTTTACTTTGAAGTCGATTAAAACGCGGAATAAGTTTTAAATTCACAGAGAGTTGAAACAGAAGATAGTTTTGAAAAGTAAAATTTTGAATTTCTGCTGAAAATTTCAGAATGTTGAAGATTGCAATATTTGTGGTTCTTGTTGTAAGTGCGCGGGGTATGATTGTATGTCCCCCGAACATTTGTGCTACCATTAATTGCACAACACCGATTATCAATTGTAAAGGGATAATAAAACCAGGTGCTGGATGGTGTGGTTGCTGTGATTTATGTGTGACACAGCTTGGTAAGTTAATATATACATCAGTTGTAATATTTTTAATAAGTGAGATCCCTCTTTTCGTGAACTAAAAACAGATAATTTCGTATTTAAAACACACACACACATAGTTTAAATTGTATTAGCGTATCAACCAATATTATATATGTATTTTGCATTGTTAAAGTATATTTCTGGATAATTCTTATCTTGATTTGTCCAAATTTATTTATTTTCAAGTCTGTTGTCATGGCAACATAATTCGTAACCAAATTAATGTACTTCATTAATGTTTTGTTTCATGGCATCAATTACAGGATGATTAATTATTTTGTTCTGTGGTTGATATACCTATTGTAACTATTTTAAAGTCATTGACATGAAAGTACAAATATAGTGAAGATGTGTTGTGCTATTTATGAACCGTTTGAAATATGCAAAATGGGTCAATTACAAAAATTACCCATTTGACCAACTTAAAATAGTCTTTGACATAAATTGTGTTCCCCAAAAAATTGGTAGATATCCCAATATCACACTCGGGTAATATCTTATTTTGCATAAATATTGCTGCAAGAGTCATTTTCTCATGGGGCAGCTTTGTATTATATATTAACATAAACGTTAATAGCTACATTAAAATGAGACTATAAACGTGTAGAGGATTAACGGTGACTTAATACCTTATAACATTGTGATTTCATTTAATTTCAGCTGAAGGAGATTCCTGTTTCAGAATGATGTTGCTTGGGGTTCTTCACCACGAAGAATGTGCTTCTGGATTATATTGCGACACAAATACAATGAAATGTACAACTGACAGGTCCTAGAGTGCGTACAGATAGTCATCGCGACAATGCATTAAAAAGAAAAACTGTAAAAACAACAATGTGTTATCTAGTCTCATTCGCAATGCTTGTGTGTTTCCGTGGTGTAGTGGTTATCACATCCGCTTAACACGCGGAAGGTCCTGAGTTCAATCCTCAGCGGAAACATAATTTTTGAGTGTTAGTTTTTTCCCCTTTTTTCAATATCAGTGGCAAGAAGAGACAAAGACATGTCACTTGAATTGTTCATCAGAAATAATTTACCAACTTATCATATTATTTTTAATAAATGTTTTTTGTTAATATATTACGCGACAAAAAATAATTAAATACACCAATAAAACTGAATAATTAAGAGTACATACGAAAAATATAATGATGCGTATGTTGTTTGTTTAATACAGTGAAACATGGTTATAGTGAACTCGCATATAATGACAAAACGAATATTGTGAGGTAATTATTCAATATTGATGATTACTGTGAAATAATTATTGTTATGTCCAAATGAATTCGATATAACTGTGTTTTACTGAATCTGATTTTTCAGTAGTTTTTGATAGATGTATTTCTACATGTTGTGTATATCTAGGTTTTCTTTACGTAACCAATCTGTGACATTATTTAAGGATGGCCAAATTAAGTTGAATATAGTTAAGCTGTTTTCAAATGTGGTTTGAATTTTTGTGTTTTTTTTATTCTAAACCAATGTGTCCGAATCTGTGAACCCATTTAAAGCACACAAGGAAAATTGGTCACTATGTTCATTAAAAACAAGGTACATGTGTATCCATGTACGGTATAAATATTCAATAAAATATAAATCTATCAAAGGGAAGTAATAAATCTGAGTAGAAAGAACAAATATCAATGAGTATTCCATATTTGTCTCCCCTTTCTTTTGTTTCAATTATACAGTATAAACCCCTGAAAACCGGACTCCCCGAAAACCGAAATTCTCTCAAAATCGGACATTTTTTACAATATACTAGCATTCTCTTGACTTACATCATACTCGCGTATGGTCTTAATACATTTTTGTATCAAGTTTAATTTTTCAATGTACTTCATACCAAAATCTTGATCTAGTCTAGATCAGGTAGTTCAGAATAAATCGGCTTATAACTACATGTTACGTCAATAAATCAGTTTTACTAAAATCTATATTAAATTAAAACACAAATAGCTCCGAAAATACTAAAAAACGAATCAAAGCATTTTTATTTTGAATCATTCAAGTTTGAAAAAAGATCAAAACCGTGAATAGTATCTATGTATAACTTTGATAATTGTTATATTTTCCTGTTTTCTGTCCCATTTGTTGTATCCTGTAAATATCGCTGCAACTTACCTGGTGAGTCAATTGACTTGATTGTTTCGAGTACTTGCCGATAAATATCATAAGACAATTGTATACATGAACTGACTGTACGCTAGCAGTTTGTGCTAAACGCTATCTGATAACATTTACCCAACATTTATACATTTATTGAGTTAATAATACAACCGTCAAGATGTTTCCGTGGTGTAGTGGTTATCACATCCGCTTAACACGCGGAAGGTCCTGAGTTCAATCCTCAGCGGAAACATAATTTTTAATGTATGTTTTCAACATTTTTATTATAAAATTTAACATAAATCTGAACTATTTTTGTCAATTTTTTAAAGACAAAATGCCTGTGAATAGATAAATATTGTAAAACAAATTCAGATGTTCCATTTCGGTAAGATATAATTTCACCATACAGTTTGTGGGGTTGAGTATGATTAAAAACTAAGATCACTTTTATAAATAACCTACATATGGCACATGTATGAATCAAGTATGAGGGGTGACGACACAAGGCCACGAAAACTTAACGTTACTTAAATAATTTTATTCTTAGAAAACATCAACTACATAAATTAAAAAAAGTATAAAGAAATAGAACAACATTCAAAACATGCATGCAACTGGTTGAGAATAATCTTATGATGAAATAACAAATTCAAATATTTAGTCTGTAAGGCCATCATTGAAAAAAATATTGTTTAGCGATACACTGTGGGTAGGTAAGTAGGTAGGTAGGTATGTAGGTAGGTAGGTAAGTAGGTAGGTAGGTAGGTAAGTAGGCAAGTAGGTAGGTAGGTAGGTAGGTAGGTAAGTAGGTAGGTAGGTAGGTAAGTAGGCAAGTAGGTAGGTAAGTAGGTAGGTAGGTAGGTAGGTAGGTGGGTATAGGTAGGTAGGTAGGTAAGCATTTATGTCGACATTATATGCTTGTACTGAAACGGGACGCTGGAATAATGAACGAAAATCATTATTTTGACAAAATCATTAACATTAATTTGGGTCGTGGGATTTTTGAAAGAGTTGGTCGCGTAACTGCAAACGATTATGATTGGTCTAATTAACATTTTTAAATTTATGTTTTTCATTAGCGTAGTTTTACAATGTTAGCCTTTTGCAGTAATTGCAAAGCTTCTGAGGCACATTAAGTGTTTAAAACAAAGACGTTGCAATACTTGCATGTACATAAAACAAACTATAGTATCATGCATACAACACTCAAATTGACTACAATATTTAAATACGACTTCATAAAGTTTTATAATGAAAACTAATAAGTCATCTGCAAACAAACATTTACCCATTTACCCAAACAAACTTACACTGCCATTTTACATTAAGTTCGACACATAATAATCACTACTCAGATTATTCGACACTATAAAATCAAATATACTTGTCAGTGTATCATCTAGCACTATCGATATCCACTTTAGTTTGGTGTCTCCATGTTGACGAAGAATATACTCACTCCTGGTATTTAAACATAATGAGATTTTAAGCTGCCTTTGACGTTATCTTGCCTGATTTGACAATAAATCATAGTTCGATATTTTCTTTAAACGTCTCTTCCTTGTGAACATTTTAAAACTCCATCGCGATTGATAATTTTCTTATACTGGTTCCCCAGCGATCACGTAGCACCTAATGGTTTCGCAGCAACTTTTTTCAAGAACAGGGTATCAATAACTTACTAGTATTTTTTAGTTATTTATTGAACTTGAGTTATAATCGAATCCATAATAATAGATGATTTAACTAGATTCTAGACTAAGTGCAACTATGTTCACCACATAATACACGTAGAGGGTTGTTCAAACATTAATATAAAATTCAGAGTAGTCTAAGGGCTGACTAAACTTTCAGAATCAATTAAAACTAGCATTTATTTATTTCTTTTTCTTCTTCTTTCCAGATTTTTTGCCTGATTTAGATTTTGAACTTTTTGCACTCTTTGACTTCGACGATTTTGCTGACTTGGAGCTTCTTGAGCTTTTAGCAGACATTCCACGTTTTTTGTTGGCGTTCGAATCGTCATCATCCGTCTTCGCTCGGGGAACATATTCTACCCGGACACCTTGACATCGTTTCTAAATACGTGAACACAAGTGGTAATTAACATACATTCAAACTATCATCATCAGTGCATAATTATATTATTCTAACTGTATACAAAGATCTGCATCCGAGGTTATAAAACATGAGATTGATCTCACAGCTCAAATTGCAATTTCAAGTTTTTGATATTCTCAAATCTCTTATTAGAATTTGAAGATCATTCAACTTTTAAGATCAAAATACCATTATACATGTACAAGTTAATGTATTAGAACACAGTCAAATCAGTGAATAAAGGCCATCCATGGGAAAGATTAAGTGTGGCCTTTATTGACTGGTAGCCTTTATTCGGAGGTCTGTTTGTTCTAAACAATCAATGATAGTTTTTCAAAGAATGACCTTTATTCACAGGGTGGCTTTTACTCGGAGGTGGCCGCAAACATAGGTTTGACTGTATATATGTACAAATACACAAAAAGTGAATGTACTTAATGATGTCAAAATCGTTTGCAAGAATATGTTTAATACAAACTGCTCGTGTTCCACATAAAACATATGCATAGCATTAATTTACATGAAGCTCAAAGGAAATCCATTGAATAAATAAAATGCTGCTAAATTCATTATATATGTACACAAAAGAACGGTCAGTTTCATAATGAATGTTACACAAGTAGTTACCTGTCTACATATTCGACATTGTGATGGTTCAACCATAAGACCAACAAAATCACCTCTCAAACATTCTTTACAATATCGTGTACCACACCATTTGCACATGTAAGTCTATAACATAACAGATATTCAAGTATATAATAGGTCTGAACAATATGCCCTGGTCAATCGATTCAATTTACTGTCGGAAATATTAATACAATAACAATAGTTACAGAACTGAGTTCTGTTTACCTTGCTATAAACGTTAAAATACACTATTGAATTGCAAAACCGTACAATGACATTGTTGCTGTGAATGCCTGAATTAAGAGAGGCATGCAAATTGTTAAGATGGCAAAATCACTTCACGGGGTTTTTATAGAAATGATGTGTGCATATGTGAGTTTTTCTGTCTCATTTTATTTCAGCTCGATAAATTTAGACCGATCTGTGATAAAAAGACATTTTTAGAGTATAAACTTTAGAATTCAACGCTAAAATACAGTAAAACTTTACTTAACGGTCATTTTAATATCAAGACTTCCTCATTACAACGTCTACTTATTTTTTGAACAGGTTCCCAATATTTCCTCTCAATTTCAACTTATTAATGAGATCACATCAGTATTTAAACCGCTTTTGAAGTCCCAAATTAAGACGGTTTTAATATCGAGGTTTTACTGTACATGTATATATACATTGTATATTGAAATCCGTCGGTTTAACTGTTTTACTGTAACAGTAAATTTGCCTCGACAACAAGCCAATTTTCGAAGTTTCGTACATTTGTACATTTAAATATTCATTTAATCATAAATATTTTATGGCAGTTTTAGCGGTATCGACTCTCTGGAAAATTTCAATATCAAGCCAGTTAGATTTTCCAACATAAAGTAACATGATTTATAAATTGTAAGCTAAAGTACAACTTGTGTGTAATATGCCATGAACATGAATTTAAAGTATTGATATTTAAATATTACTGCACTAATTTAGCACGTAAATTTCTTTCACGGCAAAAAGAAAAAAAAACTTCCAAACCACTCGCTCATACAGTAGACATTGTAAAATATATTCAATACGTAAACTTTAATTGAACGAAACTTGAAGGAAAATACATACCGTATTAGTGGTGGTGCAGCCCCATCTACACATGTTCAACTCCTTTCTGATCCCTACTCACTCAATTACAACCATTTGAGGGAGTTTATACGTATCACAAAAATGATAAGATATTCATAACTCCCAACTTTCCGACTCGAGTTTATATTTACATTGAATACATAAACGATTTCAAGTAGTCTTATTTTTCCCGATATTACTCCAAATGTAAACTGTTAATGTATTAACGGGTTTTGGTACGTATTTTTTCAATAGCGTAGTTCGGTGATAGAGCGATTTCCGACCTAGCGGTTTTAAAACCCGCTTAACAACGATATTGTAAACAATAATATGTTAGACAATCTATTGAACAGCGAAGAGTTGATCTACTAGCCTCATATTTCAGACATTGATTTTCAATTTTTAAATGGGGGACTTCGTGACATCTTCCTTAAAATGATCAAATTCAAGCACATGAGCGTAAAGATTAAGGTACATAAAATGTTCGGTAAAGAGTTGGTTTATACCATGATTAATGAGTTTTGTGGACTGAACAATATAGGAAGAAATTTTTATCTGTCATGAAATCATCTTCTATAAAAGCTTGACATATTCAAGTGATTTACCCTTAAGATCACACAACTAAATTTATAAAATCTGTTTAAGTTTATCAGTTTATTTCTCACTGTTAGGGCCGATTTATTACATGCCATTTGTGACAAAACCAATGAATGTACTTACGTGTGAACAGTAGATCTATAATCTTTATTACTTGTGGTGTTTTTTTGGAAAAGATAAAAAATTCTGTTTGCATAATTATGTACAGTAAAATTCACCTAAAACGTACATTAAAACCTCAATATATATATATTTTTCAATATTTCTGATACACTCAAACCTGATTACGAGACCATCTCAATATGAAGACCATTTCAATATCACAACCACCTATTTATAATGACCACATACTTTCCAGCTGCTTTTCAATAGATCCTGTCTATATTTCAACTTATCTATGTGACTTAATAAGGATACCTTTATTACCAAAGGGGGTCTTATTATTGAAGTTTTACCTTATATTTGATTTTAACAATTGTTCCATTTTTAAATAGCATTGGCCCAAGTCGCAGCCCTTGTCTACATTTCTTACCTACTGATTGTATCTTACACACAAGAAATATAAATGTGACATTGTGTCTACTTTGAACAGTTGATTTTAGCCCACAGACAGAGCTATCACAAACCAGTTGACCTTTTTTTATTAATTCATTTTAATGTGATTGAAAACTTCTTATTACATCTTGTAAGCTGATGTAATGAAGTTTCACAATATTGTGCTGAATTTCCAATCTGTCTGTTAAAATTCAGTGAACTTTTAAATCCTGTGTTGACAGAGAATTTTCAAGTCTCATATTGAAAGTTATTGAAAAGATTGAAACGTTTACTGATGTGTTAAAAACACTTTTCAGTCCTGTGAAATTAGATTTGTGATAATTCATGTACAAATAAGAAACAAACAACTCTTCGAAACATACAAGCACTGCACTAGTTGAGACAGAATTTATTGAGTAGAAGAGTCCTAATTATCAATAAATTTAAACATTTATATAAATATATGAATTGGAAAACAAACTAAGGAGTTTTATTACTTCCATTCCGTACTCAATATGAAAAAAATGCTATTCATCTTATTCTTGTCTTGAGTTATGGCCCCTTATTTTTATAACGATGCTATATTTGCTATACACTACAAATAACTTGAATAACTTGCCTACGGAACTGTTATTATTCAGGGTACCAATATGTACAATCTTCATATGAATTTACAGCAAAACCTCAATATCAAGACCACCTGTAAGACCAAAAAAATGGTCATAATATTGAGATGGTCTTATTGTCAAGTTAAAAAATGATCAAATACAATGCATTAACAACCAGTTAGAAAATAAGTGGTTGTTTTACTGAGGTTGTAGTAATATTGAGGTTTTGGTAATATTGATGAGGTCGTAGTATTGAGGGGATCCTTTATTGAGGTAATTGAGATACACAGGTTATTGTAATATTGACATGGTTGTAGTATTGAGGCTGTTTTAATATTGAGGTGTTCGTTAAGAGTGGTTTTATTGTATTTCATAGGATGGGTCACTAAATGAATTTTGCTTTAACCATTATTTTATAAGCCTGAAATAACACTAAATTTTTAGACCATCTCATTAGAAAAACCACTTCTTTTTAGACAGAATTAAAATATTCTATCAACATTTCCCCTTAATAATGAAACCATTTCAGTATTAAGACCATAATTTTCATCCCAGAAGTGATCTTAATATTGAGGTTTTACTGTACATACTACATTGCATATAAAATGCCAATAAAATTCCACACTAAACCATTAGTTAGATTAACCTGTAATAGAATAACACAATACCAACTTCTCTTTTCCATGTCACCATAACATTAGTTTAATTGATGAATAAGGACTTTGTTAATGTGAAAGAAATATTGAGTATAACAATTTAGAAGAAAATGTGCCATAATGCATGAATTAATTGAAATCTAACATATCATTTAAATGTTTATATACCTAAAGTTGTATTAATTAGTCATTACAGAAATTATGTCATTAATGCAAATGTAGAACTAATGTTATCAAATCATGTTTATTTTATCCTTGTGACTGTACTTAAATCATGATATCTGTATCTATTAACTATTTATCACAAAGCTTATGATTTATCAACAGTTACACATATACAAACAATGTAACTATGTATGTCAATACATTTTATCAATGGCCAAATATAGTGTTCAATATATAATTGATTCATATTTGTGAATGAATCCCCTACTACATTTATTGGTCTAGATGCTAATGGTATGTTAATCACTGCCTAAATAACATACAATAAGCTGTCAGATGATAACGTAATTCAGTTTCTCTGCAAATTCTAATTTATTTGATCTATTTACTTTTTGGGGGGCATGTCTGTATTCTTCAACAATATTTCTGTCATATAATGGCAGCCAGTAAAGTAGTTTTCCTGGTTTCTGTACCAGCATCAACCTTGTTCTCCGCAATTAACTGCCAAGTTCTCAATATGAATGATCGGCAGTGGATGATGAATGGTCTTGCACTTTATGTCTTCAACCAAATTGGCACAGAAAACATGTTTACACTCAGGGTTTGGACTCCTGTATACCTATCATTCTACTAATTTAACTAAGCAGACAGTTAGTAATTCTAAAGATAGTTTAATACTTCACAAATTTATTTCTAGATAATAAATCAATAATTATATCAATTTCTTAAACAATATACACAAACATCATTTAACAAAACCTTTTAACTTGGCAGTAATGGTGTTGTAATGGTAAAGGGAGATAACTAAATTTTGCAGTTATGCCAGGGATTACCTCCCTTAGAATTAGATTGCACCTAAGGCACTGTGTATCATGCATAAAACATTTGAAAAAATGCCCTATATGAACTACAACCTTCAGTGGTACAGATCTTCATCTAAACAGCCATAAGATAAGAAAAAGTTTCACGAAAAAAAATATAAGAAGAGAATTAATAAGGGAAAAAGATGGATAGGAAAAATAGGAAGAATTGGAAAAGAAGAAACAGGAGAAGAGATGGAAGACTAAACAGGACAAAAGAAGGATGACTACCAGGGAGAACAAAAAAAGGTAAGAAAATGGAGAAAGCATATGAAGAGGTAGAAAAAATGTTCCCGAAAATGAAAGAGAAGACAAATAAAGATGAAGAGAAACTAAAAGATAAGAAAATTATTAAAACAAATTAATCAATAACATACAAGATATCTGAAAAAGTCTACAATTGCAGACTCAAAACAATATCAGGTTAAGGAAAATTTTAAGTTCAATCATTTTCTTCATAAAATACCTCTATGGCTGATATGAGATGGATTAGAACGCTAGGATTGTAACTAAGGAGACCAGAGTCTCTTAATTTCTCCAAATTTAATCTTGTTCTTATCAGCATACTCATAGACTTATCTAGTAGCTCATTTTCTACACTTACACAACTATCAGCTTCATCAGTCAACTTCTTAAGCACATTTTCATATTTAGAAGCATCATAATTATCAAACTCATAGTTTTCAGATTCAACTTCACTGTCATCAAATGAGTCTTCAATTCCATTTTGATCAGACACAGTATCAATACTTTCATCGTTTTCAATTTTAGAATAATTCATGTCTTTATCTTTCAATGTTTCTTTAGTTTCAGAACAACAGCTATCAATACACTTAACTTTATCTTCATCTGTGTCAGGATTCCTATTCCTAGTCTTCAAACCAGAATCCTCAACATCACAAGAGTCAGTATCAGAGCTATCAGAATCATTATTGTAAGCACCTAGTATTAATGCCAAACCACCTCCTTTACATGAAGAACCACTTACATGCTCAGAATTTATTTCACCATTACCCATTTGTGCTTTTTCAGTCAACAAACAGTTTGAAATTTGAGTAGGGTCAACCTCAATGTCACAATTATCAATCGCCATTGCACACATATTCTTTGTAATAGAAATACAAGTATTGGGTTCTTTGAAGCTTGATTTCAAGCAATTACCTTCCACATCTTCGACATTTCCAAGAGTTTCAGTCACACGAATAAATTCACTCCATGATGAACGAAGTACTTTGAGATATTTTGTAATATAGGATAAACAATTGGTTTCTGGTGAGGTCAGAAGGTCAATCAGTACAAGATGATCATATCCCAGCATTCCAACAAAATGCAGGAAGTGCATGTGGTGCTGCCATCTATAGGCACTATCTTCACTGAAGCAAAATAAGCAAATTCACTGTTACACTGTATATATAAATTATAGACAAAATTTAAGTACTTGTTATAAGCCAATCAAAAATTTGACTAGCTCATAAGTCCATCAGACGACACAAAACTATACTGGCCGTCATAAGAAAGTATTAAATAATCATGAAAATTCTTCTATTTTGGCCTAATAAACTGACCTTGAAATTTTAATGTTAACAGCAGCTTTATGGTCAATAATGGATAGCAATAAACCATATCATGAAATGTTTCAGCTTTTTCCAGAATTAAATTCATCTCGATACTTGCACTTTGTCTATATTATACCAACATCACTAATGAGTTACTTTCTTATGATGGCCAGTATAATTGCTTAACGCCAAATAATCTTTGTATCCTAATGTATCAAAATTGAAAGTACTGGTAAGCATGAAAATACAATCAATATTCAAAATGATGGAACTTATCAACAAAATAATAATAATTCTGAGAAAAGTAAGAAAACATCATGCAAACCTAAGGAAAAATCACATTGAGCCATTTGTACCATTTAGTAAAATGGTAAAAAATGAATATGAAGTATGGCACTACCTGGAAGGTTTTGCACTACTGGTATCTACTGGATATATGTCTAAAACAAGTAACAAAACATCTATCCAAGCATCATCTTGATCACAATATACTTGTGGTAACCATGGAAATGGAAGAGACAATGACACATTCAGTAAATGCTGCAAAAATTTATCAACCTCTGAGAGATATGCTGTTACCATAGCAACATTTTCTGCAAATACAAAAACAGTAATGAAACCTCAATAATGAAGCCACAGGTTTTTTTCTCAGCATTTTGGGAACATAACCCGACCCACAGAATTTGGAATTTTCGCAACATTTTGGACAAAATTGGGAAAAAATCACATTGTATACAAAAACTTAAAATGATGAAATAAAACTAAAAATAGCAAATATGCTTATTTTTGTTTTTAGATATTGATATGTTTGTTATTTAAATGATTTAGAAATTCAATAAACATTTGAACTGCCATAATTTTTTTTTCGTTTTTTTTTTCTTATTTGAATTTGGAATTTTTGCTGTGCAACTGGGAAAAAAACCATACTTTTTGCCATTTGGAAGGCAACCGAATATCAGTCAATAAAAAAGCCAAAAATAAACCTAGGCCAACAAAGAGTTCACCAATAAAGAGACATAATATCAAGTTGGTCTTAACACTGAGAACATCTATAATTATATTTAAACATGACACATACTGGAGCTAGTTTAATTGAAGTATATAATTGTAAACGCTATAATCTTTAGCACCCATCAATGAGTAACCATTGGTAACAATGATTTTTGTATCTTTTACAGCCCAATATCACTTGTTTCCCCTAGCCCCAAAAAGTTATATTTTCCACTAAAAATGCTGCGTAAATAAGTGATAGTTTTTCAAATTTTCCCTTGCTTTCTGATTTACCATGCTATTTCCCCTTCAGAAAGCCACACAGAGTTTTGAAAATTCCAAAAACATCACTGGGTAATAAACTCTTGATTTCTGATCCAACCAGGCATGAAAAAGGGATATTTACTAATTGATAACAAAAGGGTTCCTAGAAAAAAAACAAAAATCCAAACTTTCCTAAAATCCCACCGGACCCAAAACCCACCCAACATGAAGAAACATACAAAAAGGGGTACAAACAAAGTTCTCCATTAGTACAACTTACCTTGTTTTTGTGTAAGAAACGATGAAATAGTGAAGACTAAATAAGTCCATTCTCGTATATGTGACATGTTGTAATTGGTACATTGTGAATCATGATCCTCATCAAAGGCTTCTATACGCTGCATCCCAACAAACGTCCTCGTACCAACATGAACATAAATGCTTCTAAGATCTTCAGAACAGATTTTCTTAAAAATATTTGCTGACAGAAGCATTTTCTCTGGCACCAGGTGACCATTAACTTCATTGTGGCCGAGTTTAAGTACTGAACATAAAAACTGTATCAATTTTGATTTCACATACTTTTTGAAGTTTTTATGAAACAAAATTTCACAAAAATGTTCACTCAGAAGTATTTGTTTAAAAAACGATTCAAAGTCAACTTCCGCGGGTCTTGAAGAGGACATCTTAGTAACTTTGATGAGAATAGAACAAGTTTCATAGAAACATTGACTAAGGTAAGCAGAATCTGTCGTAATCATTAATATATTCCAAATGTTTAAAATTGAGGAACTAAGGCTCGAAAACATAGTGTATCTATGACAACTCTGCTTAGAGAGCAGTTGTCTACATATCTGTAATCCAGTGCAAGTCATCTCTAAGTCCTTGACATTATTTAAAAGCTCATGTATCACTTGTAGCCCCACCTGAAAATGTAATAAACTTTTTAGCTAACACTTACTAATAAATAGATAAAATCACAATGGTCGTAACTGCATATCAAGGTTATTCACAAATATCTTTAAAGGATGCATGTGCCAAGAGTGAATGAATTAGAATTGTTTCAAAAAAGCAGTAACAATCAAGCTGAATTAAATTGGTATGTTATAAATAGTCTTGGTACAGAAATGAATTGAATTTCTACAGCACAGTAAAAAAATCTACAAGGTAAGGCAAAAAAAAATTGTTTCCAGTCACCCGACCTACCCAATATTTTACCTGCTGACTCATAAGTTTTTATGGTGTCCAAATTGTAGAGATGCATTGTAATTTTCACAACTCACATTATATTACGGAGATGTATGTAAAAAAAAAGAATAACATAAAAAAATTCTCTAACTACCGACCCATATTTTTTTGAGCATGTAACCGGAAACAAAGTTTTTTTGTCATGCCTAAGCAATTAAACATAATTATAACTAATATAACACCATGGAGCAACTTGTTATGCATTTCCTTTTCATTGCTTTTATTCTCATTATTGATTATATGCCCTCTATATATTACACAACAGAAACCCTTATATGGTCTCTGGCTAGTAATCACTAGCCTCTCACTGCTGTGAGTCCTAAGCCCACCCAAGACAAAGCTGTAAAGCTAGCTCATGGAAATTTCTACCCAGGTGTATGTCTGGGGTCTTCCTCCATTGTTAAAGCTGGAAAGTTGCCAAACAACTGTGGCTGTTGGTGTAATATATTAAACACCAGTGAAAAAAGAATAGCATTTGATATTATATAGTTCATTTAAGAAAGGTTTGTTTTTTAATATTCTTATATTAATGAATCAATTCCAGTAACTTAGAAAAGGAGATAGAAGTTGTATTGCATATGATTTTTTTGGGATGGTTTATTTCCACTTGGTCCATATATCTTCTTGCCTGTACAGGATAGTATCCAGTAAAAACTTGTATATCCAATTTACATATATCTAATTTATAGGATTTTATATACAGAATCCATTACCTGACAACAGTTTCTTTTTAAAATCTCAACAAGTAATTTCTGAGCAGAATAAATAACAAATCTATCATCAGTAGACCTCAAGGTTGATTGCTGCAAAACAAACAAACTTACAGTTATGTTTTATAATACATGTATTCTAATGAATACAAATACATTAATTACATATTTTCAAATGAATACAAGATAATGAATCAACTTATTACAGGTATTAAACTGATATTTTAACATATCATTATGAAATTGTCATACTGTTTCAATGTAGCTTTTTATATCCAATTGTTCAACAAAAGAACAGATAATGAGGTGGTTGCATATAAAACTTAAATATGATAGCTGAAAAATATGGACCAAATCAATATCTGATTGGAAGCTGTCTGATTAAGATATGAAACTAGAGGCCAAAATCAGAGCGGCATTAACTGAATAAACAATAAAACATCAACAAAATATATATATTCGTGACAATGCATCGTTTTCCCTAAGACTTTCTGTTTAAGCATCCCAAAGACTCTCAATACAATATTTTAGGGTCCTTGGAGAAAAATTGAAGGTCCCACATATTTTCGATGACTTTATTTATGGCCACCTCCATCTCTGAAATAATTTTAGTGACTGCTCAAAGGATGAAAAACTATGCAAAAGAGAAATATATCCTCGATGTGCGTCCAAGAGGACCAAAGGTTTTGGAAAAACGTGTCCCACGGCCAATTTTATGCGCCAGGACGCAGAAATCCTGCAATAGTCAAATCAGTCACTGAATAACAAAATAGATAAAATTTCCAAGAAAGTAAATGACGCGTACAGTTTCTTAAATCACATTATCTTGTTCTTAGCGTTAATCGAACATTAAATATGTATACCACGAAGTTAACAGCACTGTATCCGAAACCTGTGCTCATGGAGTCTGACTCTGACTGATCATATTCTGATAAAATTCTCGATAATACGATCAGTTTATCAGCATCAGAGCAATCCTCGTCTATTAATCCAAGAGGATCGTTTTTGGGATAATATGATGAACACGCAATTGGCAAATGTGTCATTGTTATAGCAGTCGTTTATCGTTTTCTTGTATTAGTAAATTCATATCCGAATTTATCCGAAAAACATTGTTAAGAGTTACGTCCCTTGAAAATATTCTTTACGGGAATAGTTCTGCGTTTGATGTTGTACATAAAGGAAACACTTTTACGGCATTATTTAAACATGGATAATATGCAAATAAAATAAGTATAATTTCCATATATATCATTCTCAAGTTTTCAATGAAAATAGCAAAATTATCCGTGTTAACTTGAACCAAATATGCAAAACAAATTTTGGTCAAATAGTAAGAATTTGTTCACCGCGTGCCAAACGTTAGTTATTCAAACACCTCTAAATTTTTAGATATTTTGCTTTAATCCAGCTGACTTCTGCAGTCTTTTGTCTATTATTTGACATGCTAATTGACAGTTTGATTAAAACAACGGTAAAATAACAAAATGGCAGGTATTTTTGCCATGGCTACTGCCTTACTTACTCCTGAGTTCGTTGAGAATTTTGATCCAGAGAAACTAGCTTCAAAATTTGTAAGAGTAGAGCGAGAATTTGGCGTGAAGTTCAACAAATTAAACAGTTCTTTTGCCATCGTTGGAAACTGGAAGTCTGTGCGAGATGCGCGCATTAGTCTTCTAAAGTTGATAGCTGATGAAAACGAAGGCAGTACAAGAAGTGTGAATGGTGTGGACACTAATGATACAGTTGAAAAAGAAAGCAATGCTAATGCGAAACCTACACCTGTTTCAAATGACAAGAGTGGCATTATCAAAACTTCTGGTAAACAAAGCAATTTCTGCTCTGAAATTGGTTCTTATATTTCAGTTTTAATGTAAGATGAACTGGACTTATTCCTAATCAAGTAGACTGTTAGTGATGGCAAGGTATCATTAATATTCATTTTGATTACAGGAGGACACCATTTATTACCCAAATGGATCTTTGACCTACTGCTATATATAGTGCTACCAAGAGTATCAGTCATGTAACAATTTGCATGGGACAGCATTTTTTCTGATCGCTCTGAACCTGATGTGGTATTTGTTAAAGTTAGCCTGAATGATCAAAAAATGTAATAATTTATATTATCGTTAGTTAAATTATTTATGTCAAGAACAATCGTGAATGTGTATCAACATCATTTTCTAATTTTCCAGGTAATCCTAGAAGAGGGAGATACATCGCTAAGGACAAGAAATATGCAAATGTTCCTGAGCCTGTATTTTTTCTTCAGTATCAAGATCAGACGTACAGTACAGCTGAAAGTCTTGATTTGAACTCAGTGCTTGATGATTTTGAAAAGTCCCACTACGATAAGGCTGTGAAAAAAGAAGATCTGAGGAAAATATTTGAGAAGAATAAAGATCAGATGGGTAAACCATTAGAGAAGGGAATTCCCAAAGGAGCCATAATACCTGTGCGTAAAACGTCTGATAAAACTCATGATAACGTTCCGAGTTCTAAACCAAATGATACCAAATATAGTGCATCTGATGCATTGAATTTGCAATTTCTTATGAGTAGTCAAGCATTTTCATCTTTAAGTTCTCCAGTCTCGGCTGTAAGTTCGTCCAACTCAATTTTATCCTCAACAAACCTGGAAATGATAAATGGTCAATATTCGTCTTTTCATGCCTCTAGATCTGATGGTAATAACTGTGCAAGTAGTTTACCAGTTTCTAATGAATCAAATATGAATTCTGTGAGCGTGAGTCTTCTCCAGCCTATTCCTTCTCCTAGAATTGACAGTCAGAACTTTTGTTCCATGTTTGAGAATTATGATCCTCAGTCGTTCCTGAATACACCAGTGTCAATGGGTCTTACACCATCCACCATGAACAGCGCCAGTCAAGATGATCTAAATAATCAACTTAAGAATTCTGTGTCTTCTCAACAACCTGTCAATGTTGAGAGATTAAGGTATTCTAATCTTTTGTATTGTTCTGTTGATATGTTTAATGTTGGATAGCTTTTACTATTATTTTTATCTTCTTGAACTTTCAGGGTTTTTACTAGACATCAAAAGTTGAGGGTCAAAAATGACCCTTGGCTGATGATAATTTGAAGAGTCGACAAAATTTCTCTTTAATTTTATTAAGAATTTGACCCTTTAATACAAATTCTCAAGAGTCAAAATCTTTATTTTACAGATTTCAAGAGTCAGAATGCTATTTTAAGGGTCAAATGAAAGCACTGCCTTTATAAACCTTTCTTCAGGGAATAATGAGGCTACACATTAATTGTTAACCCTAATATAATTCCATAGCCATCATTGAATTGATTATTTTAAACTTTAACTGGTTATTTATCATATTTGTACATGAATGTATTAAAGTAGTGCTCAATAGTGACTTCAGCATGCCACTTATTTCATCTGATGTTTATATTACCCCAGGTGTAAAAAAAGTTCCTGGTATCCACTAACCCAGCTGGTCCCTTTTTTCTGCCAACCGAGTTGGAAAAGCCAAAAAAATATGTATATCAATTTTACCCTATTTTACCTTGCTGAAAATGTGAATTTTGTATTTTGTAGTATATTTTCCTCTGATCAGAATGATCTACAAATGTACACAAATGATCAGTCATCAACAAGAACAGCCCAACAAGTGAGCATACTCTCATATCTTATTACTTTCTCATTTTTTTAATCAACTAACCTGTTCTTTTAAATGGTCATGAGTATGATTTTAGATGTAATTTATTGTACTATGTAGATTAATGCTTAAATTTCCTTATGCAGGCATTGATTTGATTTTTTACTGAAAATTGTGCATTTTGCTTTGTGATGAGATAAATAGTTGATATAATAATATTATCATTCAATTATCTCCACCATCTTAATTGTAACAGGATAGTAGATAAATATTCATAGTCGTAAATGATATTTGATCATTTTGATCTTCTTTTTTCCACTGAAGAGCTTTTTTGATAAACTTAATTTTCTGGCACATAACCAGATCAATGATGATAATTAGTATCTTATTAATTGAATCGCAAGATAAAACATTGATTTTGTTTGTTATCTTTGGGATGATTTTAATGGTAGATGTCCTTGTTATTGAAGATATTTGCTTTAAAATATTGAGGGGCTTTTGTGCCCGAGTGGTTATAGTCTCTGATTAGTATTCACTAGCCCCTCACAGCTGTGGTTTGAATCCCACCCAAAACAAAATTTCATATGTCAGGAAGTTGTCCAGCTAGTAAATGGGAGGTTGTTGGTTCTATCCAGGTGTATGCCTAAGGTCTTCCTTCTCCATTAAAGCTGGAAAAGTCACCAAATGACCTTGGCAGTTGGTGTGATGTTAAACCCCAATGAAAAACATATATTTAATGGTAGGAAATATTCTTTTAATGTGTTCACTTGTTTATTTATTTTATCAGCTGATTTCTTGTAATCTATATATGAATGTTGGATGGAACTTGCAGAATTGTCTAAAATTTGCTATCATTTTTTATTTTTTACAGATCGAATTTGACAAGTTGGAGGAAATCATAAAGAATACATCTGACAGTATGGAAAACAAACAGTACACACCTGTCTTAAATGAATCTCAGAGCTTTTCTTGTCCATCTATTAATAGTAATTCTCTTGGAAATCCTACCACTGTACAGGATGATGGCCTTAATGCTGACCATCCCATACGTCTAGGATCAATTAACAGCCCAGCAGCTTCACATGAATCAAATGTCTTGTTAAGAACGGATAACTCTCAACCTCATAGCCTTTCATCTAATATTAATGAATACTGTAAACCTGATATGTCCAGCAATCAAATATCAACTAGACCGAATGCTCTGCCTAACATGAAATCTAATATGATTTCTTCTTCTGGTATGAATATTGAGAGTATTAGTACAGACAACACAAATACACACCCTATTCAACAATGGGAGACAACTCATGATGTAAAGGTCTCCTATATTGATTCACAACAGGTTTGTTGGATGAGATATTTAACTATTAATTATTGAATGATTTCATGTTAATGATGACTTTACACATTTAAATTCTACCTTCATGACACTCCACTGAGATTCTTTTTTCTGCAGTCCAGATTTATTTAGAACCATACTTTTCTTAGGCTGTAAAAGTGATGCTTTTCTTAGTCTGGTAGTAAAATGGATTAATATAAACTGATGTTAAAGAGTGGACTTCGTACATTGATAAACTGTAACATTGTTTTAGAATTTGCCATTCATTACTTTTGAGGTGGTGAGGTAATTCAGGGACGCTTTTTTGGTGTCCCCCACTACACTACTGAGCCAAGTACTGTGTTTAGAAAATAACAGGAAATGGATGAGGTGTGTATCGGTGCTTTACACTGGGCATGTTAAGAACCAGGAGGTCCATACAAAAACAGTAGCAGTATATGCCCAGTTCCAGTATCTTTTTCCATCCTCTGTGGTGGCTCTGAAATGACCATAGCTTTTGATTGGACTGTTCAGCAACAGATAAAACAATATTCAATACTTTTCAGGCATTCATGAAAGCTTTAAAGATGAGTCTTTCAGATCGTTATTAAAATAAATGTGTGCCTGAACTTATTGTGTATTTAATGGTGTCTGTGTTCTTCCTATGTTCCAGGTAGATGAAAGGCTGGAATTGTCTCACAATGAATGTCAACCTACTGAAGCAGTTGAAGCAAAAGAATCATCTGATGACAGAACTCACTCGATCCAGCCTTCAGCTGATACAGATCAAAATATGGAAACAAAAGACAATCTTAACTATGTATGCATAAATATCATGCTTTTAAACTTAATATTCTTTGTATTTAATTCTGTATATAATTATTTAAGATTTTATGCTTTTTTTTACAATTATTCCAGATTTATATGAGGGGAGGACAGTTAATTTGTCCAGGTTTCTTTATTCAGTGCCAGTACTAACCTTGTTCACCGCAAGTAACTGCCAACTTTGCCGCATGAATGATCGAAGTAGGACAAATGGCTATACACACAATCTCTTTAATCAAATCATCACAGAAAAAAATGCGGTATGCTCATGGTTAGAACTCAGGAAAGCAAAATCTGTAGGCCTAAAATTCTACCTACAGTCAAATCTGCATTTGCAACCACCTCTGAATACAGACCACCCTGTGAATAAAGGCCATTCTCTGAAGAATCACCACTGATTATTTAAAACAAACTGACCTCTGAATAAAGACCATCTGTTGATAAAGGTTACATTTTGTCTTTACCAAGGGTGGCCTTTGTTCACAAGTTTGACTGCATTGAGCCAAATTGGCAGACCCATGCTCTTTTTTATGAACATTAGTTTCTGGTGTAAACATTTGCCAAGTGACAATAAGTTCAGGTGTTCATCAACTTTAATGATTTACATGGTTCATAATTTGTGTCAATGTTTAAAACATAAAAATCGATTTCTATGTTGTGATATTAATATTTCATATGATATTTTATGTGATATTTGTATTTCAGGATGCAAATCATTTGGATGTGAATTCTGAGTCTATGAAAAACGCTAAACACGTAGACAAGACTCACAGGAAACCATCAAAAAAGAAGTTGTCCATATCTTCTGAGACAGGTATGCATCTCACTTTCTATGTTTGTAACTGTGGCAGCTAATAGTGTGTAATATTATTGCAATTAATTTATGTTTTTGCTATCATTTTCTATACCATATCTTTTCAAATTGCAACAAAATTTTAAAATGAAAATAATTGTCTCATGCAGCATGTCTTGCTCACCCAGGTTTCAAACTCACAAACCCAATACCCGTAAATCTGAGCTCTGTCTTTTGAGCTCAGCAGAAGTGCTACAAAATTGTTAAGGCTACAGTCAGCACAATATCTATATTCAGAAAAAAAATTGTTTTGTATACGTCCAAAAACTACTGTTTGAATTTTTGAGATACTGTTAATTTCTGCCATTCATCATTTTTGCTTATAGTTCTTAAGAAACAACACTTTCAGAACTGCTATTAATAAAGATTATTCATATATCAGAGATTATTCATACATCAATTTATTTTTTATTGTGTAGATTAAGTATTATGAAGTGTTGTATGATATACATTACTGTTCTGTGTGTCTTAATTTATACTTTTATTATAAATGTATTCAGACGAGAGAATTAAAGCCAAGAAAGTTAGAAAAACCGTAAAGAAAAATTCTGTCTATGAAAGTCCTGCAGTCAAGGCTGACATCGAAAATGATAAGAAAGCTAGGGCAGACCCTGAAAAGGAAGTGAAGGAGAAGGTAAATGATACTAAAAATGGATCAGCAAGTTTACCAGGAAAAACTAAATCCAATGAACAAGTTTTTAAGTGTACAGAATGTGATTACCAGGGTCATAAAAAGAAGAGATTGTCTGAACACATGGGCAGAGTTCATGGACTTTTGATTGATGGAAAAGATGCGCAGAATTCTTCTTACGTATGTGATTTATGTGAGAAAACTTTCGTGTTTGAGAAAGATTTAAATCGGCATAAAAAAATTGTGCATCATGGACAAATATTTACGTGTCAGTTTTGTTTTAAGTCGTATAAATCTAAGTATGTGTACGACCGTCACCTAGCTACCCATGCTGAGGGTTATATACAGCCGAAGTTTAAATGTCAGATCTGTGAGCGTGAATTTACTACCAAGTTCTCGCTTAGTTCACA
This sequence comes from Lutraria rhynchaena, assembly GCA_008271625.1. NCBI lineage: Eukaryota > Metazoa > Mollusca > Bivalvia > Venerida > Mactridae > Lutraria > Lutraria rhynchaena. The sequence continues at coordinate 348,793 of VIBL01000188.1, forward strand.
TATTAAATCAGATCATCTTGGTGTAAAGAAAACATACTCTTGCCCAATTTGCAGTAAGACTTTTAGTCAGATACGCTCATATCGTCAGCACGCTAATGTCCATGCTGGGATTCGTCCATATGTTTGTGAAATCTGTGGAAAATCCTTTACTTATGACAAATCTTTGAAAGAGCATCGTTACATGCATGACACAATACGACGTTTCTCATGCACTGTATGTGGAAAGTCATTTAGACAACAGACTTGTTTGCTGATTCACATGAAAACTCACAAGGAAAAGAAGGATCATATATGTAGTGTTTGCGGTCGAGAATTCACCCAGAAGCAGTCCTTACTTAGACACGAGCGTATACATTCAGGTAGGTCTCCATTTCTTCAGTCGTGTTCTAGAGTGGAACTGTCTATCATCAACAGTTTTCTGATCCTGGCATCTGTTTTAATGAAGCTGTTTCAAAAATTAACTGTTTTATCAAAAGTTGGTGAGAATGATAATTAAAATACATTGTACCAGACATATAGTTTTGGTCGTTAACACTGAAATTAAAGCTGCTGATTTATTGTGCCACATTTAATTCTCGTGGCAAAGCCTGAACAATAGTTAACCAAACAAGATATCAAGATTTGCTTGTGAAAAAGGTTGTTTGACCAAGTATTCATGTTCACATTACTGTATAAATTATAATCATTTTTGTATGTACTAATAATGTGGAAAGCTTTACAATTTGATACTATACTGGTATATGTTAATTGTTTATAATTCATTTCAGGTGATAAGCCATACATGTGTAAGATCTGTTACAAATCATTTGGTGATCATGCTGTTATTCGTAAACATGTTATGATGGCTCACAAGCGTAGCAAAGAGTCCTGGAAAGATGAAATTTTTATTGAGCCTAGAGAGAAATCTAATCATTATATTGAAGGGGGTCCTGGGTACACTCCACGAGAAAATTCGGCCAAAGTTGTGAAAAATAATCAAGCTACTGTGATTCTTTCTTCGCATCCAGATGGGATGGTGGTTGTTGATCCTTTCACCTCCATTTCTAATGACAATAACATCTGTACCACCCAAGTCACTGACTCTGAAAGTCAAGCAAAACCTGAATCCAATGAGATCTTAGAGCAATCTGCTCCGAGCCAGGTAAATAATTATGCAACATTGTATCATATGGAAACATTTTCACAGTCAGTGGATGTTGAGAATATGGATTCATTGAAATCGAAGCAACATAATTACAACATGGAGTCACTGAGTGGTTATAGTTTGGAGGCTAATTCCAGCTTAGAACAGTATAATTCTCCCAGCTTGTCTGATCAGAGCGCTGCAATTTCAGAATCTATTTATGACAATGTTATTAAGAAAATTTCACCAGATGAAGCATATGCAGCCCAGTTTCTGAACTTACCTGTTGCAACAAACAAAGGATCTAACATTCAAGCAACAGAACATGATATGAACTTTCAACCTGGTGCCTCTGATACTGATGTAATAAATGCTGATCCATCTTCGAATTCTACTGTTGCTATGGCAACAAGCAACAGTTCTTGGAACTATGCTGGCTACCCTTCATCATTCTACAGTCCAGCATCTTTTAGTCAATATCCAACATCACCAGGAAACTGAGTTATTTCAATACAAATTCAGTTCTCTTTATATTTCTACTGCAGCTCGCATGAGTCAGCCAACATTTTTATTATGATTTTTTTCATCTTAAGGTAAATCAAAATGTATTGTGCTAAAGTTTGTAAAATTAAATGAGACGTGTCCAATATGGGTTTATTTTCTGGATTCTACTAAAGAAGCTGAATGGCTTGATGAATCACTTAAAAGAAGTTGTTTAGTACTGGAAACCATGGGTCCATTTTATAGACCTATCGTAGTTAAGATAGTAGGTTATGACATAAAAAACTTTACTGCCCTTTGTGTGTAAATAAGAAGTGTTTGATCCTATTAATTGCTTTGGAGACTTATTGTCAGCTGTTAAAGGTCAATATATGAAATGTGATACTGTTAGCATGATTGTTATGGTTTAAAAACTGTTTTCTTAGGTAAGATATGTCTATGACTTGAGCCACATACCTCTAGAGAACTACTATACTATCATGGCATACAGATACAAAATTGGCTGTAAAATATTTCTGCTAGCAACAATTGTATCAAGATTCTGTTCTTTATAAGCCAAGAATTACTGTAGGCAAAAGAATGCCTAGTTTCCACTCACATCCCCAATAATTATTGGATCTGCTGGTCAGTAGAACTTTCTTGTTTCAAATATTTTTATTAATTCGGAAATCGAGTTCATATGAATCAGGGTTTTCACTAGATGTCAAAAGTTGAGGGTCAAAAATGACCCTTGGGGGATTTCCTTCTAATTTTATTGTAAATTTGACCCTTTAGTACAAATTGTCAAGCGTCCAAAGCTTTATTTTACTGATTTCAAGAGTCAAACGCTGTTTTAAGGGTCAAATGAAAGCTCCGATGAATTCAAAGAAAAAACCTGAGCAAAGCTGAAAATAAATCTAGGGTTAGCAGAAAAAAAGTAAGGTCAGCAACCATGGACTTCTTACGCCTTAAATGTTTGAAAATGATAGCGGAATTCATCCATATGTATTGTTTATCATTGTCTCTTTGAATTGTTTGATGTTTTGTTATGTTTTTTCTTATGTTTAGGTTATTTCGGAAAATTGCCTGTGTCCACAATCTTTCTTGCAATTTTTGTTTTGCTTAATCAGTGTTGATCATTGACTTTGTTTAGAGAATTTTACTTCCAATATGACTGTGTACCCTGTTGTTTAAAACATCAAAAATGTGCCATAATTTAATGATTGTAATTTTTGTTACAATGATTGTTAAAGTCTGTTATTCTACATACATTTCTTGATAATAAAATAGTTAAGACATGATTGCTTAATTAAAAATATCAAAACCATTCAAAATTTTAAATGTTGTTTATTTATGGAGTATTATTTTACTGGTGGGCGATTTCATTAGAATTACTGGTTAAAATGATGATATTTCGTGCGTGTGTATGGTTAAAATAGCTACACTTAACTGTTTGTGGGTGTTTTTTTGTACTATTAGTTTTATCTCAAAGTAGAGGCCCTGGTCAATGTATGATTACAATACCTAGCGGCTTAGCCACCTACATTACATTTCTGATGATGTGCCATATATTTTTACATTCAAGATATATTCCGAGTCGTTTTAATACCAAGTTATGATAGATGAACAATTTGTTATGACTGATAAAAGCTGGGTAAAAAATTATGGTTAGATTCTTACTGAGCTGGAAGAATAAAACTTATATTAAGGCTGATTCACTGTGCTCTCCAGGAAGGATATATTGCACATTATAGGGACTTTTATCTTTGCAAGGTTTATGTCTGTAAGAATCTATTATCTTCTAGGTTAAAGTGAATAGTGATCCAAATATTGTCTTGAACAACTAGGAGGTAAAATGGAACAGCCAGCCATGTTTTATCGTGGAATAAAGTATAGGTTCATTTCCGTGATGTTTATTTTCATAGCCATGCAGATCGTGCAGGAATGTTGACATTGATCGTCAAGTTAAAAAGAATTTATATCTTATCGTAAATAATGATGAAATGTAAGTTATCTCCATTTGTTCGCCACTAACCACGGAATCCTGAAATAAAAAATATGATACTTTTACTCGCTGTTGATATAAATTCATTTACAATGTATATATACAAATATTGTTAATCAAGTTATAAAAATTCTGTACTTGATTTATTCTTAAAACTTTCATTCATTTTATGAACTTGAAAATTGAACTAGGCACTTCAATGTACAAAAAAGTGCTACCAAAGAATAACTGGTACCCAGCTCTGTACATCCTGAAGTCAGTTGATTGAAAACAGTGGGATTTAATAAGTTACAAGCATTGACCACACATTAAGGATTTCACACTCAAATACGAAGGTTACTTTTTACTAAGTCCACAATCACCGAAGTACATCTGAACAAAGTATTTTCATTTGTTGTCAATTTGCTGTGATATTGTACTTGGATACAACCTTAGGGGGCTAGCACGTTGAAGTGATGGTGTATAATGGTGTATTAGGCCTGAAATGGCCACACGGACCAAAACACACATACATCATATATATACGTTATACATTTGTATATATACACCATTATACACCATCCCTCTAACGTGTTAGCCCCCTATGGATACAACCATTTAGAAAAAGAATAATTAACAGGGACTCCGTGGCCGAGTGTTAATGGTCTCTGACTGGTAATTACAAGGTCCCCAACGTCGTCAGTGCGAATCCCACCCGGGACCAAATATATGCATTGGGTATTCCTCCACCGTTAAAGCGAAAACGCCAAATGATCCTGTCGGTTGGTGTGACGTTAATGCACAGAGGAAATATATATTAATTATAAGGGTTATAATCTAATAGCCAAACAAAACCAACACGAACTGTCCAACATTCATGGACAGCCGTGAGGGGCTATCAATATCTACACCAGGAGACCAATCCATGAATGTGTAACATAGGTTTGTACAATATACGACTCTGCCTATATTTACATATTGTGTGGCCAACCCGCTTGGCTCATTTGGTAGAGCGTTATGTCAATTGGCCTCGCATCCGTGAGTTCAAACATTTGGCATGACATAAGTTCTCCGTGATAACTTTGAAGCCAGCAATAACTTACGGAGAACAAGGTTACTCCTGGTACAAAATTCATGAAATCATATTTGGTTTACTGCACGCCGCTATGTAATTCAAATGCTGTTGAAAAGAAGCATAAAACTAGAACAATAAAAAAATAAGAATTTTTGGCACATAATGTGTGACTTACTAATGGGGTCCATACAAACACGACCACAGCCGTTACTGCAACATTTTCGTGGTCCACGACAATGGAAATCAGATGAACACATTTGTACACAGATACCAATACCAGACATCATAGGACATCTTCCTGGTTTATTAATACCTATTCCATCTACAATATCACATTATTTGACAATAATTTAAGTATTAGATAATATTTTTAATCCAGTTCATGTATTGAATAACGCCATCCGTCAAAAGTTCGTGCATATTTATTACCGTGGATCGGCATAATCATATTATGATAAATTTTTGTTCGCCAAAACATGTTCGCCAAATGTCATCATCATACATTGTGATATTTTTGGCCTCATTTTGTATAGGAGTGAAAGATTTAAAGCAAATCATTAAAAAGTAAAATCACCATATTAAGACTACATTAAAAACCAAACAAATCCGTCATATGGTCTTATTATATCAAGTTAAAATATTTAGAAAGTAATGAAAATTAGTCTAAAAATGAGTGGTCGTTATAATAAGGTGGTCTTTATATGAAGATTGCCGATATGCGAACTTTAACTGTATCTAAAAATATAAGTATTACTCACATCTTGGACACCGTGGACAGCACTGACCGGGTATTGTAATCGGGTTCAGACATAGGGGTCGTGCACACAACACAGCAGCACAGTTTGTCCCCGAATACTGTGCTGACATCATACTAACACATCCAAGCATGATGAGCAGCACTATTTGAAATTCCATGTTTTCCTTAATGCGCCAAATAAACTTCTTTGTATTAGCAACAGTTTACTTTAGCTCTATTCTAAAAATAAAATGTTTACTATGTTTTATAAATATATGATAAGTTAATGTATATTATTGACAAAAATTGTCATCACATCTTATTTACATGAACACGCGCAACTGTTCACTAAAGAGAAACTGTGAACCCATGTTCAAACGGAATAATATTCTGTTCAAATGTTGACAAACAATAGATTATTTTCAGAATGAACAATAAAATACCAAATGACTAAAAACAGATACACGTTATTAATTGTCCGATGAAGTATTGGTGCCTAATTACATCCTTTCTATTTTTTCATATCAGGCCTACTAGATTTGAATGTTTCCTGAAATCACAGACATGATTATTATTCCTACAACATACCAAATTCACATTCACTTTAAGGAACACTAAAATTGTTTGACTTACAGATTCTATGGTCTATTAAAGAACCAATTAACCAACGGAAACTTAATTCAAAATCATGAAAACAAGTACCTCATCGTAAAGGAATTGACTTAAAACATCATAAACTGTATCGAACAGGTCTCTGGTGACTTTATTGCGGCCACATATTTCCCAAAAGAATTCCATTTCTCAAAATGTTATCAGATTCGTACAATTTAAATGGATGTGTTTGTCGAACATACAGTGTATTGTCTATTTTTTTTATTAAAGAGACGTTTTCTTTGATGACGTCGGCTGAAGAATGTATTTATTTAAAATATGTCAACTTTCGAAAAAATAAAAATTGGCTTCTACATTAAGAATAGAATGTAGAAGACATTTTACGTAAATAAATATCATTTACTTAGCGAGACGTAAAGATCCTAGTTTTTCTCTAACCAGAACGAACACGAAAAAAGTGCAAAGGGTCGACAAAGGCTGTCTTCTGCGGACCCTCAATATTTTTTCGCTTTTTGTCACTTTTTTTCTTGCCGACATTTTTTTTAAAATTTCACATGAATTATATTTCCGCATTAATTTTTTTTCGAAAAAAAATACTGTCTACCCTTTTATTTTGGGGTATCTTAACTGAATCCATATTAGCGGATTTTGTTTTGTCCTAAGTACAAAGTTCTGTATCTTTGTACAGACTGTAATATATGTAGTGCGTAATGTTAATTTCTATTCTGGAGAAATGCTTATTTACATCATGATTATCATATTATGTATATTACAAAACAATGATATCATATATTACTTAAATTTTAATACGTACCAACCACTTCTGTCCCTTATCCTTCAAATGTTATTGGGAACTAGTACATCGTAATATTTACGTCTGATTCATATATGATTACATTTCTGGGGATTTCCCTGATAACTTTGTAACCTCAGAAGTACACATCTAGACAAATAAATTCAAATTTAATTATTGTTGTTTTTGTTGTATACAACTTGTTGTACATAGTTGTGGTCATAATTTGTTGCTCAAACATTCATTAAAATTATTGGTACTTATAAAACGCACGTATATCAATTAATATCATTTCAAATTACACAGAACAGGGTTTGTTAATTGGAAAACATTAGGTTCGTTCGTGTAACATTTGTTGATTATTCAATTTTACTGCACTGAAATCAACGAATCAAGCAACATGTTTAAGAACATGTTTTCTGTCAGTGGTTTCGTGTCGATCATTTTATTTTTTGCGCATGCGCTAAACGAGTCTTGTCCATAATCAATATTTAATGTTTATAACGCGTAAAAACATATCTGTTCCATTTCGCATGTGTACACTACATACAATTATTTACGCTCGTGGTACCATGAAGTGACTAGCGACAATTTTAACATACAGTAAAACTTTACTTGTTACACCTCAATATTACGGCCATGTCATTACAACCACTTATTTTCGGACAGGTTTTGTATATTTCTTTAAAAAATCAACATTATAATAAGACCATAACTTTAAGACCGGTTGTAATTACGAGAATTGCAGTATGCGGTTATTCCCATTGATTTTCCTATGACGTTTTCAACCCCACAAGAGATATTTTCTAACCCCACAAGTAAAATTTCACATTGGCAGTTTGTTGGATAGAACCTCTTATTATCAGTCTGTACGCTTACTCTAACATCTTAATGTATCTAGTTTGTAGGTTTTAACTGATCCTTAAAGGAGTCTTTGTCGCAAGTTTTTTTCTGTAGTTCTTTTGAATATTACTATTCCTCAAACTTTTAAAATTTCTTATTGTTTTCTTACTGGTTACCTAGGCTATAGTTGTACAGTAAACCCTGATTGGTTCAATGACAAACTTAAGTCGGAACTATCCAATCACAGACTGTTTTTCATCGAGGTTTAATTGCAAGTATAAAATATGTTGTATGTAATCATGCTGTTAGGTTTCAATCATGCGTTTAAATTTCTATGAAATATCTGAGACCATTATACATATGTATATTCGTCTCAGGAAAGATCTAAAGATATTAACTGGTCGTGTAATCTTTGACTTTTAAACAATTATCGGGGTCTTTCTTTTGTACATAACTACAATTTACGGGCAGCTGACCGAAATATAGGATAAAATGGTCCAGAATGAGACAAGAATAATTATGAGTGATCATGAATGTAATTTTAAACAACACCAATAAAACATAAATAAAACCTTAGTTCAGTTCTTTACTGACTAAAATTTGTTATAATGTACCCCCTAGAAAAGTACTGCTAATTTTAAATTAAAGCGTCACACGCTGGTTAAAACACTTGAAATATCTTTGTCATAAATAAATAATAAAGTGTATAACAATAATAAATAAATATCTTTTTGTATCCTTGTACGTGTCTCTTTGGGTGACAAGTTATATAAGGATTTTTTCCAACCCGATTAGCTGCTGAATTCGATGAATCAATATATTAGCAGTTTTTGTAAAATTGTAAAAAAGCCAATTATGAATGAAGCCAATTAATAATCTGCTCAGTTCGTAATTAAGGATCAAGTTCGAGCCTACTCGAATTAGATTAAACAATTTAGAAAAAGTAATCATTGTATGTCGACGTGTTATTTTAATTGAACGAATCAACAAACGTATCTGTTCATGAACTGTACTGTTTTGATGAAATTATTGAAGGGCTGATTGCGAGAATGGCTGATCTCCAATTTACAAAGGAGGAGATAGGTTCCTCTTGTATTTACCCCATAAATTACTTAAATAATCTTAATTATAAAAACAGCTTGTTGTCTGTAAAAACATCGAACAATCCTCTTATAATTCAGACTCTACCGGCACTTGAGAAAATCATATACTTCCGAGGTTATGTTTCAGCTAACAATGCAATGTACCATCATTGTGTGAAACAGCCTGTGATTTCTCAAGATACAGGTCGTAGTTTTAATGCATTTTTACCTCACAACAATGATTTGACAATTTCATTAATTCTATCTTAATTTAAGCCATTTATTTCCGACAAACTGTCTCCAACGACTTAACCACTTTTTATGGCAGCGGTGAATGTCGCACATTCACACAAATTTTCAAAGACAACACGCACAGATCAGGTAACGGATCTGCGCCAAGAATATAATAATACCAGAGCAATTGAAAACTCAAAATTCTTTACCAAACTGCGATGCTGATAAGAAGTTTACCTAATATTAACCAGGCACAAGATAGCCACGCTGGTACCTAATTCAAAACAACATGAACAATGCTTTGCTTTGACGCCATTGTTTGGTAATACGGCAAACAAAGTTTATCAACGAATTGCTCGATTCGAAATCTTCAACTACACGTAAGTTCTTTATTTCTTTATCAAATATGACCAAACAAAGAGGAGGGCTAAGGCAGAATAGATAAATAAACAGTTTTAGCCAGAAAACGGGAAATTGTATTTTTCTGCAAACTTTTATTCGGCAAAATACGATTTTCCAGTTTTCGGGCTATAACTGTTAATATAGACGTTATTATCGTAGAACAGTGAAAGTAATGACGACGCGATAAAACTTAGATGCTGTTGACAGTGGACAGAATACCCGAATATTTTTATATCTTCCATTGTTCGTGGAATTCAGTTTGAATAAACACAAGAAATATATGTTAACAAAGTCGGTACCAATACAAAAATAACAAAGAATGTATATGCCACCTGATATGTATTCAATTTGCATACTCAAAGCTTATGCTCATGTTACCAAAAAAAATACAGTGAATGAATACGTTACACAACAATTTGTGAAATATTTTTAACTTACATACTCAAAGATTATGCTCATTTTACCAAAAAAAATACAGTGAATGAATATGTTATACAACAATTTGTGAAATATTTTTAATTTACATACTCAAAGCCTATGCTCATTTTACCAAAAAAATAGAGTGAATGAATATATTACACAACAATTTGTGAAATATTGTTAACTTACATACTCAATAATTTGTGAGATATTTTCATCATGCTTACTCAAAGCCTATGCTCATTTTACCAAAAAAATAGAGTGAATGAATATGTTATACAACAATTCGTGAAATATTTTTAATTTGCATACTCAAAACCTATGCTCATTTTACCAAAAAAATAGAGTGAATGAATATGTTACACAACAAAACGTGAAATATTTTTAACTTACATACACAAAGATTATGTTCATTTTACCAAAAAAAAATACAGTGAATGAATATGTTACACAACAATTCGTGAAATATTTTTAACTTACATACTCAAAGCTTATGCTCATTTTACCAAAAAATACAGTGAATGAATATGTTACACAACAATTTGTGAAATATTGTTAACTTACATACTCAATAATTTGTGAGATATTTTCATCATGTATACACAAAGGTAATGTTCATTTAACAAATACATTAATTACAGTGAATGAATGTGGTACACAATAATTTGTGAGATATTTTCAACTTGCTAACTCAAAGCTGATGTTAATTTCACCATTAGTCGTGATCAACATTATCAAATTCAGATTTGTACTTTATCTTTCGTTATTCGCCGTAACATTACACAGAAGAAACCGGCAGATGCTATCAACACAATAACTACAAAAACAATAAAAATTACGATGTCCATCTTCTGAAAAAACGCCGCCCAACTCATGTGTTTCCTTAATTGTCCTTCCCCCGATTGGTTCCCGTTTAACTTCGGGTTGCGTACTCGAAAACATCCAAATACACTATTATTTGCTCCGATGGAAACCACAAGTTTCGCCTGGATAACCGAATACAGAACAGACAGTACGCTAAGGACCAGGAGTAGGGTTATGAAAACCACAAAGAACGATGTCTGAAGAGAATTGTGCGGAAGTTTATCGCTTAAAATGGAGATAAAGATACCATACGACAGGAAGACCGTTATAGCTAATCCTCCCTTCTCCCCGGACTCTATCGGTACCAGAAATATACACATGTTCAGAGATGCTAACATTAACAGTGGGACCACAAGAGTGAATGTGGCATAATTTGGTCGTCTGCTAAGATGAAACTCTATCTCGATATAGTAGTTATTTGACTGTACCACTTTCTTCCTGCTAACACCCAGCAATTTCCACGCAGAGTTTTCATTTATCTCAGTCAGAGGAACTTCTGAATCATGATTCAGTTCGACTGTGTCTATTGTTTCGTCAGCTATGTAATAAATTATCTTACAAAACTGCTCATCGAATGGATAATACTGTATGTCCACGTCACAAACAACACTGAAATTAGAAAATTGAAATATTGGTACAATTTGAACAATATGTTCGAATTTTTTTATTGTCCACATCAATTGGTATATCTGGGTCGAGACCATACCACATATTTATATGAATTACAAACCAGTATCAGTAATAAAGTGCTCGCATATGATACATTTTTCTTTGGGACAAAACGATGGAAAAAACAACTTTTTAGACATGGAAATAGGTTGCGTACGAAACGCTAAAATTGTTTCTAGACTATCGGTCTCTTTGTAAGGTTCACTTATAAACTGTGGTAAAAGCTTATTGTAAATATTCCGATTAATGAAATCAAATACGTACAATTCAAGAGCGCTCTATATTCATGATATTTACGACAGTGTCTTTCTTTTTTTCTAGAAGCATGTATATCTATATAATAACCAAGAATTCAGAATTGTACAGTCAATCACAGCATAATAACTTATTACAGTCATACTAATTTACCTGTATGTTCCATCAGGAACCCATTGTGTGTGTCCACTGCGACCAATTCTAGTTTGATCAGAATCAGGATTTCCGATAACGCCATTCCCATCGTATGACTGAAAAATGTGTTCATACATATACATGTGTGTGGACGGACTTAAGTAATTTTCAACTGTACGGTTTGTCTTGGAATCCAAATACATATGTAAAAGTACATGAAAAGTGTGATAAAGCATCTTTTCATCATATTGAAAAACTCATAAATGATTTTTTAGAAAAAAATATTGCAGACTAGAGCATACAATATTTATACAAAGTCATTTCATGCAGTCAAAGTTTAGCAAAGTGAGCTAACAGTCTACATGTGAATAGAGATGAACTGGTTGTAACGATCAACAATATTAGTAACATCATAGTAACTTCTTTAATATATTTAAGTCTCTAATTAAGGACTACTGGCAATAAGACTACCGTCAACAAACCGCCTCCAACAAGGACCACTTCCATTAGGACAAGCTTAAATAAGACCACCTCCACTTAAACCCGCCTCCAATAAGACCGCCTCAAACAAGGACCACTTCCATTAGGACAAGTTTATTTAGGACCACCTCCACTTAAACCCGCCTCCATTAAGACCACCTCTAGTAAAGACCAGTTTATTATATTAAATAGTATCATTACATGCAATCATTTGATATATAATAAAGCATTAGAAAGCATACCTTTTGAATAATAGCGTTAGGTTTCCATACACTAGTTGACGGAACTATCATATGCCTCAAGCCATTATATTCCCACTTCCACCATCGTATAGTTTCATCGTACCAGGCAAAACGAAAATATCCAAGAACAGAAAACTTTTGAGAGGTCGTGTCAAACTCGATGATGCTGACAGGAACAAACTTCGTCTTTAATTTGATTGGTTGAGTTTGGTTTTTAACTGGTCTAATTTTTACATCACAATCATCGACAAAAGCATGTAGTAACATTTTTGCATAACCAATATCTGTAGTCTTATGACTGGTGACTGTCATTGCAACAGTAGACTTCATAGGAGTATCTGACTTTGCTGGTGTCATTGACGTAGAAAATATATCATGTAGTGGTGTTACGGCAATTTCTTCAGGCGTCGGAGATAAATGTGCATCGGCCGACTTTTCCATCGTCCAAACTGACTTCGTTGGTGTCATTGACGTAGAAAATATATCAGGTACTGGCGTTACGGCAACTTCTTTATGTTTTGGAGGTAAAGGTGCGTCGGCAGTCTTTTGCATTGTCCAAACAGACTTTGCGGGTGTCATTGACGTAGAAAATATGTCAGGTTCTAGACTTTCTGTATCTTCTTTAGATTTCGGAGGAAAAGGAGTATCGGCTGTCTTTTCCAATGTCCAAACAGACTTTGCTGGTGTTATTGACGTAGTAAATATGTCAGGTTCTAGACTTTCTGTATCTTCTTTAGATTTCGGTGGAAAAGGAGTATCGACTGTCTTTTCCAATGTCCAAACAGACTTTGCAGGTGTCATTGACGTAGAAAATATGTCAGGTACTGGACTTTCGGTATCTACTTTAGGTTTCGGTGGAAAAGGAGTATCGACTGTCTTTTCCATCGTCCAAACAGACTTCGCTGGTGTCATTGACGTAGAAAATATGTCAGGTTCTGGACTTTCGGTATTTTCTTTAGATTTCGGTGGAAAAGGAGTATCGGCCGTCTTTTCTATTGTCCAAACAGATTTTGCTGGTGTCATTGACGTAGAAAATATATCAGGTTCTGGACTTTCGGTATCTTCTTTAGGTTTCGGTGGAGAAGGAGTATCGGCTGTCTTTTCCAATGTCCAAACAGACTTTGCTGGTGTCATTGACGTAGAAAATATATCAGGTACTGGAGTTTTGGTATTTTCATTAGGTTTCGGAGGTAAAACCGTTTCGGCTGTTGTTTCTATTGTCCATACAGACTTTGCTGGCGTCATTGACGTAGAAAATAATATATAAGGTAAGGTTGTAACTGTTGTAAGTTCCAAAGTGTTTTTACTGGTTAATTCTTCTTCCGTCGTCCAAAGAGCATTAGTTGTGGCTATGATGTCTAGAAGAATCGTTGTAGTTTTTTGCTTAGGCTTCTTTGGTTTTGGTTTTACAGTAGTCATTCCTTCACTCGTCGACCACAGAATGTTTGCTGGCGTCATAGATGTTGATGCTGTAACTGGTGTCGAAGGTGTAGTAGTTGCAGCAATCTCTAATACTAATAATAGAATGATAAGTCCAGCTTGCATTTTTACTATTACGCTACGCAACATTTAGTTGAATGATGACAGTATGAAGGCTATATATTTTGTATTTTCAATTTTTGATACAGAAAGTAAATCCTTTTGAATTCACTAGACAAGTACGCTCTTCGACCTTTGTGAAGTGAGTGTCGTCTTAAAAGTGTATCAACATTAAATTCGAAATTTGCACAAAGGGCTGATCAAAATAGTACCAGTGTGCTGCTGACGACATTTTGGTGCACCAATGGGACTTGTTTACTTTCACGGTATGATTGTCTCATTGTGGTATTCTGCGAAATCAAAATTTCAAATTTAATTTAATTAGCTACACACGTACTAGGCAATTCCCAATATGGTCCTTTTAATTGAATCGACCAACTTTCAAACTGTTTAGTCAGTCCAGGTACGAACAGAAACGCATTTAAATTAGTTCAATATTCCAAGATTTTCTCATTTTTTATTTTTCCCATTTCTTTGCACATTCACATGTTTAGTTTACTTGTACTTGTTCGGCAATTCAGCCTTTATTGATTTTTAAGTTGAAAAGTAATTTCATGCTCAATACATAAATAGCGTCTTATAATTAACAGTAAAAGTACTTATTCAATTGTATTTTTAGCAAATAATTGAGTATTGCCACATTAGAAATTAATTATTGACTGCAAACACGTTTTTGCGAACGAATGTACAATTATTACCCAACTCGACCAAAACTAATCGGTTTTCCGACACTGACACAGATAATGCAAGATATAATAAAAAATTTCGGCGTCATTTTTATGACTTTGTTCACACCTAAACGCGATTAAGCGATTCAATATTCGATATTTAAGCACGTATCTAGAAAATCATTTGCTTAAAATACAATAGTGTTATGCGCCGATGTGAATAGCGTGCCAAAAACATGTGGAGCAGAAATCGTAGAATTCATCGTAGAATTCATACGGCTACAATATACTACTGTATATTTTAGTTTTGTTTTTATGTTTTTATGTGACTTATTGTCACTGGGGTTTAACGCCGTTTCTTTCAACAATTTTTCAGCTATTTACGGCGACCGGTTCACCTTACCAGTTTTCTTGGAATGTGTGCTAACCAGTAATAAACTTACCCTTCCAACTTCTCCACATATGGAGAAAAATCGACATTTTTTGTCAAATTTTCATAGAAGGGAATGACCGGCCGCGACCGGGAAACGAACCCGGATCTCCGGGTTACAAGTCCAGTGCACTAACCACTGGACCACAGCTGTTGCCTGATATTTTAGGAGACAAAGTGTTCCGAAGATGTGCAATGTTATGGATGTTATTTCGTCATCAACACAAACCAATGCGATTGTTTCCAAAGAGCATAAAGCTCGGTTTAGGACAACCCTAGTAGTTGATATGATGTCCTGTACAATGTACAGTGACCAAATACACGCAAACTTGTCAACGAAAACAACATATATTTGAATGTCATTCCAATATTGTTTCAGAGCGTCTTTATCTCGTGATTTGAAAATTTGATTCGTCGTACATTGTAGAATATGTTTCTTATTCCGTAATCGTTTATCAACGACTCACGTGGTGTGAGAATCACAATGGAAGAAATCAACTGAAACATGTGATTTGTCTGGTTTCGAACTTTCGACCTTGATATTAGCAATCTTCTGCTATACTGACTGAGCTAACGGTCCTGGTCATGTTGCAAGTTGTTGCATATATGCTGGTATTGGACTTCATAAATCAGAAAAAGTTGTATATATTAGTCATTTTTGTAACTATGAATTCATAGTACAGTGGAAACCCTCTAAACCGATTCTTCTATAAACCGGTTTCCCCTCTAAATCGGCAAAATGTTCTGATCCCGGGCTCGGCCGATTTAGAGGTTTTTTACAGTAACATGACAAGTCCTTTCCATCCATTGTTGGGATTAGATGTAATTTATCCCCTTCTTATAATGTCTCCCTTCTGATCTGATATCATACTACACAATTAATTTATCCACATCAAGAAAACTTAAAATTGTAGATAGTTATTATAAGTGAATGCATAATGTTCTGAAGTAATCTAACTTGACCACATTTCACCGAGTAGCGCGACTCTCAAATGTGGCATGTGCATACATGCATTCTTCGCTAAAACACAAAACCAGTAACATCACTGAAGTCGATCGATCTGTCTCAGAGATACAATTAATATTGTGAGGCTTCATAATACTGGTACAAAAATAAACGTTTTTTACCTTTGAGTCCGTAATAAAATTTTATGACAAGTTTGCTAATAAACATAATAGAAGTAACCTCTTTGCAGTTCTATTTATTTCAGCATATCGACAGTACGCTCTTGATACAATTAAAATGTAATTATAGTGCATCAGGTCAGAACAAATAATCATATTTCTGGTTATACAACAGATCCTATCATTTGGGCGCTGAACTTAAGGTCACTGTCACATATTTCGGGACAAATCGTGCCTCCTAAGTACTGAAGGTATGTTTAGAAAATAGTTCTTACGGCCTACCATTGTCATTTTTGAACAAGTAACCGGAAACATGACTATCTTTTCTGGCCTCATAATTGGTTGAAATAATTTCTGATAAAACTCTCATTTTTTATTTGATATTTATAATGTGTCCATCAAATAAAATTCCACAGTATTTGTCAATACGGAGCCCCTAGAGTGGCATTATGTGCCTTTATTTTAACTGTAGCATTCTTTTCTATTGCGCAGTCACGAAATAATAATTCGTATTTACGAAATAATTATTCGTAAATACGAAATATTATCAATTCATGCATACAATGCAATTCAACCTAAATATGAAAAGTTACATTTCTACACACAATGCCTTATCTGTTAATTCTCTGGAGCAACAACCTCTAAACAACAACATAATTTTGCTTCTCCCAAAGGGTGTTGCTTGGAGAGTTGCACTGAATTTTTATGGAGTTAGTATCCTGTAGGAAACCGATCAATAATTCGTCGTCGGCATATTGGACAACATTGATCTGGTCTGTTGATGATACGTCTACAGTTTGGTGGTAAGGGTGGGCATCTCACATTGGAACAATCAACTGAAACAAATTATACACATCAGTAACAAAA
This sequence comes from Lutraria rhynchaena, assembly GCA_008271625.1. Lineage (NCBI taxonomy): Eukaryota > Metazoa > Mollusca > Bivalvia > Venerida > Mactridae > Lutraria > Lutraria rhynchaena. The sequence continues at coordinate 365,851 of VIBL01000188.1, forward strand.
TTTTATCTTTTCTCAAACCATTCTATATACTGTTTTTTTACTAATTTCAAGGCCGCAGCAGTGGTCCAGTGGTTAGTGCGCTGGGCCTGTAACCGGGTCCGGATCCGGGTTCGAATACCGGTCGCGGCAGATCATACCCTCTATGAACATTTGACAAAAACGTCGATTTTCCTCCATATGTCGAAACGTTGCCGGCTCCTTGTGGAAGGGTAAGTTAGTACTGGTTAGTAAACAGTCCAAGAAAACTGGTTAGGAGAACCGGTCGCCATATATAACTGAAAAAAAATGTTGAAAAAGGGCGTTAAACCCAAGTGACAATAAGTCACATATGTGGATTTATTTTCGTGGATTTTGCGGGTTAATTTGTCCATTACTGGTTCCAGGATTACTGGTTAAGTCAATCTGAACGATTTATATTAATCCCAATAATACGAAATCAAGTACTTACTTGGGGCCCCAACAGGATTCATACAATCCCGACCACATCCGGTGCTACAGCACTTTCGTTGTCCTGGACAATCATGGTCAGAGGAACAGATCAGAGCGCAGTGACCGATTAGATTTCTTCTTGAAGGACAAGTCCCTGGTTTATCTGTTATACGAAACAAAGCTAAATGATGGTTTACAAATGAAAATTTAACGTACATGATTAAACATACAAGTGGCTATTTATTCATTTACATTTAGTTTTTTATGTGGTTTAACGTCGCACCAACAGCCAATGTCCTTTGGCGACTTTTCCAGCATTACCAGAAGAGGAAAGCCCCAGGCGCACACCTGATTGGAACCACCGACCTTCCGTTAGCAAAATGGACAGCTTCCTCTAATTGGAAGTGGTGTGTTATTTAGATATTCTGACAGTGAAGAATTGTTCAAAGAGCAATCATTAGTAAAAGTTACGTCTTATTTTCAGTTCATTACAGATGAATGCTCAGATTATTATAAGAATAAATTATCAGCATACTTACCACATGCTATAAGAGTACATTGTAGATTTCCGTTACTACACGTACATGTGTTGCAATCAACTTTTACACTTCCACCCTCAGGGATGATTCTACCATTGTGTGAGCAACCACCTTTGAAGATAACCAGTTTATAACAAATGTTGTCATTTGTGCACATGATTTAGTGTTAGTATACAGTCCAGGAAAACTGGTTAGTTGAACAGGTTGCCAAAATAACTGAAAAAATTGTTGAAAAACGGCGTTAAACCCAAGTCACAGTAAGTCACATATGTGGATTTTGTGGGTTGATTTGTCCATTACTGGTTCCCGGATTACTGGTTAAGTCAATCTGAACGATTCATATTAATCCCAATAATACGAAATCAAGTACTTACTTGGGGCCCCAACAGGATTCATACAATCCCGACCACATCCGGTGCTACAGCACTTTCGTTGTCCTGGACAATCATGGTCAGAGGAACAGATCAGAGCGCAGTGACCGATTAGATTTCTTCTTGAAGGACAAGTCCCTGGTTTATCTGTTATACAAAACAAAGCTAAGAGATGAATATTTAACGTACATGATTAAACAAACAAGTGGCCGCTTATTCATTTACATTTAGTTTTTTATGTGATTTAACGTCGCCCCAACAGCCAATGTCCTTTGGCGACTTTTCCAGCGTTACCAGAAGAGGAAAGCCCCAGGCGTACACCTGATTGGAACCACCGACCTTCCGTTAGCAAAATGGACAGCTTCCTCTTATTGGAAGTGGTGTGTTATTTAGATATTCTGACAGTGAAGAATTGTTCAAAGAGCAATCATTAGTAAAAGTTACGTCTTATTTTCAGTTCATTACAGATGAATGCTCAGATTATTATAAGAATAAATTATCAGCATACTTACCACATGCTATAAGAGTACATTGTAGATTTCCGTTACTACACGTACATGTGTTGCAATCAACTTTTACACTTCCACCCTCAGGGATGGTTCTACCATTGTGTGAGCAACCACCTTTGAAGAGAACCAGTTTATAACAAATGATATCATTTGTGCATATGATTTAGTTGACTTTAATTGTATCTCATGCAGATACAGTAAAACGCGGTTATAGTGAACTCGTATAGAGCGAAGAAGTAAGTGCCGTGAAATATTTATTACCCAAACACGACATTCCTTATTTCATTGTTATGAATGTGGCGAATTGGGCATATAATGAAGTCCTCAGAAAATTACCCTTAACTCGTTCAACTGAACTTGTACATCCTAAGTTTTGCCGTAAAATACATGTAGGAAGAATTACACGCTATAAAGTACAATAATAATAATAACCTTATGATATATAACTTATGCCACAAAAAGCTTGAAGTAACGAAATGTCGGTGCACCTCTAGCGCAAAAAAGCTTGGGGTATAAAACCGATTGTTACACATGAGACCTTTCTATAAGTAAAAATAAAAAGGACAAAAGCTAAACTTAGTAGTACCGTATCGTGGCTAATACTTTTTTATTTAAAAGTCTTGCTACCACTTGTTTGTACATAAAACATGATTTGTCCCAGGTTTTTAGGAATCAACTGATAACAATAAATATTTGAAACGCGAGCCATTAGCAAAATTTCTGAGTTTAAACACTGTCGTCTTAGCTATAGAACAGCCCCTCTTCACCGAACCATTGAATACAATACAAACGTACAACTGAGTTAATAATCCCGAGAGAAGCATGCAATTCCAACATAATGAAAAACTGGTAAATTTATTGTGAAATAAATGTTTCTCTCCTGTTTTAAAGCTGGTCATGTAAATTAACGTTAGTATTAATGACTTACGTGGTTTACATGTAGGACAGCATCCTCCAGGGGGTATGTAATTGCAGCCTGATTTTGGAGCCGCACAGCGGACAACTCGGCAATCTAAAGGCATATAGATAATAACATAATGTAAATATATAAAGATATTATTATACACAACAACAGACTTATACGGATCCCCTAAAGTGGCGTTCTACACTTATATTTTAACTTGTTGCCCTCTTTTTTATTTCGTATTTACGAAAGAACATTTCGTATAAACGAAATATTAATTCGTAATTACGAAATATAAAAGAATGTTACAAGTCAAACTATAAGTGTTGAATGTCACTTTAAGGACTCTGTAGATTTACAATTGCATAATTAACACATTTTAACGTAGCTCAAAACATGTATATGTGTACTCGTATATCTCTCGCTTAGCTTCTACTAGCGCTGTACAGCGATCTGGCATTATTGTGAAATTGTTTCTTCTCTTCTGCGACGTTTGCATAACTAATTATAGCCAGCAGTCTGACATGCGCTACAGCAATGGTCGTTCTTGTACTTCAACCCTCAACCGTACTTGTATCTACTATGGTACGATAGTCTTAACCCATATTACTTGATTAACCCCGATGTTTTTCATAGTACGCTAATTATGCTCGTATACTTCTCTCCATTACCATAAGCTTAACTGCTGACATTCAGGTACATCAATTTTAGAAGTAAACCTGGGTAGAACCACCGACCTTCCTTAAGCTAGCAGGACAGTTTCCTTACTAGTGAAAATTGTTTGTTCTAGGGTGAGATTCGACCTCACAGCGGCGAGGGACTAGTGATAACTAGTCATAGACATTAACCACTCTACCACAGAGGCCCCATCAAATAAATCATTGTATTGTCTGTAAGCGCATTGTCTGGCGTATCCAATGAAAATGGGATGATTTTGAATTGATATGTACCTGTTCCGCACCTCTGACAACATTCCCCTTCTGGCGTATATGGATTAAAACAATTTCGAAGTACGGGACATATAACACCGGCACAATTTGGACCTGGAAATAAAATCATACATAGAAATATGACCATTGCATAAATATCGAACAGTGGTATATTTTTTAACCTCGTAAATCCTGTAAACCATGCAGCCCACGAGGATACATACATACAAACATACACGCGCACGCTAGCACACGCACGCACGCACGCACAGACAAACAGACAGACGCACACATATAATATATATAAGATTGAAAGTCACAGAAATTTCCTAGGCTATGTCAGGAAGGCACAGAATTCAGCATTTACTTAATTTGTTGGTAAATTGTACAATAATGTGCCAATTACATATCTGCATAATATATTTGTAAAGTGAATTTCATTTTTCATGGTCTATGATTATTATTACTGAACAATGGATTTTATTGAATAATGAATTTTTAATATGACCGGAGATAACGATTGTTAATATATTAAATACATATATCATGTCATGAAGCGAGAATAATTAATCTGAAGTACTGGCCAAACTTTTTTCTAATCGTATATATAAAACATGATTTTAATGATTATCAACCTCCACACAACCATTTTAGACTGGCCGTGTCTCAAAAGAAACCAGAGCGTCAGCAAATGGTAGATATGTAATTCATTATTAAACGCATACATTAAACTACATACCTTTGAAAAACGCGTTATTTAGCGCATATATACATCGCATTGTTTGACATTCATATGAAGTGTTTATACGCTTTTCTTTTTATGGAACTGAATTTGTTTTTAATCAGTAAGAGACGATTTCGTCAAAGAGAAATTAACACTTTGCTTCATAATACCGCATTTCCCTGCATCTGAAGCAGATGACTTTTGAAAACATTGTGCCAAAAGAAACAATTGCCTGTAATGACTTCTTTTGCCACAATGTTTTCCACTCGGACAGAGAGAAATAACCAAATTTTCTTAAATAAATTGATGTTTTGTATATTGCTAATTAAATTTCGAAGAGTCCAAAATATGCTTATGAGGCAAAGGGTAAAAAGAGTCCTATACAATGTATTAAAGTCGTCAGCAACCTGTACAACACAGTTGCTGCGATAAGGCATTTTATGATTTTTTAATATTTACGATAATTCAAAACAGCGTCAGCGCTGCATAAAACCATCCGAACCAAGATAAGTATTACGACGGATACTCATAGTTATGATAAATTACAAGGAAGTAAAAATGGGTTATAAGGAGATTGTCACATCACAAACACTCCTATTACCACGTACGCCAAATAGCCACAAACCATCCCGGAGGACGACAACAAAGCCACAAGTATGTAGACATATGAACTAAAGAAAACCGTACAGAACAAATCAATCAAAATGGATCACACATTTACGATGGTCCAGGACATTCAGACTTAATAATTTAAACAACTGTTGTCCCATAATTACATTGTCTTATGATTACAGGGTCAAAAGTTGTGAAACTTGAGATTGGTATCCAAGCTGAAATCTCGAAATCTCATATTTCGCCTGTTGTTCGTTAGCTATGATAAAACACTGATGACACTTATCATGCATTTTTTATGATTGCGGAATGGACCTTAATTCGTTTTAAAATATAATTAGATCTTTTTTCACCTCAAACACTTAGTGACTGAAATTAGTTTTGAGCTCAGATGCTCAATAACAGGTTTCGTTTTTTAGGTATTCTTAATTGTCACACATTGTTGAGTGGTCATAGGCACGTTTCCATATGATTGCCTGGTTAATTTTGACTAGCTAAGAAACGGACGATGCGATGATTGTCGGCAACTATACGACCTATATGGCTAGTGGGAATTTCTGACTACATATTTCTTAATACCTCATAATATGAAATAATGTGACTTTGAATAAAATTAGAAGACAGTTCGCAATACGCAATTCGTATCGTGAACTGCGCTCCAGAATAACTTTTGAAAACCCGGATGTTGAGACCATCTTGGAGGCCCGAAAAATATGTCGTATTAATAAGGTGGTCTCATTATCAAATTGAATAATAGGTGAATTATTGAAAGTCGGTTCGAAAATATGTAGTCGTTATAACAAGGTGGTCGTAATATTGAGGTGGTCGCTATGTAAGGTTTTACTGTATGGCAGTACTAATGGAAAATGTATGTCAAATCGAATATTGTTGAAATTCTTAGATAAAATCTTGATCTGGAAATATTTAATTAACTTTCAAAAACAAAAATAATCAATTTTCAGTAAAAGCTATCAGAAACACATTGTGAGATGTCGAGATACCCCCCAAAATAATTTCCTGATGAAATATTGCCGCTTGGAAATCAAAGTCACGTGTTTTCAGTGGAGTAGTAATGTTGAAATAGAAATGTCGTTCATTGAGAACGCTCCACGAGAAAACTGTTCGGTCATTCTGTCTTGGTGTTTTGGGATCCTGCAACACAACTACAACAATACCCGAACCGAGCATCCAAAATTAACTCAATTGACAAAATGTGTTGAGGAAATTAGGATTATGATAGTTTACATACCTTTTGGACATTCAGGACAACATTGGCCAGGTGGAGTACGAGCATTTGGACATGACACTGCTTGGCACAATGTTGCAGCGCAATGCGGCGGTAATGCCGGTGATATAGATAACCGATGTTGTCCAAAACATGTGCTTGTGTATCCTAGCAACAAGCATGTCAGGATTAATTTGACGTCCATGTCTCTTTTGGTTGTAATTCTTCAAGGTATAATGAGTAATGAAACGTAGAATAGTACGTACAAATATACAATTATTTCTACATAGATATAAAATTAATTAAAACGATAAGACAACCGAAGAGAGGAATTCATACGAAAGTAGATTTAAATAAATCGCACGGTTTGTTGAGTATACATGTATTGTTAACACGCGCGTTTATGAAATGTCAGCCAAGACAATACGCAAGACTGACTGTGAACATTTGAAGGATTGTGTAAAAATATTTGTACAATGAAACAAACACAGCTTGGATAAATTAAAAGATAATCTTTGACAGTCGATCTCAATTAGACAGGTGTGGCAGGTTTTGTTTAAGAAAAATCTTTTTTCAAGGTACGGCAAAACCTTATTAATAAGACCACTTTCGGAGCCAGAAAACTCGGTCGTAATAATGAGACGGTCTCATTATAACGTTGTATTATAGAGGTGTTATTGAAAGCCGGTCCGAAGATAAGTAATTGTTGTAACAAGGTGGTTGTAATATTTAGGTAGTCGCTATGTGAGGTTTTACTGTATACTCATTCAAAGAATAATTTATGAAATTTATGTGAGGTATAATATAATTTGAATAATAATTAAGTTATTAATGATTAAGTTATAATTCTGCACAATACACATTGTCATTTTTTTCATACGGCTATCAATTTTATTTGTCCGAGTATTATTTAGCTTTTCGCCTAAATAATATTATTTCAATGGGATAGCTATTTGATAAAATATATTTAATATGGGATAAGAATGGAAAAATCACATTTAGACACTTAAATATGTTTAAAACAAAAAAAAGATAACAATTGCCATTGTGTGATTGCTCTGATGTCTTGATTAAGCAAGATACATTTGGCCATCACCACCAAAAATAGTGATTTTGAAAATTTGTTCTTTATTCCAGTTTTTCATTTGTGCAAGCATATAATGTTTTCAAAAAATCCTACCTACCCATCGTTAAAAGTTTGGGTCACGTAATGACTAACCAACATTTCTTAAGGACGGCTTCATAAAACTTCAGCGAAACAAGACGACAATAAGTAAGGATTAATCAACAAAATTTAAAACAGGCTGGAAATTTATTTAACTCATACCAGCCAAACGAAGTATCTGAAGCTCGTTTCATAATCAAAGCTAAGATTGTGGTTTTTAAACTTAAAACTCTTACTAATGGTATTCATTTTAGGCATTTACTAGCAATATACAACAATAGATCCCGAAAACAATAAATTGGATAAACCACTTTTTTACAAACAAGGGGTAATGAGGTTTCTAAATTATTTAGCTAAGATATATCTATGAGATGAGTCCCTGGTTTGAAGATGGACTCCCAAACTTGAGAGAAAGCATCGATTATTAAGATTAAGATTATGAGATTAAAGCATAAAAAGTTAAACTTACCTCGTTTATTTACTGTATATTAATATTGATACTTCATCCAATAAATTCGTTAATGAGGTTGGACCAACAATGTATAATGTTTATATGTATAAAATTTATGACGTCAATGGATCGTACACATCCTGATGTGCAAATTCGTAACACCGTAACAAATTCGTGTATAATTGGTTCAGTTTGAACTGCGCTTGATTCCTATTGGTCCAGTTTAAAAAGAACTCTCCTATGCACAAACGGAGTATATCGAATGACTGTCTTTATTTATCATTCACGTATCAATGCGGTTTGGTTAAATATGCAAAAACTGAAATTAAAACAAAGGTAGACAAACACACATATCAATCAACCCTGTAAACAATATTCAGAACAAATACATGTTTGATTTTGTCATAGACTATTTCACAATTACTTTCTTAATATTGGTGCGACTAAGACGGATATAGGGTTTTCCAGAGAATGAAAAAAATATCGAATGAAATGAAAGACTTTGGATACAAGATATTGTGTATTTTCTATTTTTCAGCGTTTTTAGAGTAGCAGCGTCCGTCCGTCTGTTCGTAAGTTCTTTCATCGATTCGTCGGCCAGGATTTCGTGTCCTGTCTGTAAAATATCAACAAGTCAGGACGATGAGCTATTGCTACATCTCCCTCATTATATGGATTATGCCCTCTTACTTTATATCTCCCGAATCTTGTGAATTATTCCCCCTTTTTATACCTCCTCTTATCTTATGAATTATTTACCCTTATTTTTATATCTCCTCTATCTTTTGAATTATTACGCCTTATTTTATATCTCCCCTATTTTTTCAATTATTTACCCTTATTTTTATATCTCCTCTATCTTTTGAATAATTCCCCTTTATTCTTATATCTCCCCTATTTTTTTGAATTCCCCTTTTTTCCGCCCGAATTTCGTGTCAGATCCGTAAGTTTGTCATTCATGGATGAATTTGAAAAAAGATTAGGCATTCATGATCAGCGATTCCTGACAATTTGTTATTTTCTCTAACAGGGTATTGTATCACCACATAACATCCGTTCCGCAAAACGTACGTGTGTAGACGTTTTGTGTTGCATTTCGTACATGGGTATGTTTTGCTGCGAGACTGACTGTGTCTTTTCGCCGCGTATCGGCCATATTTTTTGTTTTTGATATGTACTCAGTATAAACGATATTTTGACAGGCTCGATAATTTTCTTATTTATTTTAGGTAAAGATACATTATTTTTTCTGGTCCCTTAATGTCATAATTGAATTATACTCAAGTCGGAGATGTTGTTTTGCAGCAGTAGCAGCAGCCGTAGCAGTGTTATTATAAGTGTCAATGATGAAATATTAATAAATTTTATCTGACAGACAGGCAGAAGGACGGACGGACGTACAAGAATACTGGCCATGTGTTATATGGGTAAGGACGGATATACGGACGTTTGAATCGATGGACGGACTAACATACTTTTGGCAAATGGAGTGACATTCAAGTGAGGATTTTTTGACAGACAGTCATACACATACAGAATCAAACAGGCGGGTGGGCGAGACTGTTGAATTACCCACGGACGGACAGACAGTTTTAGCTCGATTATTCGAAGATATGTTGGGCTATCATACTCATACGGGCGTCGGCGTTGGGTTGACGTCAGCGTAACATTTTGGTTAAAGTTAAGACAAGAACTACTGAATGTAGTCACTTGAAACTTACCAAATGACTCCAGGATCGTAATTGGATGTCACTTTCTAATGCCCATAAATCTCGCATGGATTTTATTGATTTATGGCCCTTCGTGAACTTAGAAATTTCCTTATTAGAAAAATCCTGATTAAAGTTTGGCGTGCAACATCATTCTTCTAAAAACTACCGACAACAAAAAACTCAACCGTTGCCCATGCCGATGCAGACGACATGGCTAATACAATACCTCGACTTTTTTCTTGTAAAGTGGAGCTAAAAATCAACATACAACAATTGAATAATAACTCCAAACAGATGCATGCGAACTTCTGCTTTATAGAGACTAAGTGCATTAAACATGAATAATTAATGTTACTGCTTTTTATGCCCCTATTGAAATAGGCGAACAGGAATTTCCGCTGTCATTTGTTTGTTGTTTGTTTGTTCGTTGGAGATTTTGTGTCGCTTACTTACTTTCTTCTTGTTGAATGGATTTGAAAGGATATATGATATAAATAAAAGTGTGTTTCATTTTCATCAAAACTCAAAAGTATATCTTTATATACTTTGGGGATGTGTCTCTTACTAAAGACATTTTTTCCTCACTGTTTTTCTTTGTTGTTCAATTTTCTGTAACTTGTGTGACAATTGACGTGTGTACTTCTGCGTTGTATAAGAATTTTACGTATGTTGTACTTCTATAATTGTTTTCATGGATCTGAATTTGTATGTAGTTGAGAACGTGTTCTCAGCATGGTGGCTGATTTTTTTACTTTGTAGTCCACGGAGTAAAGTTGAATTTAATGAATTGGGCGTTTCCGTTGAACAAGGTTTCAATTTCACGTTATTCAAGTTTCAACAATTACTCAACCTTACCATATTTGCCACCCATTAAGTAAAAAAGATTGCTCCTGATTTAGTATGTACTTAAGAATTACAAACAGCCATCATTAGTGCTGGTAGAATCCTAATCCACTCAAAAGAACTACTTCACGCTTGCACAATCGTGGCAATAAAGCCGAACACGTACGGTGATTATACACTGTGTATCATGAATAGTATTAGTAAATGTGTGTATAAATAACGCACATGTTCCAGCTCAGAGTTTATGGTAGGGTGGCACTCTAATACAGTCAGAGCATAAGGCCACCATTCGTTGGATTTTCGTTTTCCAGACCCACTGACCGTATTTCAAGACACCAAAATCGAAAATTGAAAATAATTAAAGCCAGATACCTCTTTCTGGTACTGTAAAGTCGTTCATGATTTGTAATGAATTAATTTGGGTTTTTTACTAGTTTCAACCATAAAACGAATGTCTAATTCATAAGCGCATGGCTATTTTATTGTTTGGGGGGTTACTTCTCTCATACACTTATTCTCAAGTTTAGATGTTTTTATGGACACCGCCAAAATCGACCCCCATTGAAATCATGCAGTTTGGTCGTTTTAGCGCAAAACTTCGGTATCTCGAGGAGTCATCGGAACATACTTAATGCTTGATATAAAATTGTACAAAAATTGACAGGACTTTAAAAAAAACTCCTCGAGATAAGTCAACGACGTTCATTAGAAACACGTTTCTGACGTGGTCAATGGATATAAATGTATGCAAGTATACCATTAGTAGCGCTATTCAAAGTATCTTGATTTTCATTTCACTTGTTTATTTTACAACCAGTTGTTTTTTCTTCAATTCCTCGTGATTAGTTGGAGGATGAAATATACAGGTACAGAAAATCAACATTTCAAAAGGTAAGTACGTTGTGTAAGTGGAAAAGTTAAATACATACAAGTATATACAATATCGATGTACGATTTACCAAAACGTGAATCGTGCGTTAGCAATTTGGCTAATGGAACGAAGTATGATTCGGCTGTAATTCTGTCCCATGTGTTCTGTAGGATTTAGGGACATTCGACGAACATGACGTTTCAATACTGACCAGCTCCAACAAACGAGATAGTGTAGGTTATTTTCTTGTTATATTCTACATAATAGTTATGTTTTCGGCTACTAGACCAAAAATATGGAAGGTTGCACGCAAAACTTGTCTTTTCCATTGTTTTCTACATATCTTTTTTTTGCTGTTAGAAATTTTAGGATCGATTCCAAAAAAGGGTCGGTCGGGGAACCAGAAATATGATGTATGTGGCAACAAAATGTATTATACAAGTGTTATTAATACACACATGTATAAGCAAGATGTCATATCAATTGGGATTTCTTGAAAAGAGGAAAAAATATTATTATAATTTCTCGCCAAACGCATGTAAAAATGTATGCCATTTTTATTTTTTGGTTGGTTGGTTGACATACTAAATATTTATTTAGAAAGAAAGAGATTCAACAAATCAATGGAAACACAAATGTATTTGAAACACAGGAAGCTATAGAAAATGTTAACAAAGTAAGTATAAACTAGCTAGTTTTATTGAAAAAGAAAATGTACCGAGACTGAAACAAGTTTATTAATCAACTGTAGTGTCATTTACAATTATTTAATATTACCAAGAAATGTAAAATTATTCTCCGTTTTTATGATTCGTAAAGGTGATTAACACATAATATCTATCTATCTATCTATCTATCTATCTATCTATCTATCTATCTATCTATCTATCTATCTATCTATCTATCTATCTATCTATCTATCTATCTATCTATCTATCTATTAGAGGTGAAACGATTCAAAAAATTTCGATTCGATTCGATTTCGATTTTTCATCCCACGATTCAATTTTTCGATTCGATTTTCGATTTTAAAAGGAATTAAATAGGACAAGAATAAAATAGCTATCCCACTAGTTTACAATGGAATGTATTTTCTTAAATACTGTAAACAATGGAACAAACGAAACATAAAAGTTGTGAATAGGAAAAACTGAAACAGTAAAGTGGTGAGCACTGAGCAGTGTACTGTTCTGACTAGATCTAGTCCACAGAGAATAATTCACAGAATCACAGTCATTTTGACTCGCATACTACGGAAAATGAAAGTAGGTATTACCAAAAAAAAATCGAATCGAAATTGCCGTCATTGAATCGAATCGAATCGAATCGAATCGAGCATGAAAAATCGCGGTTCGCAATGGATCGCGATTAATCGTTTCACCTCTACTATCTATCTATCTATCTATCTATCTATCTATCTATCTATCTATCTATCTATCTATCTATCTATCTATAGAAATTTGATTTTAGTAATGTCAGATCCACACAGGTACGTCCACATCCAACAGTGCAACATTTCTGTTTTCCTAGACATTGTTGGTCATGCTTACATTGTTGTGTACAACGTCCTCGTCTGCCACCCCTAAATCGAGGGCAATTACTCGGTTCTACAATAGCATTTGAACGTGAAAATAAAGAAATGATAAATAATTCAAAATGCAGGATTCCAAGAAAATGTCACATGTGATAGAAAAGGAAGAAGAGAAACATTTTATTTACATTTTTATTCCATGTTCGCAAATAAATACAAGTAATATTTTTCAGTGCTATTTATTTTAGAATATTGACAGTGCGCTCTTGATACAATTAAAAAGTAATTATAGTGCAATCAGGCTAGAATAAATAATCGTATTTCTGGTTATACAACAGATCCTATTCTTTGGGCGCTGAACCTAAGGTCACTGACAACAAAATCCAAAGAGCGAAAATATTTCGGGACGATTCGTACCTCTTAACTACTGAAGGTATGTTTAGAAAATAATTAGAGAAGTTTTAAGACCATTGCCATTTTTGAACAAGTAACCGGAAACATGACTATTTTTTCTGGCCTCATAATTGGTTGAAATAATTTCTGATAAAACTCTCATTTTTATTTTATATTAATAATGTGTCCATCAATTAAAATTCCATAGTAGTGCAGCCTCTGTGGACCAAAAACCTCTCTTCAACAACAGCATGATATTTCCCGCTGTACGATTTAAATGTTAACTTCTCAAAAACAACAACCTCTAAACAGCAACATAATTTTGCTTCTCCCAAAGGGTGATGCTTAGAGAGTTGCACTGTATTTTTATGGAGTTAGTATCCTGTAGGAAACCGATCAATAATTCGTCGTCGTCGACGTCGGCATATTGGACAACATCGATCTGGTCTGTTAATGATACGTCTACAGTTTCGTGGTAAGGGTGGGCATCTCACATTGGAACAATCAACTGAAATAAAATATACACCTGTCTTAGTATATGTGCCTTGTGCATCAGTAACAAAATTTTATCTTTTCTCAAACCATTATATATACTGCTGTTTCACTAATTTCTAGGCCGCGGCCGTGGTCCAGTGGTTAGTGCGCATGACTTGTAACCCGGAGATCCGGGTTCGAATCCTTGTGGAAGGGTAAGTTAGTACTGGCTAGTATACAGTGCAGGAAAACTGGTTAGGTGAACCGGTCGCCATATATAACTGAAAAATTGTTGAAAAACGGCGTTAAACCCAAGTGACAATAAGTCGCATACATGGATTTATTTTCATGGATTTTGCGGGTTGATTTGTCCATTACTGGTTCCAGGATTACTGGTTAAGTCAATCTGAACGATTCATATTAATCCCAATAATACGAAATCAAGTACTTACTTGGGGCCCCAACAGGATTCATACAATCCCGACCACATCCGGTGCTACAGCACTTTCGTTGTCCTGGACAATCATGGTCAGAGGAACAGATCAGAGCGCAGTGACCGATTAGATTTCTTCTTGAAGGACAAGTCCCTGGTTTATCTGTTATACGAAACAAAGCTAAATGATGGTTTACAAATGAATATTTAACGAACATGATTAAACATACACGTAACGTATTCGTTTTCATTTATTTTTCTGGTGGTTTATTGTCGCACCAACAGCCAAGGTCATTTGGCGACTTTTCCAACATGAACAGAAGAGGAAGACCCCAGGCGTATACCTGAGTGGAACCACCGACCTTTCTTTAGGAAGATGCATAGCTTCCTCTCATGTGAATTTCGTCTTGATTCGAATTGACCGAGATGAGGAGCTAGTGGTTAGAGACCTTTACCACCCATGGGGATTCCCTATTTACACTTAGTATTATACCCCATGACTTATTTTGAAGCAGTGTGTTTTTTTTTTAGATATTCTGACAGATAAAAATTATTGAAAGAGCACTCATTAGTAAAAGCTACGTCTTATTTTCAGTTCATAACAGGTGAATGACAATGCTCAGATTATTGTCAGAGTAATTTATCAGCATACTTACCACATTCTATAAGAGTACATTGTAGAACTCCGTTACTACACGAACATGTGTTGCAATCAACTCTCACACTTCCACCCTCAGGGATGGTTCTACCATTGTGTGGGCAACCACCTTTGAAGAGAACCAGTTTATAACAAATGTTGTCATTTGTGCTCATGATTTAGGTGACTTTAATAAGATTTCTTACCAAAACAAACTGTCTATAACCATAATCATTATTGACTGAATTCCTACATTTAAAAGTCCTTTAGTTAAGAAATTCAATTTAATTGACCATCATTTACGTCGAAGCAACGACCGATTAGCGCTGTCAAAAGCAGCTAAATGGTCAGACATCATAAACACAACTTCTTAGAATAGATGTCTCGTTTCTCTAATGATAAAGCATAGACGATATATGAACCAGTATACAGTAAAACACGGCTATAGTGAACTCGGATGGAGCGAAGAATTAGGTGCCGTGAAATATTTATCACCCAAACACGACCTTCTTTATTTCATTGTTATGAATGTGGCGAAATGTGCATATAATGAAGTCCTCGGGGAATTACCCTAAACTCGTTCAACTGAATTACTCACTATAAGTACAATATAGGCATGTAAATCATAACTTTATCAGTACGCACTACACATAACTTCATCCGGAATGTGTTGTATTCGAAAAGAAGTCATATAGCCAACTCGCGCCGCAAGCTGAAAATTTGATACCATATTCTTCACATTGAAATTAATTTCAATGCATGATAGACGCGTATATAAATGCGTGCTACTACAATTTACATACATGCTATTTCTGTACATATTAAGTTTCCATTCCTGCATCTGCATGTATTGCAATCAACTCTGACAGAGTCACCATCTTCAATATAGGTACCACGGTGCCAGCACTGGCCTGTAGATAAAATCAGGAATTAATTCCTTGCTAACCTATATATACACACGTAAAATAATTGGTAATTCACAGAGGCGTGTTCACTTTCATACATCTTATGATACTAACCATTTGATGTATTATGACTTATGACACAAAAAGCTTGAGGTAACGAAATGTCGGTGCACCTCTAGCGCAAAAAACGTGGGGTATAAAACCGATTGGTACACATGAGACCTTTCTATAAATAAAAGGACAAAATGCTAAACTTAGTAGTACCGTTTCATAGCTAAGATTTTTTATCTAAAAATCTTGTTATCACTTGCTTGTACAAAAGAAAGTGATTTATCCCATGAATTGGTTTAGGAATCAACTGATAACAATAAATATCTGAAATGCGAGCCACTAGCAAATTTTCTAAGTTTAAACACTGTCGTCTTAGCTATAGAACAGCCCCTCTTCACCTAACGACTGAATAGAAACGAACGAACGACCGGATTAATAATCATGAAAGTCGCACACAATTCCAACAATTTCTCTTCTATTTTAAAGCAGATCAAATCAAAAATACTTAAGTATTAATGACTTACGTGGTTTACATGTTGGACAACACCCTCCAGGGGGTATGTAATTGCAGCCTGGTTCTGGAGCCGCGCAGAAGACAAGTCGACAATCTAATGGAAAATAGATAACGACATAACGTAAATATATAAAGATATTCTAAAACACATCAACAAATTTATAATTGCATAATTAACACATTTTAATGTAGCTAAAAACATGTGTAATAGTATATCTTTTGCTCAAGCTTCTACCAACGCTGTACAGCGGTCTAATATTATAATGAAATAAATTGTTTCTTCTCTTCTGAGGCGTTTGCATGACTAATTATGATCAGCATTCCTAACATGCGCTACAACAATGGTCGTTCATGTACTTCAACCCTCAACCGTACTTGTATCTGCAATGGTACGATTGTCTTAAACCTAATGTTTTTCATGGTACGGTAATTATGCTCGTATACTTCTCCCCATTAGCATAAGCTTAACTGCTGACGTTCAGGTGCATCATATATAGAAGTAAACCTCGGTAGAACTACCGACCTTCCTTACGCTGGTTGGACAGCTTCCTTACAAGTGAAAATTGTTTGTTCTCAGGTGGGATTCGACCTCAGAGCGGTGAGGGGGTAGTGATTACTAGTCATAGACATTAACCACTCCACCACGGAGCCCCCCCCCCCTCAAAAAAGTAATTGTATTGCCTGTAAGCCCTTTGTCTGGCACATCTAATGAAAATGGGATTATTTTGAATTGATATTTACCTGTTCCGCACCTCTGACAGCATTCCCCTTCCGGCGTATATGGATTAAAACAATTTCGAAGTACGGGACATATAACAGCGGCACAATTTGGACCTGGAAACAAAGTCATACATAGAAATATAGCCATTGAATACTACGCAGTCCACGAGGATACATACGTACGTACGCGCATGCGCATGTACATGCGCACGATAGCACACACACACACACACACACACGCAATATACATAAAATTGAAAGTCACACAAATTTTCAAGGCTATTTCAGGAAGACACAGTATTCAGCATTAACTTAATTTGTTTGTTAATTGTAAAATAATGTACCAATTACATATCTACATAATATATTTGTAGAGTGAAGTTCATTTTTCATGGTCTATGATTATTATTACTGAATAATGGATTTTATTGAGTAATGAATTTTTAATATGACCGGAGAGAACGATTGTTAATACATTAAATACATATATCATGTCATGAAGCGAGAATAATTAATCTGAAGTATTGGCCTATCTTTTTTCTAATCTTATGAATAAAACAGTATAAGATTTAAATAATTATCAACCTCCACACAACCATTTTAGACTGCCTTTGTCTCAAATGAAACCACAGCGTCAGCAAATGGTAGATATACAATTCATCATTTAAAACAACGAAATTGAGAGTGTAGTTTGCATATTTCTATCATACTTTATATATTTAGCTGGTAAAAGATAATATTGAGACATGGTATAATTAGTTTATACATCAACATTTAAACCATAATACATGTACATGTGTATACAACAAAAGATATATACGAATGTATAATGAATGATTATCTTAAAACTTAATCTTACACTACATTAAGCAGTGTCATGTTCAACAAGCATGTTGGAGAAGTAAATACGCGTGTTTCGTGCCTGTGCGTAGAACGCATAAAAATGCCTTTGTACGTTTCAAGAAACGTAATTAACATGAAAATCATTCATGTTAAAACATTTCGTAATGTAGGCATGATAGATATGTTTTCTATACATTAATCATGGTGTCGAACTAATTTTACCATAAATATCAGTGGAGAATCACAGCTACATATTACAAAAGAACGACGGTATAATTGTGATAAGCGACAATTACATGGAAATGTATTCAATTCTTTAATCTCATTATTTAAAATTTAGATATGTACAATGTTTATAGGTTGTAGTGATCGAGCTGTATATAACGGTTCTGTATTAAACACATACATCAAACTACATACCTTTGAAAAACGCGTTATTTAGCGCACATATACATCGCATTGTTTGACATTCATTTGAAGTGTTTATACTCTTTTCTTTTTATGGAACTTAATTTGCTTTTTAATCAGTAAGAAGCGATTTCGTCATAGAGAAATTAACACTTTGCCTAATAATACCGCATTTCCCTGCATCTGAAGCAGACGACTTTTGAAAACATTTTGCCAAAAGAAGCTATTGCCTGTAATGACTTCTTTTGCCACAATGTTTTCCACTCAGACAGAGAGAAATAACCAAATTTTCTTAAATAAATTGATGTTTTGTACATAAGGGTAAAAAGAGTCCTATGCAATGTATTAAAGTCGTCAACAACCTGTACAACACAGCTACTGCGATAAAGCATTTTATAATGTAATTGAAGTTACAAAATATTTACGATAATTTAAAACAGCGTAGTACGTCAGCGCTACATAAAACCATCCGAACCAAGCAAAGATTCAGCAGAATAAGTATTACGACGGGCACTCGTATGGGGAAGCTATACGACCTATATGGCTGGTTTGAATTTCTGAGTACATATTTCTTAATACCTCTTAATATGATAAAATATTAGGTTGAATAAAATTAGAACGCAGTTCGTAGTTCGCAATTCGTATCGTGAACTGCGCTCCAGAATAATTTTTGGAAACCTGGATGTTGAGACTACCTTGGAGGCCCGAAAAATTTGTCGTATTAATGAGGTTGCCTCATTATCAAGTTGAATAATAGGGGAATTATTCAAAGTCGGTTCGAATATAAGAGGTCGTTATAATATAAGGTGGTCGTAATATTGAGGTGGTCGCTATGTAAAGTTTACTGTAGCAATACTAATGGAAAATGTATGTCAAATCGAATATAATTCTGATCCTTAGAAAAAAATTATTGATCTGGAAATATTTAATTAACTTTCAAAAACAAAATCATTTTCCACATATTCGTTCAGTAAAGCTATCAGAAACACATTGTGAGATGTCGAGATACCCCCCAAAATAATTTCCTGATGAAATATTGCCGCTTGGAAATCAAAGTCACGTGTTTTCAGTGGAGTGGTAATGTTGAAATAGAAATGTCGTTCATTGAGAACGCTCTGCGAGAAAACTGTTCGGTCATTACAACAATACCCCGAACCGAGCATCCAAAATTAACTCAATTGACAAAATGTGTTGAGGAAATTAGGATTATGATAGTTTACATACCTTTTGGACATTCAGGACAACATTGGCCAGGTGGAGTACGAGCATTTGGACACGACACTGCTTGGCACAATGTTGCAGCGCAATGTCGTGGTAATGCCGGTGATATAGATAACCGACGTTGTCCAAAACAGGTGCTTGTGTATCCTAGCAACAAGCATGCTAGGATTAATTTGACGTCCATGTCTCTTTTGGCTGTAATGCTACAAGGTATAATGAGTAATGAAACGTAGAATAGTACGTACAAATAGACAATTATTTCTACGTAGATATAAAATTAATTAAAACGATAAGACAACCGAAGAGAGGAATTCTTAAGAAAGTTGATTTAAATAAATCACACGGTTTGTTGAATATACTTGTAATCTTAACAGGCGCGTTTATGAAATGTCAGCAACGCACATACGCAAGACTGACTATGAACATTTGAAGAATTGTGTAAAAATATTTTTTACAATTAAACAAAAACAGCGTGGTTAAAATAAAAGATAATCTTTAACTGTCGATCTCGATTAGACAGGTGTGGCAGATTTGTTTTAAAAATCTTTTTAAGGTACGACAAAACCTCAATAATGAGACCACTTTCGGGGCCAGAAAACTCGTAATAATGAGACGGTCTCATTATAATGTTGGATTATAGAGGTGTTATTGAAAGCCGGTCTGAAGATACGTAGTCGTTGTAGCAAGGTGGTTGTAATATTTAGGTGGTCGCTATGTGAGGTTTTACTGTATGCTCATTCAAAGAATAATTTGTGAAATTTATATGAGGTACAATATAATTTGAGGTTCTGCACAATACCCGTTGTCAATTTTTTCATACGGCTATCAATGTTATTTGTCCGAGTATTATTTACTTTTTTACCGCAATGCTATTATTTCAATGGAATAGTTCTTAAATAAAGTATATTTAATATGGGATATGAATAGATAATTACACTTAAATATGTTTGAAACAAAAAAGTTTACCATCGCCTTTGTGTGATGGCTTTGATCTCTTGATTTAGCAAGATACATTTGGCCACCCTTAAAGGTTTTGCATTGCATATTTACTCATTCTAACCCCCCTCCCCCTCCCCTCAGTTTTTCATTTGTGCAAGCATATAATGTTTTTAAAAAATCCTACCAGTCGTTAAAAGTTTGGGTCACGTAATGACAAACCAACTTTTTTAAGCATGGTTTTATAAAACTTCAGCGAAACAAGACGACAATAAGCAAGGATTAATCAACATTGAAAACAGGCTGGAAATATATTTAACTCATACCAGCCAAATGAAGTATCTGGAGCCCGTTTCATAGACATAGCTAGGATTGCGTTTTTTAAACTTAAAACTCCTACTAATGGTGTACGTTTCCGGCATTTACCAGTAACAGACGACAATGCAATCCCGAAAACAGTGAATTGGATAAACCGTTTATTTACAAACAAGGGGTAGTAAGATATCTAAATTTTAAAACTTTTATTCAGCTCAGATATGTCCATGAAACAGGCTCCTGATTAGAAGACGGAACACTTGAATGAAAACCCCAATCATTAAGTTTACGTGATAAGAAGGAACAAATAGTTTAACTTACCTTGTTTATGTACTGTTTATAAATATTAATACTTCATCCAATAAACATGTAAATGAATTCGGATCATCAATATATAATGTTTATATATGTAAACTTTATAACGTCAATGGATCGTACTCATCCAGATGTGCAAATTCAAAACACCTTTGTCGTTGGTTCAGTGTGAACTGCGCTAGATTCCTATTGGTCCAATTTAAAAAGAACTCTTTCATGCGCAAACGGAGTATATCGTATGACTGTCTTTTATTTATCATTCACGTATCAATGCGGTTTGGTTAAATATGCAAAAACTTAAACTAAACCAAAGGCAGGCAAACAGACGTATCAATCAAATCTTTAAACAATGTTCAGAATAAATACATGCTAGATTTTGTCATAGACCATTTCGCAACTACTTTCTTAATATTGGTACGACTAAGCCAATTATATGGTTTTCATAAAACGAAAAAAAATATCCATCGAATGACATGAAAGACTTTGGATACAAGACATTGTATATTTTCTATTTTTTAGCATTTTTAGTGTTGCAGCGTTCGTCCGTCTTTTCGTAAGTTCATTCATCGATTGGTCGGTCGGGATTCCGTTTCCTATCTGTAAAATATCAACAAGTCAAGACGAAGAGCCATCGCAATATCTCCCCTATCTTTTGAATTTTCCCCTTATTTTTATATCTCCCCTATCTTTTAAATTATTCCCCCTTAATTTTATATCTCCCCTATCTTTTAAACTATTCACCCTAAATTTTATATCTCCCCAATTTTTTAATTATTCCCCCTTATTTTTATATCTCCTTTTTATCTTTTAAATTATTCCTCTTTAATTTTATATTTCTCCTATCTTATGGATTATTCCCCCTTAGTTTAAATCTTCCATATTTTTTAATAATTCCTCTTTATTCTTTTAATAATTGCCCTTTTTCCCGTCCGAATTCCGTGTCCGTGTCCGATCTGAAACTTTGTCATTTATGGATGAATTTTTAAAAAAAATAGGCATTCGTGATCAGCAATTCCAGACGATTTGTTATTTTCTGTTACAGGGCATTGTATCGCTACAAACCATCCGTTCCGCAAAACGTACGTGTGTGGACGTTTTGCAATTCATATCGTACACATACGGACGATTTGCATTGCATTTCGTACATGGGTACGTTTTGCAGCGAGGCTGTGTCTTTTCGCCGCATATTGGTCATATTTTTTTGTTTTTAATATGTACTCAGTATAAACGATATTTTTGACAGGTTCGATAATTTTCTTATTTATTTTAGGTAAAGATACAATATTTTTTCTGGTCCCTTAAAGTCATGAAAGAATAATACTCAAGTCGGAGATATTGTTTCGCAACAGTTGCAGCAGCCGTAGCAGTGTTATTATAAGTGTCAATGATGAAATATTAATAAATTTAATCTGACAGACAGGCAGAAAGACGGACGGGCGTGTAGGAATACTGGTTGTGTGTCATATGGGTAAGGACGGATATACGGACGTTTGAATCGACGTATTGACTAACAAACACATACATTTGGCAAATAGAGTGACATTCAAGTGGGATTTTTTGACAGACTGTCGCACACATACAGGAACAAATAGGCGGGTTGGCGAGGCCGTTGAATTACCCACGGACGGACAGACAGATTTAGCTCGATTATTCGAATATTTGCTGTGCTATCCTACTCATCCGAGCGTCGGCGTTGGGGTTGGCGTCGGTGTAACACTTTGGTTAAAGTTAAAGGCCAAAACTACTTGAAAATTAACACATGTCTCCGGGATCGTAATTGAATGTCACTTTCTAATGCCCATAACTCTCGCGTGGATTTTACTGATTTATGGCACTTCGCGAACTTAGAAATTTCCTTATTAGAAAAATCGTGATTAAAGTTTGGCGTGCAATATCATTCTTCAAAGTTATTGACAGCAAAAAACTCAATTGACGCCCATGCTGATGCAGACAACCTGGCTACTTCAATACCTCGACCTTTTTCTTGTAAAGCCGAGCTAAAAATCAACACACAACAAGAGAATAATAACTCCAAATAAATATATGCGACCATCAGCTTTAGGTACAAAGATTAGATAATCGGTTATGTAATACTTACAAAAATTAAATTTTCTTTAAAAAATTGGACGTTATGCGGCAAACCCATGCCTTTTTGTCGCAAAACGTACGTCCAAAAAAAATGGAGGATATGCGTATACTTATACGCGTAGACGTATTGCAGGACAAACGTTTTGCGGTGTTACAGGGCATAATGTGCAAGCATCTTAAGTCTATCCTACTTATTTTTTATTATCTCACTTAAATTTAATCTTAAATCTTGTTAAGTAACTTTGTCCAAGAAATGGCATTTGATAGATGGATTCTAAAAATACTTGACACAAATTATCTATATGTCATGATAGTGTGTCGCGTGCAGGGACTACAAGTATGTTCCCTGACTTTTTTAATTATCTCCTTTGTACATAATTATTTCAAATTGCATACAATGACAGGTAATATAGGGAGGAAATGCAATTTACAAGGACCATGACTCTACTTTACTTATCATTTGAGTTATCTCCCTGTATTTGGTTTTTTTTGTAAGTGCTAAAAAGGGAATGGATTGTTTACACCGGTAAAGGACATTGAGACTAAGTGCATACAATATGAATCATTATTGTCACTATTTTTATATGCCCCATGTTGAAGAAAGCGAACAGTAATGTCTGCGTCCATTTGTTTGTTTGTTCGTTGGAGATTTTACTTTCTTCCTGTTGAATGGATTTGAAAGAATATATGATATAAATAAAAGTGTGCTTCATTTTAACAAAACTTAAATGTATATCTTTATGTACTTAGAGGATGTGTCACTTACTAAAGACATTTCTTCCTATCTGTTTTTCTTTGTTGTTCAATTTTCTATTATTGAGATGGGTCCTTCTGCGTTGAATACATTAAGAATTTTACATTTTCTATGTTTCTATAATTGTTTTGATGGATCTGAATTTCTATAATGTAGTTGCGCATGTGTCCACATGTTCCAAACATGCTGGCTGATATTTTGGCTTAATAGTCCACGGTGTAAAGTTGAATTGATGAATTGGACGTTTCTGGGGAACAAGTTTTCAATTTCAAGTTATTCAAGATTCAACGGTTACTCAACATTACTATATTTGAAAAGACTGCCCCTGACTTAGTATGTACATAAGTAGAACAAACAGCCATCATTAGTGCTGGTAGAATCCTAATCCACTCAAAAGAACTATTTCACGCTTGCAGAAAAGAGACAATCGAGACAACAAAGCCGAACACGTACGGTGATAATACACTAAGTATCATGAATAGTATTAGTAAATGTGTGTACAAACAACGCACATGTTCCAGCTCAGAGTTAATGGTAGGGTGATACTCTAATACAGTCAGAGCATAAGACCACCATTCGTTGGTTTTTCGTTTTTCCGACCCTCTGACCGTATATCTGACAAGACCCAAAAATCGAAAATTGAAAATGATTAAAGCCAGAAACTTCCTTTTGGTATTGTGAAGTCGTTCATAGTAGTGAACTTCAAGTAATCTGAGGGTTTTTACTAGTTTCAACCATCAAACGAAAGTCTAATTCATAAGCGCATGGCTATTTTATTGTTTGGGGGATTACTTCCCTCATACACTAATTCTCGCGTTTAAATGTTTTTATGGACACCGCTAAAATGGACCCCATTCAAATCATGCTGTTTGGTCGTTGTAGAGTAAAACTTCGGTATCTCGAGGAGTCATCGGAACATACTTAATGCTCGATATAAATGTGGTGCTCGTAATAACGAAGTGTTTGTTTCTTGGTTGACAATTATACACAAATAAGAACAAGAAATGACGGGACTTTAAAAAAACTCCTCGAGATAAGTCGGGTAATCATAATATCGACGCCCATAATAACGAAGTTTTACTGTATTTTGTTCCCTCCTCCTACCCGATTTTTTAAAATAAATTTTGAGAAACAGGAAAATTTGTACTGAGAAATGAGTTTTGTTATCGCTCCTTGGATGAATACATGTAAGTTTATTCACTATAGATTTTAAAACAGTGTTATCACTGTTATCAAATCACATACATTTTAATTGGATGCCAAATGGAAAACGTTTTTGTCGTGCCGTCACCTATTGGAACGAATTATCTGTCAACGACGTTCATTAGAAACACGCTTCTCGCGTTGTCAATGGACAAAAATGTATGTAAGTATACCCTTTGCCTTACCCTTACCCTTTCAAAGTATCATTCTACTTCCGTATGCTATTAACTTGATTTTCATTTCACTTGTTTATTTTACAACCAGTTGTTTTTCTTCAATTCCTCGCGATTAGTACGAGGATGAAATATACAAGTACAGAAAATCAACATTTTAAAAGGTAAATACGTTTTGTAAGTGGAAAAGCTTATTCCAATTTGAATTTCATTCCGCTCCTTTCAATGCTAACAACCATGGAGTTGTTTCAAGAAGTATGGCGTTGGGGGGGGGGGCTTTTCCTACCCAGAAAGTTGTATACATACAAGTATATATAATATCGATGTATGATTTACCAAAACGCAAATCATATGTTAGCAATTTGGCTAATGGCACCAAGTATGATTCGGCTGTAATTCTGTCCCATGTGTTCTGCAGGATTTAGGGACATGCGACGAACATGACTTTTCAATACTGACCAGCTCCAACAAACGAGATAGTGTAGGTTATTTTCTTGTTATATTCTATATAATCGTCATGTTTTCGGCAACTAGACCAAAAATAGGGCAGGTTGATCGCAAAGCTTGTCTTTTCCATCGTTTTCACATACTTTTTTTGCTGTTAGAAATTTTCTGATCGATTCCAAAAAAATGGTCGGTCGGGGAACCAGAAATATGATGTATGTGGCAACAAGATATATTATACAAGTTTTATTAATACACACATGTGTAAACAAGATGTCATATCAATTGGGATTTCTTGAAAAGAGGACAAATTATAGTTATAATTTCTTGCCAAACGCATGTTAATGCATGTCACTTTTATTTTTTGGTTGGTTGGTTGGTTAGTTGACAGACTAAATATTTATTTAGAAAGAAAGAGATGCAGCAAATCAATGGAAACACAAATGTATTTGAAACACAGGAAGCCATAGAAAATGTTAACAAAGTAAGTATAAACTAGCTGGTTTTATAAAAAAAGAAAATGTACCGAGACTGAAACAAGTTTATTTATCTACCGTAGTGCCATTTACAATTATTTAATATCACCAAAAAATGTAAAATTATTCTCCGTTATTATGCGCCGTACAAGCGATTACCAAAAAATCGAACCTTCAGGAAATAGTGAAATGTTTTTTTTTTGTTTTTATTTAAAACAGGTGATTAATACATAATTGAAGTAATAGCTTAACAAATTTGTGAATTCTGCTCAATAAAAATCATTAAACGATCGATACTATCACGTCATGTCACTTATGGCCGAAATTACGTCAATAACCCCCACTAGGTCGACACGCTGGGCACGCGCATCGCCCTGGTGGAGTATATATGCGCCGACATGATGCCGGCAATGGTCGACATCTTTGATAACCACAACCTAACGGGAAGATAATACAATTATTTATTTAGATTAAGTTTAGAACAACTATCAAGTATCAAACAAATTTAAGACTGTGGTAAACAGAGGTATGCGTAAACATGATGACATGATGATAATACAATTATTTATAAGTTTAGAACAACAACAATCAAGTATCAAACAAATTTAAGACTGTGGTGAACAGCTTACGATATCTATCTATCTATCTATCTATCTATCTATCTATCTATCTATCTATCTATCTATCTATCTATCTATCTATCTATCTATCAATCAATCTATCTATCTATCTATCTATAGAAATTTTATTTTAGTAATGTCAGACATATGTATCTAAGAAGCATTAATACAGTCAAAAATATTAAATAAAATAGGTTTTGTTCCTACTTTCGATAATCAAAACGGGTTAGCAGCCAGTACTTACCAGGTTGTACAATTATTGGATCCACACAGGCACGTCCACATCCAACAGTGCAACATTTCTGTTTACCTGGGCATTGTTGGTCATGCTTACACTGTTGTGGACATGGTCCTCTTCTGCCACCACTAAATCGAGGGCAATTACCCGGTTCTACAATAACATTTAATAAACGATTCCAAATGCAAGAAGAAGAAGAGAACAAAGATAGAATTGAATGAATGGAACTGAAAATTCCACGATAGAGTGAATTAGTTTTACCACTCAATAATAACTAACTGCTTGATGTATTAAAGTTGAAAGGTTATATGCTTAACTTCAATGTATATTTATGTCATTCCCAATAGATACTAACTAGTATGAAAGAGTTTTAAATTTAGCTGATGAGGTCAGGCAACCTTTTTATCACTATACTGGCGATAATAGAAAGACTCTTACTTACTCTTGCAAGCTTTCTTTGTACACCCTGCGACTCCGTTTTTACATGTACATTGATTGCATTCATCATAGAATTGTTGGCCATCATCATAATATTTGCCCTTGTAATAACATTTAACTTTAAATAGAAAAATATAGTTCCAGGGTAGATTGTTCATGAAACATGCATATGTAATTATAAAAAGCCTAAGTGACTTTTGTAAGCATAACAGAGAGATAACATGACTCCAATCTTTTTAGTTCACTCTACAGCGGCCGATATCTGTCGTCTGGCGTCAAAATTTGGGGTCTAGGTCATACTTTTGATTGTATCTTCATCAAACCTGTTAGAATGTTTGTCATAATGATTTCTTGGAATAATTCGAACACGGAAAATTTGGGGTCAAAAATTAGGTCAACAGGCCAAATCAAATGAAAACCTTGTTACCACTATAAAGGTCATAGTTTTAACTGGATCTTCATGGAACTTCGTCAAAATGTTTGTTTTAATGATGTATTAGACAAGTCAGAACATGGGTCATCTTGGGTCAAATCACAGGACAAACTTGTTAACACTCTAGAGGTCATATTTTTATTGAATCTTCCTGAGACCTTGTCAGAATTCAACTCGGCTCAACAACTAGGTCACCAGGTCTAAACACAGGAAAACCTTAGAAGTTGCATTATTGTATAGCGGGTATTATTGGCGAGTGTTAATTTTAGCTCTATTAACGGTTATGGTCAATTGCGCCAATTCAAAACGCCGCCATTTCAAAACACAGCAGTTATAAATTTCCGCCAATTATCTTTAACAGGTTGACAAATTGTTGCAAACTAACAAGTTATATACTGCTTTTGATGGCAAATAATAACAATAAAAGTATTGTGCAAAGTATCTGTAACATGTATTTAAGCAGACACCTAACTAATCGTGATGAAAGTTTAATAGCGATTAATCAGAGCATTATAGTAACATGTGTTTATAGTTAACAAATATATCAATCAGAAATCGTTCGGAAACATCAATACACGATCAAAATGGCCTCACTAAGGCAGTTCATAAAAAACTTGAATAATCAATCTTTGTTCAATCTACTATAAATTCAAGTTACTTTTCAATTCTAGTGAGGGTGTATTTCTGTGGCCTAATGCGGTATCCCCAATTTATGACCCTGCCGGTTGTAATGTTGGGGTTTTATCTTGGCACTTTGATTGCGTTTGCGCCAATTTATGACCCCGCCAATTTAAACTCCTTAAAAAGCACCAATATTTGACACCACAGATGTAATGCGCTATGCAGTATTTATTTAGGTGAGCGAAAAAGGGATATCAAGGCCCTCATGTTTATATATTCTTATGTGCTGGGCGGTTACACAACATACACGATTAGACAACAAGGAGACAAAGAATTAATTATATAATATATATACAACTTGTATTATCCACGTGATAATGCCATATACTGTTACGTGTGTCCATATTTGGTCTGGCGTGTGCCTGGTTACCAAATCATTTTTATTAATTGAGCTTGAAGCACTGCATAGTTAATTCGGACAGCCTCAAAAGAAATTCAAATAATTACAAAAGCAAGTATACAAAACTGAAAATGTTCATATACAATTTGCTTCAGAAAAAAGCCGCAGCCAAATTATAATGTTAATTGTAGTTACCTATGCATGCTTTCTCTGTACACGATACTTCGCCGTTTGAACAAGTACACGTGTTACATTTATCAATACTACTGAAAGTGTCTCCGTCAGCATACTTTTTACCATAGTAAACACAACCAACTGTATTAGAGTAGAACACGTGATTAATAAAAGTTTGTACGTTAACATCAATTAGGAGTTGTGCCGGAAAGGTCTTATATAAGATATTTCCCTCCAGCATGCTTTATTTCTACACGACACGCGGCCGTATGAACATGAACATATGTAACATTTATCTATACTAACAAAAGTGTCTCCATGAGCATAGTTTTTACCATTCTAATAACAACCAGCTATAATAAAGGAGAACACGTTATTAATAAAAATGTATTTTCCACAAAGCTTAATTTTCTTTTACATTGTGAGATACTTCGGATCATATATAGAATTGAATAAATGGAATTGAAAATACAACGATAGAGTGAATTAGTTTTACCACATAAGAAGAATCATGCGTTTGAAGTATTAAAGTTGAAAGGCCTATGTTTCACTTCAATGTTTATGTCATTCCCAATAGATACAAACCAGTATGTGAAAGAGTTTTAAATTAGTTGATGAGGTCTGGCAATCTTTTTATCATTATACTGACGATAATAAAAAAATCATACTTACTATTGCATGCTTTCTTTGTACACCCTGCGATTCCTTTTGTACATGTACATTGGTTGCATTCATCATAGAATTGTTGGCCATCATCATAATATTTGCCCTTGTAATAACATTTAACTTTAAATAGAAAAATATAGTTCCTGCGTAGATTGTTCAAGTACCATGGATATGTAATTATAAAAAGCCTAACATGCACATGTAAGGAGTGAATCATATAAATATACATGACGAAATATGAATTAAACTAATAAAACTACACCAGCCACAAAGGTAAATAATGTCAACAGGATACTGAGTGTTATCGATAGATGTACATTATTACTAACGATATAAAAGTGATCCAATGAACACATTTATAATACAATAATGGACACTGGCTTTAAATCTTCAGGTCATTCCATGAAACTATACCTGACAAGTTTATTCTAGTAATGTTGATTTAATCTAAAATATTATTTAAATATCTTTGAAAGAATGGATAAAATGGTATACTGACACCAGGGTATAGTTTTGTCGTGAATCTAATGATTCCATTACTTCATGTACATGTGTTACAATCAATTTTGAATTGTTGGCCATCATTACAATGTATTTGTGATGACATTTAATTTTAATTAGAGAAATACAGTTCCATTTTAGATTCTAAAGCACGAGAGGTATATGTAGAAAACAGTAAAAGTTTAGCAACTTAATTGTTTGGGGTCATGTATCCATAAACATGACTATTTTGACCTCTTTATCAATATATACATTACTGACGCTCGTGCCATTCGTTTCAGAAATTTATTACTTTAGATAACTCATTACGCTCATACGTATATTTGTACGTTTACAACGTCTTTTAGAAGTTGTGCCGGAAAGGTCTTATATCAGAAATAACAATACTTACTATTGCATGCTTTCTTTGTACACGCTACTTCGCCGTTTGAACAAGTACACGTGTTACATTTATCAATACTACTGAAAGTGTCTCCGTCAGCATACTTTTTACCATAGTAAACACAACCAACTGTGTTAGAGTAGAATGCGTGATTAATAAAAGTTTGTACGTTGACGTCTTTTAGAAGTTGTGCAGGAAAGATCTTATATCAGATATAACAATATTTCCCTCTAGCATGCTTTATTTCTACACGACACGTGGCCGTATGAACATGAACATATGTTACATTTATCAATACTACTGAAAGTGTCTCCATGAGAAAAGTTTTTACCATTGTAATAACAACCAGCTATAATAAAGGAGAACACGTAATTAATAAAAGTGTATTTTCCACAAAGCTTAATTTTCTTTTGTATTGTGAGATACTTCGGAACATATATAGAATTGAATGAATGGAATTGAAAATATAACGATAGAGTGAATTAGTTTCACCACATAAGAAGAATCAACCGTTTGATGTATTAAAGTTGAAAGGCTTATGTTTCACTTCAATGTTTATGTCATTCCCAATAGATACAAACCAGTATGTGAAAAAGTTTTAAATTAGTTGATGAGGTCAGGCAACCTTTTTATCACTATACTGACGATAATAAAAAAATCATACTTACTATTGCATGCTTTCTTTGTACACCCTGCGACACCGTTTTTACATGTACATTGGTTGCATTCATCATAGAATTGTTGGCCATCATCATAATATTTGCCCTTGTAATAACATTTAACTTTAAATAGAAAAATATAGTTCCTGGGTAGATTGTTCATGTACCATGGATATGTAATTATAAAAAGCCTAACATACACATGTAAGGAGTAAATTATATAAATATACATGACAAAAGAAGAATTAAACTAATAAAACTACACTAGCCACAAAGGTAAATAATGTCAACAAGATACTGAGTGTTATCGATAGATGTACGTAATTAATTACGATATAAAAGTGATCCAATGAACACATTTATAACATAATAATGGACACTGGCTTTAAATCTTCAGGTCATTCCATGAAACTATACCTGACAAGTTTATTCTAGTAATGTTGTTTAATCGAAAACATTATTTAAATATCTTTGAAAAAATGATAAAATGTTATTCTGGCACCAGGGTATAGTTTAGTCGTGCAACTAATGATTCCATTACTTCATGTACATGTGATACAATCAATTTTGAATTGTTGGCCATCATTACAATGTATATTATTGTGGTGACATTTAATTTTAATTAGAAAAATATAGTTCCATTTTAGATTCTAAAGCACGAGAGGTGTATGTAGAAAACAGAAAATTTGGCGACTTAATTGTTTGGGGTCATGTATCCATAAACATGACTATTTTGACCTCTTTATCAATATATACATTGCTGACGCTCGTGCCATTCGTTTCAGAAATTTATTACTTTAGATAACTCATTACGCTCATGCGTGTATTTGTACGTTAACAACGTCTTTTAGAAGTTGTGCCGGAAAGGTCTTATATCAGAAATAACAATACTTACTATTGCATGCTTTCTTTGTACACGCTACTTCGCCGTTTGAACAAGTACACGTGTTACATTTATCAATACTACTGAAAGTGTCTCCATGAGCATAGTTTTTACCATTGTAATAACAACCAGCTATAATAAAGGAGAACACGTAATTAATAAAAGTGTATTTTCCTCAAAGCTTGTATGTATTGTGACAAACTTTCGGAACATATATAGACAGTATCATACTCTGAGGAAATATGAAATGAATCCAAATCCTGACCAAACCCCAAATGGTTCTGTGATAGATTCAGAGTTAAGTGACTTTTGTAAGCATAACAGAGACGTAATATGACTCCAATCTTTTTAGTTCATTCTACAGCGGCCGGCGTCTGTCGTCTGGCGTCAAATTTTGGGGTTGCTTACAATCTAGTTCACACTTTTGATTGTATCTTCATCAAACCTGATTAGAATGTTTGTCATAATGATATCTTGGAAAAATTCGCACGCGGAAAATTTGTGGTTATGGTCAATATCGCCAATTCAAAACACCGCCATTTCAAAATATTGCAGTTACTAATTTCCGCCAATTATCTTTAACGGGAAGGCAAATTGTATCTGTAACATGTATTTAAGCAGACACCTATCTAATCGTGATGAAAGTTTAATAGCGATTTGTCAGTGCATTATAGTAACATGTGTTTATAGTTAACAAATGTATCGACTAGAAATCGCTCGGAAATATAAATAAGATAATATAAACAAGATCTCACTAATGCTGTTCATAAAAAAACTTGAATAATCAATGTATGTTCAATCTACTTTAAATTCAAGTTATTTTTCAATTCTATTGAGGGTGTGTTTAAGTGGCATAATGTGGTATCCCCAATTTATGACCCTGCCAGTTGTAATGCAGGGGTTTTATCTTGGCACTTTGATAGCGTTTGCGCCAATTTATGACCCCGCCAATTTAAAACTCCTTAAAAGGCAACATTATTTGACACCACAAATATAATGCGCTATGCAGTATTTATTTAGGTGAGCGAAAAAGGGATATCATGGCCCTCATGTTTATATATTCTTATGTGTTAGGCATTACACAACATACACGATTAGACATCAAGGAGACAAAGAATTAATTATATGATATATATACAAGTTGTACTATCCACGTGATAATACCATATACTGTTATATGTGTCCATATTTGGTCTGGCGTGTGCCTGGTTACAAAATCCCTTTATTGCTTGAGCTTAAAGCACTGTATAGTTTAATTCGGACAACCTCAAAAGAATTTCAAATAATTACAAAAGCAAGTGTACAAAACTGAAAATGTCCATATACAATTCGCTTCGGAAAATTATT
This sequence comes from Lutraria rhynchaena, assembly GCA_008271625.1. Taxonomy (NCBI): domain Eukaryota; kingdom Metazoa; phylum Mollusca; class Bivalvia; order Venerida; family Mactridae; genus Lutraria; species Lutraria rhynchaena. The sequence goes on from VIBL01000188.1 coordinate 399,331, forward strand.
ATGTTAATTGTAGTTACCTATGCATGCTTTATCTGTACACGCTACTTCGCCGTTTGAACAAGTACACGTGTTACATTTATCAATACTACTGAAAGTGTCTCCGTCAGCATACTTTTTACCATAGTAAACACAACCAACTGCATTGGAGTAGAACACGTGATTGATAAAAATTTGTACGTTGTCGTCTTTTAGAAGTTGTGCCGGAAAGATCTTACATCAGATATAACAATATTCCCCTCTAGCATGCTTTATTTCTACACGACACGTGGCCGTATGAACATGAACATATGTTACATTTATCAATACTACTGAAAGTGTCTCCATGAGCAAAGTTTTTACCATTGTAATAACAACCAGCTATAATAAAGGAGAACACGTAATTAATAAAAGTGTATTTTCCACAAAGCTTAATTTTCTTTTGTATTGTGAGATACTTCGGAACATATACAGAATTGAATGAATGGAATTGAAAATACAACGATAGAGTGAATTAGTTTCACCACATAAGAAGAATCAACCGTTTGATGTATTAAAGTTGAAAGGCTTATGTTTCACTTCAATGATTATGTCATTCCCAATAGATATAAACCAGTATGTGAAAAAGTTTTAAATCAGTTGATGAGGTCAGGCAACCTTTTTATCATTATACTGATGATAATAAAAAAAACTCATACTTACTATTGCATGCTTTCTTTGTACACCCTGCGACTCCGTTTCTACATGTACATTGATTGCATTCATCATAGAATTGTTGGCCATCATCATAATATTTGCCCTTGTAATAACATTTAACTTTAAATAGAAAAATATAGTTCCTGGGTGGATTGTTCATGTAACATGCATGTGTAATTATAAAAAGCCTAACATACACATGTATGGAGTAAATTATATAAATATACATGACAAAAGAAGAATTAAACTAATAAAACTACACCAGCCACAAAGGTAAATAATGTCGACAGGATACTGAGTGTTATCGGTAGATGTACATAATTACTAACCATATAAAAGGGATCTAATGAACACATTTATAACATTCCATGAGACTATACCTGACAAGTTTATTCTAGTAATGATGATTTAATCGAAAATATTATTTAAATATCAATGAGAGAATGGATAAAGTGGTATACTGAGAGCAGGGTATGGTTTTGTCGTGCACCTAATGATTTCATTATTTCATGTACATGTGATACAATCAATTTTGAATTGTTGGCCATCATTACAATATATACTATTGTGATGACATTTAATTTTAATTAGAGAAATACAGTTCCATTTTAGATTCCAAAGCACGAGAGGTATATGTAGAAAACAAGATTTGGCGACTTAATTGTTTGGGGTCATGTATCCATAAACATGACTATTTCGACCTCTTTATCAACATATACATTGCTAACGCTCGTGTCATTCGCTTCAGAAATTTATTACTTTAGATAACCCATTACGCTCATACGTGTATTTGTACGTTAACAACGTCTTTTAGAAGTTGTGCCGGAAAGGTCTTATATCAGAAATAACAATACTTACTATTGCATGCTTTCTTTGTACACGCTACTTCGCCGTTTGAACAAGTACACGTGTTACATTTATCAATACTACTGAAAGTGTCTCCATGAGCATAGTTTTTACCATTGTAATAACAACCAGCTATAATAAAGGAGAACACGTAATTAATAAAAGTGCATTTTCCTCAAAGCTTGTACGTATTGTGAAATACTTCGGAACATAAATAGACAGTATCATACTCTGAGGAAATATGAAATGAATCCAAATCCTGACCAAATCCCAAATGGTTCCGTGATAGATTCAGAGTTAAGTGACTTTTGTAAGCATAGCAGAGAGGTAACATGACTTCAATATTTTTAGTTCACTCTACAGCGGCCGGCGTCTGTCGTCCGGCGTCAAAATGTGGGGTTGTTAACACTCTAGGTCACACTTTTGATTAAATCTTCATCAAACCTGATTAGAATGTTTGTATAATGATATCTTGGAAAAATTCGAACATGGAAAATATGGTCAATAGCGCCAATTCAAAACACGGCCATTTCAAAACATTGCAGTTACTAATTTCCGCCAATTATCTTTAACAGGCAGGCAAATTGTATCTGTAACATGTATTTAAACAGACACCTAACTATTCGTGATGAATGTTTAATAGCGATTAGTCAGAGGATTATAGTAACACGTGTTTATAGTTTATATAGTTTATACAGTGTTTATATAACAATGTATCGATCAGAAATCGTTCGGAAATATCAATACACGACAAACATGGCCTCACTAAGGCAGTTCATGAAAAACTTGAATAATCAATCTTTGTTCAATCTACTATAAATTCAAGTTAGTTTTCAAATCTAATGAGGGTGCATTTCTGTGGCCTAATGTGGTATCCCCAATTTATGACCCTGCCAGTTGTAATGTTGGGGTTTTATCTTGGCACCTTGATAGCGTTTGCGCCAATTTATGACCCCGCCAATTTAAAACTCCTTAAAAAGCAACATTATTTGACACCACAAATATAATGCGCTATGCAGTATTTATTTAGGTGAGCGAAAAAATGATATCATGTTGCAACACACACGATTATACAACAAGAAGACAAAGAATTAATGATATATTAGAGATACAAGTTGTACTATCCACCTGATAATACCATATACTGTTTTGTGAGTCCATATTTGGTCTGGTGTGTCCCTGGTTACCAAATCATTTTTATTAATTGAGCTTAAAGCACTGTATAGTTAATTCGGAAAGCCTCAAGAGAATTTCAAATAATTACAAAAGCAGGTATACAAAACTGAAAATGTTCATATACAATTCCCTTCAGAAAAAAAGCCGAAGCCAAATTATTATAATAATTGTAGTTACCTATGCATGCTTTCTCTGTACACGATACGTGGCCGTTTGAGCAAGTACACGTGTTACATTTATCAATACTACTGAAAGTGTCTCCGTCAGCATAAGTTTTACCATAGTAAACACAACCAGCTATATTAGAGTAGAACACGTGATTAATAAAAGTTTGTACGTTGACGTCTTTTAGAAGTTGTGCCTGAAAGGTCTTATATCAGATTTAACAATATTTTCCTCTAGCATGCTTTATTTCTACACGACACGTGGCCGTATGAACATGGACATATGTTACATTTATCAATACTAGTAAATGTGTCTCCATGAACAGCGGTTTTACCATTGTAATCACAACCAGCTATATTAGAGTAGAACACGAGATTAATAAAAGGGTATATTCCATAAAGACTTACTTTTCTTTTATATTGTGAACATATATAGAATTGAATGATTGGATTTGAAAATACAACGAAAGAGTGAATTAGTTTTACCACATAAGAAGAATCATGCGTTTGATGTATTAAAGTTGAAAGGCTTATGTTTCACTTCAATGTTTATGTCATTCCCAATAAATACAAACCAGTATGTGAAAAAGTTTTAAATCAGTTGATGAGGTCATGTAACCTTTTTATCATTATACTGACGATAATTAAATAAATCATACTTACTATTGCATGCTTTCTTTGTACACCCTGCGACTCCGTTTTTACATGTACATTGATTGCATTCATCATAGAATTGTTGGCCGTCATCATAATATTTGCCCTTGTAATAACATTTAACTTTAAATAGAAAAATATAGTTCCTGGGTAGATTGTTCATGTAACATGGATATGTAATTATAAAAAGCCTAACATACACATGTAAGGAGTGAATTATATAAATATACATGACAAAAGAAGAATTAAACTAATAAAACTACACTAGCCACAAAGGTAAATAATGTCAACAGGATACTGAGTGTTATCGATAGATGTACATTATTACTAACGATATAAAAGTGATCTAATGAACACATTTATAACATAATAATGGAAATTGGCTTTAAATCTTCAGGTCATTCCATGAAACTATACCTGACAAGTTTATTCTAGTAATGTTGTTTAATCGAAAACATTATTTAAATATCTTTGAAAGAATGGATAAAATGGTATACTGACACCAGGGTATAGTTTTGTCGTGCAACTAATGATTCCATTACTTCATGTACATGTGTTACAATCAATTTTGAATTGTTGGCAATCATTACAATGTATACTATTGTGATGACATTTAATTTTAATTAGAGAAATATAGTTCCATTTTAGATTCTAAAGCACGAAAGGTATATGTAGAAGACAGAAAAGTTTGGCGACCTGATTGTTCGGGGTCAAGTATCCGTAAGCATGACTTTTTGGACCTTTATATCACTATATAAATTACTGACGCTCATGCCATTCGTTTCAGAAATATATTACTTTAAATAACCCATTACGCTCATACGTGTATTTGTACGTTAACAACGTCTTTTAGAAGTTGTGCCGGAATGTCTTATATCAGAAATAACAATACTTACTATTGCATGCTTTCTTTGTACACGCTACTTCGCCGTTTGAACAAGTACACGTGTTACATTTATCAGTACTAGCGAAAGTGTCTCCATGAACATAGTTTTTACCATTGTAATAACAACCAGCTATAATAAAGGAGAACACATAATTAAAGAAGTGTATTTTCCTCAAAGCTTGTATGTATTGTGACAAACTTTCGGAACATATATAGCCAGTATCATACTCTGGGGAAATATGAAATGAATCCAAATCCTGACCAAACCCCAAATGGTTCTGTGATAGATTCAGAGTTAAGTGACTTTTGAAATCATAGCAGAGAGGTAACATGACTCCAATCTTTTTAGTTCACACTACAGCGGCCGGCGTCTGTCGTTCGGCGTCAAAATTTGGGGTTGTTAACATTCTAGGTCACACTTTTGATTGTATCTTCATCAAACCTGATTAGAATGTTTGTCATAATGATATCTTGGAAAAATCCGAACATGGAAAATTTGTGGTTATGGTCAATAGCGCCAATTCAAAACATCGCCATTTCAAAATATTGAAGTTACTAATTTCCGCCAATTATCTTTAACGGGAAGGCAAATTGTATCTGTAACATGCATTTAAGCAGACACCTAACTAATCGTGATGAAAGTTTAATAGTGATTTGTCAGAGAATTATAGTGCTTATGTTTGTTTATAGTTAACGAATGTATCGATCAGAAATCGTTCGGAAATATCAATACACGACAAATATGGCCTCACTAACGCAGTTCATAAAAAAACTTGAATAATCAATCTTTGTTCAATCTACTATACATTCAAGTTACTTTTCAATTCCAATGAGGGTGTATTTCTGTAGCCTAATGTGGTATCGCCAATTTATGACCCTGCCGGTTGTAATGTTGGGGTTTTATCTTGGCGGCTTGATAGCGTTTGCGCCAATTTATGACCCCGCCAATTTAAAAATCCTTAAAAAGCTCTAATAGTTGACTCCACAAATATATTTCGCTCTACAGTATTTATTTAAGTGAGCGAAAAAGGGATATCATGGCCCACATGTTTATATATTCTTATATGCTAGGCGGTTACACAACATACACGATTAGACAACAAGAAGACAAAGAATTAATGATATAATAGAGATACAAGTTGTACTATCCACGTGATAATACCATATTCTGTTATGTGTGTCCATATTTGGTTTGGCGTGTCCGTGGTTACCAAATCATTTTTATTAATTGAGCTTAAAGCAAATAATTTCAAATAATTACGAAAGCAGGTATACTAAACTGAAAATGTTCATATACGATTTGCTTCAGAAAAAAGCCGAAGCCAAATTTTAACATTAACTGTAGTTACCTGTGCATGCCATCAGTGTACACGCTACTTCGCCGTTTGAACAAGTACACGTGTTACATTTATCAATACTACTGAAAGTGTCTCCATCAGCATACTTTTTACCATTGTAAACACAACCAGCTATATTAGAGTAGAACACGAGATCAATAAAAGTGTATTTTCTATAAAGCTTAATTATTTTATGTATTGTCCAATACGTCGGAACATATATAGAGTGAATGAATGGACCTGAAAATACCACGATAAAGTATATTAGTTTTTAAATAATTGGGCCTAACTACACAAGAAGAATTAACCGTTTGATGTATCAAAGTTGATAGGTCATTGGTGTATTGTTAATTTTCGATGCTTTACTTCAATGTATGTTATGTAATTCCTAAGTAATACTAACCAGTATGAAAGGGTTTTAATTAGTTGATGAGGTCAGGCAACTGTTTTATCACTATACGGATGAAACACGAGAAATTCATACGACAGTGTTTTAACCTGTCTTTTTTAAATAAGCAGAGAACACGAGATTAATAAAAGTGTATTTCCACAAAAATTAATTATCTTATGTATTGTGAAATACTTATATATAATAAATATATAGAAATATATAGAAGTGAATGAATGAATCTGAAAGTACCACGATAAATGAATTAGTTTTTAAATAATCGGGCCTTTAACAAACTAATGCCTTACATTGATTAATTGAGAATTTCACCTTAATATGTGTGTGGTTCCTTTTTGTCTTATTCAGCCATAATATTTGAAAATGGATATTTCTTACCAGGTTGGATAAAAATTGGATCCCTACAGGCACGTCCACATCCAACAGTACAACATTTTTGCGTTTCTGGACAATGTGTATCATGCGAACAGTGTGCCTGACAGCCAGTTTGTCTTTTACCTCTTGATGGAGGACATGAACCGGGTTTGTCTAAGAAAAGAAATCACATAAAAAGAAACAACTGATGAATAGTTCAACAATATAAAACGTGTTACAAAATGAAATTTGCATATTTTGAGCAGGTGACCAACATCACGATGACATTTACGTTTTAAAATATTGCAAGTTGATATTTACATGTAGTACATGAATGTCCAAATGATGCAGTCATGTTATTGTATATTGTATCATCAAGTGAGCAGTTATAGTTTGAACCATGTTAACAAACAAGAGCTGACTGTTAGGGAGATTCGATTTACTTAATGTCTGGGAGATAGAGATACAAGGTGTACTTTCTACGTATTAACTCCATATTCTGTTCTGTGTGTCCATATTTGATCTGGCGTGTGCCTGGTTATCAAATCATTTTTATCCGTTGAGCTTAAAACACTGTATAGTTAATTCGGACCGCTTCAAAAGAATTTAAAATAATTACAAAAGCAGGTATACAAAACATATTCACGCATAATTCGCTTCAGAAAAAAAAGCCGAAGCCAAATTATAACAGTAACTGTAGTTACCTATGCATAGTATCAGTGTGCACAATGCAGTGCCGTTTCTACATATACACGTGTTACATTGATCATAGTAACTATCCCCATCAGCATACCATACACCATTGTAAAAACACGAACCTTTAAACAAGTAACAAAGCAATAAAAATATAGTGACATGAATATATAAGTGTCTAACTGAACTTGCAAATACCACAGTAAATGCTTTAGATAATTTTTGTCTAACAAAAAACAATATCTTCTATACAATATATACAATAGATATTTCATTAGGTTGGAGAATACATGTGGATGTGAAATGAACCAACTTGTAAAACCATGAAGGAATGAAGATGATGGTTTTAAATCATTGGCACTAAACAAACCAATCCCTAATACATTAACTCGATGATTTGGTAGAGAATATTATAAGCTTTAGAATGGTTCTAATACTTGTCAAAGCGAATACTGTTCTCGTTAAATATTTTATGGAAAACAAGTACGCAGCTTAACGTAACAACGTCTGAATTTCTTAACATTTGAAGTTGATATCTTTGTTTCCTGGTAATAATTGTTCTTAATGAAATTATATAAAGTGCGAGATTCGGTAGACAATAATTTGTTATTCCATCCTTACAAATTACTAAATGTAAGTCTTTGGGGAAACTGTTTTAAGAAATAGGAATTTATTTTGTACACCTGGAATTTTTAAACCCGTTACTACATAGATATTTGAATTCGTCCGCCTAATTCAAATATTAGTATATTAATATACAAATGTATCTTTCTTATATATTTTACAGCGTTTTATGAACAACTTTATATACCTATCATCAGGCAATTTTAATATTTTAACCGGCACATTATGCATCGCACCGCAGATTCTGTAGATAAAGGTTATTGACCACAGTCTCTTAGCACTAAGGCATTTCTTGAATACACCATGATTCTTACTGATGGCAAAAACGAGGGATATCAGCTTTTACTCGTAGTAGATATTATCATGTAAATACATGTATCTCATGTATACCATAAGCAAACTTTGTCAGATTAAAATCTGCAATCGTTGCTAAGATTTGTCTATGCAACTGGTTCCTGATCTTTAACGCAAACCATCCATTTTATATTATTATTACTGACCATCTTTCCACATTTTTTATTAAATTTTCTTAGAAACTCCTCATTAATTCATCAGAATAAAAACAAAACTTACTTGGAGGTGCAGGTTCACACACCTGACAACATCCTCTAGTGACTTGGATTTCACCGCTTGTACAAAGCGGTGCTGCGCAGCGAACAGTTCTGCAATCTGATTACAAACTTCTGATAAGATTTAGTTCATTATTTAAAATGCTATTTACGACTGGAAATAAAATATTTTGACACCGACCCACAAATTTCTTACAATAAATTTACGAAAACGTTAGGGGATGAATTGTACCTCGTATCCTCAAAAAGGTATGTTCAGAAAAAAAGCATTAGAAAAATATAGTTTTCGATCTACAAACCCTCATTGGTTTGGTCATGCATGACTATCTGTCCTTGCCTAATGTTTTTCGTCTTGAATCAATGTAGTTCTCAGCGGAAGAACAGAAATCTGTGCAAAGCGACATGCTAGTTTTATAAGATGTATAAGAGTAACGAAAGACATTGACCAGCTTCGTGTTGTTTTAGAAGCAACATGTGATGTGTTTAGAATTAATTCTTACTATAGCTTGCAAATCTAAGGCTCGTTTACATTTGCAAATAAATGCTCGTAATCCATAAAACAATTCCTGTTTTTTTTATTATTTGTTTGAGATAATATATTCATAATACTACACTTTGTTGACGTACATGCTGAATTATCAAACACTCAAAAATGTTCATCATAAAAATAGTACTTCCAATTCATCGTAATTTCTTTGATAGTTACACCTTAATTTATTTGATGACACCTATTGAACATTGTGTAAGAGCTATTGTCCTTGTTGCAAAATAGAAAAACCTTAATTTCTGAAGATATATTTTTCGAAATCCAATTAGACTAATGCTTTGTTTTTACATCTTTTTACTACGAGTTTTCATCGAAATGTATATTCTTTTCTTTCTTTAATTTCAAAAAACCCTGGCTACTCCCATAGACTTCAGAGCAAATTCAAACGGACAATCACTCAAAGGATTGTCATTGCTTTTCTATTCTATTCTCTTAGTATTTGTATTGCAGAAATTTAAACATAAATAAACCTAAAGCGGCAAAGTGGTTTACGCATCACTGGGAGATCCCCTGAAGCTGGGGGTATTTTTCAATATTTGGTCTTCCGTAAAAAAATGTTACAGGCTTAACTGATTTAATTTTTCCACCTGTTTGCAGGACCGGTAAAAATAATTATAGATTATTTGAGTAAAATCGGTGTTTTAGTACAAAATTGATTCCCACCAAATTCGACACATACTTCGTAGAATTGAATACATTTGACAATTTATTTTGAAGCAAGTCAATAAATTTTACCTGGGCATTCGTCGCAACACTCTCCAGGACGACGGATCGGGTTGTCACAGTGCACAGCTGGGCATAATGTGGCCGAGCAATCTGAAATAAGTATAAAATTTCAACTTCGCGTTCGTATATTGAAGAAGGAACATAAAAAACATGTACATTTGTCGGGACTTAAAAATGTCAGTTGATAGTTGTTGCCTCAACGTTTCAGTTACGAACAAACCAATTGGAGCATATAAAAGAGCATACAAAAGAATATACCAAAAAAAATAGATAAAATGTAACACGCTAGCTGATATAGAAGCCACTAACTGTTCCAAAGGGTAAAACTTTTCGTATGGTATTGATCACATTTGTATCGGAAAACAATATGTTTCGTAAAATTTGTTCGTTGTCATTGCGTCCTCAAGCGTATTCAAGCAGGTGGGTCTAGTTTATATTCTACCTTGATTGTTAACATATGCAATATGTCGACAGTCTGGTCGTAGTCCTTTTAAGGCCAAAGAAAACTACACTAGTATCTAACAAATAAGTCAGATTCAGATTTATGTGAAGTTACTTTGTATTATTTCATGAGCAGCGCGAATTAGCTATAATTAGACCACAAGTAGTGTAGTCATGTACCATGTTACTTTGTTAAAGCACAAGCATAAAAATGAAGCTGAAATGAAAGAAGATCTGCACACTTTAGCTGTATGTGATTAAGAAAAAAAACATTTTTTTTCAATGTATTATATAACAAGTAACACATACCCGGACATTCTGGACAACATCTGCCTGGTGGAATATGACTTCCCGGACAGTCCACTCTTGGACAGGGGACTCCAGCGCAATTATCTACTGTTAGAGGTATGAAAAATGTATTTCTATTACAGAAATTTGTAAAACTTATGCAGAGTCTCAAAATATGTCGACTCCATTTAGACATATAAAAACCTTAATGAACCTAAAACGGCAAAGTGGTCGATACAACACTCGGAGATCCCTTGAAGCTGGGGTATTTTTTCAATATTTGGGCTTTAGTAAAAATGTTACAGGCTTAAATGATCTAATTATTCCACCTATTTGCAGAGCAGGTAAAATAATTTTAGATCATTTGGATAAAATCGATGTTTTAAAACAAAATCGATTCCCATCGATTTTGACACATACTTCATAGGATCGAATATATTATAACTACAATTATTTATTTTGAATAATAATGTATTTTATATAAGTGACACATACCCGGACATTCTGGACAACATCCGCCTGGAGGAATGGTGCTTCCCGGACAGTGCACTCTTGGACAGGGGACGCCAACACAATTATCTACTAGTAGAGGTATGAAAAAAAAGTATTCCTATTACAGAAATTTGTAAAAATTATGTAGGCTCTCAAAATATGTCGGCTCCATTTAGACATTGTGATTTTTGACATTATGTATATAAAAACTTAATGAACCTAAAGCGGCATTGTGGTTTATGCAACACTCGGAGATCTCCTGACGCTGGGGTATTTTTCAATATTTGGGCTTCGGTAAAAACTTTTACAATCTTAAATGATCTAATTTTCCACCTATTTGCAGAGCAGGTAAAATAATTTTAGATCATTTGGATAAAATCTATGTTTTAATACAAAATCGATTCCCATCAATTTCGATACATACTTCATAGGATTGAATATATTTAACTACAAGTATTTATTTTGAATAATGATGTACTTTATTATAAGTAACACATACCCGGACATTCTGGACAACATCCGCCTGGTGGAATAGTGCTTCCCGGACAGTCTACTCTTGGACAGGGGACGCCAACACAATTATCTGTTGGTAGAGGTATGACAAAATGTATTTCTATTACAGAAATTTGTAAAAGTTATGTAGGCTCTCAAAATATGTCGGCTCCATTTAGACATTGTGATTCTTGACATTTTGTATAAAAAACTTAATGACCCTAAAGCGGCAAAGTGGTTTATGCAACACTCGGAGATCTCCTGACGCTGGGGTATTTTTCAATATTTGGGCTTCGGTAAAAACTTTTACAGGCTTAAATGATAAAATTTTCCACCTATTTACAGAGCAGCTAAAATTATTTTAGATCGTTTGGATAAAATCTATGTTTTAATGCAAAATCGATTCCCATCAAAAACGTCACATACTTCGTAGGATCGAATGTATTTAACTACAAGTATTTATTTTGAATAATAATGTATTTTATTATAAGTAATACAAACCCGGGCATTCTGGACAACATCCGCCTGGTGGAATAGTGCTTCCCGGACAGGCCACTGCTGGACAGGGGACACCAGTACAATTATCTATAGGTAAAGGTATGAAAATCCCGCCGCCATAGCACGTGGATAGGTATCCTAGCAACAACAGTGTCGCGTATCGGACTACCATTGTTTCTTTGCTTGCAAACTTCAATAAAGTGCAACATGTACTCGTTAATACAAACTTTATAATACAGCTTTAATTATTACGTGCATAGTGTGCAATACCGTTATATTGTTCTCCTCAAATAAACTGTTCAATTACTTGTGTGTCGTATTACTTTTTGTTGATTCATAGTTTTTGGTTAAATTCGTTCGAATAAACCAATAAAGTTTCATTGTAACATAAACAAAAACAGCACCACTGTTATATAATTGAAGCTAATATACCAAATATTCAACTATCCCAATCCCAAAAACATAAAAATGGAAGTACAGTAGAACCTCGTTATTAATACGACCCAAGGGATCAAACAAATTGGTATAATACAATAGACATTATAGATTTGGAATGTTGAAAACATCTTTTTAAAAGTCTGTAGCTCAACGCTGTTTGTCCCCATTCGGCACACTTCGACCGACTACGCCTAATTAGATGTAGGTACGGAATCGATCGAGGGGTTCCGAATGTGTTTGTCCCAATATACCCTATCACTGTGCTGTGCCGTATGGGAATCAGTTCCAATGATTGTTACTAAACGAAATATTGCAGCAACTGAACACAAAACCCAATCTAAACCTAACTACTCTTATAGTTATATCCACATGCTGCGCGACATATCCGAATGCTACACAATAGTTTTGTATAAACATGCTCCAACATCGCCAAATTCATTCATTGAGTGGCGGCATTCATGACCACCACAATTGCCGAATATTTTGTAGTGAATGTATCTTCCGTGATTAGCGTCCCACTCTTATTACAAAATTACCATATTTTTGTCTGAGGTAATATTGTGCATGAAGTCAGTGAAATCAATCACATTTTGATTAAAGCTTCAAACTAACATACTTGTAGTTTAACGTATAAAAGTTTGATGTATTTCTGTCAAATTAATAAATTCATCGTAGGTGGTCAATGTATGTTTTTACAGCATCGAGAGTCCAAATATGTCAGTTCTGTGCAGTTACCTGAACTGGCGCAAAAATTAGGCTTGCAAGGTATACTGCAAGACTTCATTTTTCTGATTTGGTATTGGTTTTTTCGTATTTAGTTATTTTTATATTTGTTTCCGGGAAATCTTTCTCCCCTAATATGATGTACCGGAAATTTGGAGAAGACGCAATCACATTGTGCATTTTTTAAGTTGGTGTTTAACGCCGCTGACGACAATTTTTCAGTCACATTCGGGGCGGGCAGATGAACATAAACAGTTTCCCTGGACACAAATTTAGTCTTGTTACCAGTACTTGCCAAGCTCTTTTAACCTGTTGTTTATCCGTCAGCCATCAGCCTAGCTACCAATGTGAATATTGCTTTTCATTAATGAAATTTTTGTCACGGAGAGCATGTGCCCCTACTGAGGATCGAACATACGGTCTCTCGGTCAGCAGTCCGATGCGTTACCACTGCGCTAGCTGGCCGGGCTTCTGCCCATTTATGACACGTTTACACGAGCTCGAGAGCATTTAGTATGTCTCAAAAAGCAGCTACATGTAACAACAAACTGATGCTGACTTTATTTAAAAGTACACTTGTATTATTAAAATATTCATAAGTCAACTGAAAAGTGTTAGAATAATGTAATGTACGTTATTGCGATGAATTTATGTGATAATAACCCTGAAAGAAAAGTTTATTTTCCAGCCAAAATGGTTATTGGATGAATTTTTTCATCCCTAATTAGGATTGATCTGTGTACAAAAAAGCTAACTCATTAGTTTGCACATTTCATATATCACGAATTTATTCACCGTGCATGAAGTAAACATTTGTATTGCGCATGATATATTAATTAAAAGCAAAACTAAACACCATATTCGCGTGAAACGAACGTTTAATTTTAAGAGCAAGTCAATAATAAGAAGATTGCATAAATATTAGAACTGCATACAACATGAGCAAATGTGCATTGACCCGAGAAACAACTGACACAAAAATGTCACTCGACTAATACAGAGCAGTAACGCCACGTTGTTAAGACTTCCATTGGACCCACTGAAACCAGACTTTATCTTTAGATGGTTTCATTATCAAGTTGAATTATAGAGAAAATATCCGACAACCGATTCGAAAATAAGTGGACTTTATTAGTAATGGTCTTAATCCCGAACTGGTCGTTAACTGTGGTTTTATTGCATATATTTAGTGCAGTACGTAGTACACGGTTGTAGGGAATTCCGGGCGGTGAATAATACAAATGTAATTACTTCGTTAGATCCACATTTCACCACATCCATAGCAATGATAAAAAGGCGGGTTCGAGGCAAAATAAGTTCTTCACTGTATCCGAGTTCACTACAAAGGTGTTTTCTGTACATTATTATCTACTTTATGGTACAGCTTTACAAACTAAATATCACCAGAAAATGTACTGTAAAACCTCGATAATGAGACCATATTCTGTACTCGAAAATTCGGCCGTAATGATCAAGTGGTCTCTTCATCAAATTGAATTATAGGGGAGTTATTGAAATCCAGCCCGAAATTAAGTGGTCGTTATAACAAGGTGCTCGTAATTTGATGTTGTGCTGTACATAACCATCAACTTATGAATAAAACTCCGCATATGAAACACGGTGTTTAGAATTACAGTATTCATTTTGTAACCAGTAATAGTACATGTTTTTTTTAAATGATCAGCTTAGTTTTATATTATCCCCTTGTAGCTCACTATTTTATCGTAAATAATCATGTTTTGTCAAATTTCGTAAAAATAGAATAAAACACCCATAAGTTCTACTTTTAATTAACGATCAAAAACAATTTTCGAAAAACGAATACTTTCAGCTACTGCGAAAATGTAAAATTCAAGTGGTTACAAAAAGTGATAACTGTTTAATAATAATGGTATTTTTATCGTATTAATTTCATCATTAATTTGTGAATCCATGTTTGAACTGATAAAGAACCGTATTTTGACTCAGCAAATTACATTTCATAATTTTGAAATAATAATTTTTAATAATTGAATAAATAAAAATATTACTTACCTTGTTAGGTAAAACTTCAAGATTTAAATGAAACAAACACCTGTAAAATTTTATACATAAAGATGATACACAATGACGTAAATAACACGTTAAACTGCACGCTCCGATCGTTTCGATTCGAGCTTTGTCAAATATTTTTGGGGAAATTTACTGTAAAGGTGTTGCACACTAGATATACAGATATAAGTCTATCTTAAATAGAGTGTCGTTCGAGAATGTTAAAATCGATGATATAATTATTATGATTAAAACCTGAATGGGAATATATCTACTGCGTAATTAATGCTTTATATTTGTATACACTTACTGTTTGGTGTAGTATTTGTTTTAATTTATTTTGTATGCATGATAATTTTACTTTTGATTAAACATTGCCATTGCTATTAAATGAAAGGAGTTTAAAAATGTTGAAAACCAGACCATTTGTCTGGAGTTTAGTTCCTTTAAAGACCGTTATTGATGTGGTATAGTAATTTCATATTTTTTCGTTGACAACATACGGTTTAAATCTTAATTACAAACAAAATATACAAACCAATTAATTATATTGCGGAAATGTTAGCGAGTTAATCTGGCAGTTGACGTCACGCGAGGCAGAAAGCAACTGATTTTCTGACGGCCAGCCTGATCACTCACTTAGAAATTTAAACGGTTACTTGAGGTTTTAATATCTTGGAGTCTGGTGAATTCCCTTCTTCCTAGAGAGAAGCTTTTGTAATACCTATCCCCTAAACTTTGCAAGGATTCTAGTGATCCTAATAGTTATTGCCCAATATAACTTACTAGTTGTATATGTAAAACACTGAAAAGAATGGTGAACGACCGACTTGTACGGTTCTTAGAATCTAATAACCTTATTGTTAATGTATAGAGTGGTTTCCGTCGCCAACGTGGTACAGTTGATCACCTTGTGCACCTTCAGACTTTTCTGAGAGAGGCTTTTATTAACAAACAGCATGCAGTGGCTGAATTCTTCGACTTTGAAATTGGCAATGGCACAACATGGAAATATGGCATATTGAAAGGTCTCAGAGGGAGCCGTCCACTTTTTATTGAGGCTTTTTTAAATGAACGTTTATTTCGAGTCCGTGTTGGTAACAGTCTGTCAGATCCACACGAACAAGAAATGGGTGTACCGCAGGGCTGTATCCTGTCGGACACTCTACTCAGTATTAAAATCAATAGCGTAGTAAAAGCTATTAATCCTGGAGTAGACCACTCCCTCTATGTTGATGATTTTATCATATATTAAATCTAGAAATATAAACATCATTGAAAGATAGCAATGTGAAAAGTTCTTTTACGTTCATATAGATCACCTGTTCATCCAAAACTGGACTATGGATCCGTTGTATATAGATCGACCATGAAGTCGTATTTAAAAGCATTTAATTCAGTACATAATCAAGGTCTAAGACTAGTCCTTGGGGCATTTTGAACTTCCCCTGTAAACGGCCTCTATGTCGAGGCAAACTAACCCTCCGTATATTTTAGACAGCAAAAGTTTGGTGTTCTGTATATTGTAAAACCCAAGTGTAATCCTTTTAACCCTACATCATGTTTATTTTTTTTAAAAAAATTCTCTTTGAACGGAGACCAAACGTGGTACCTACACTTGGTATACGAATGTCTCCATTCGTTGAGGATCTCCATGTGAATCCAGATATTCCATCTTTGACCCTTGAGTCGGCGGAGTTTCGCTTCGCTCTCACAAGTGACAAAAAGTCGGAAACAAACGCGAACACTTTCCAAACAAAATATCATGAATTTAAAGAACATTATCATACACATCTATCAATGTATACTGATGGTTGTTAAGACGGGGATACTGTTGCAGCAGCAGCAGTATCTGGAAATAAAATTTTAAAAATGTCACCTTCCAGACAAGTCCTCTGTTTTGTTTTCAGCAGAAATCAAGGCCATTGATCTTGCCCTCAATTTCGCTGAGTAATCAATCAAAATCATGTCATTATATTCTCAGACTCATTGTCTACGTAACAAACTTCATAGAATATGAATTTGGAATATCCCACTGTCTTTGATACTCTCGAGCGAATTTCCCGCCTCAGTACATCCAAAGAATTGGTATATTTTGGTGGATCCCAGGTCACCTGGGTATTAAAGGTAATGGATGATAGGGCTGATGAAAGTGCTAAATCAGTCCTGACATTACCGATTTCAAATGTCAAAATTACACTGATTTTAAATCATATATTTTTGAACGATATCCGATCTTCCTGGTAATCCGAATGGGATGCCGACATTTACGACAAATTTCACTCTGTCAAGCCAACCCTTCGACCTTCGAATAGCACCCCTCTTACTGGTCATTCGTTGGGAAGAGATAATATTATCTAGATGCACAGTTGGTCATTCACGTATAACCCATTCTTGGCTTTTCATCAGACATGATATGTCAGAATGTATTCCTTGCAATACACCACATTCTATCAATCATATTCTTGGTGACAACATCGACCTTCAGCCAATCCATATTAGGCACTTTGGTGTCAGAAGCATAAATTCACTTTTTGGAAGTGTCAGACCTGAAAAAGGTTATTGATTACATTAAGGAAATCGGACTATACAATAAACTGTGGTACTTTTTAATATACTTCCTTCTAACTATGTACATATTTATGCAAATATATAATGCAATGAAAGTAAGAATTGTCTCACACACCTTTAGTTTATTACTACAAATCAATTATAATCAGTTTATATCAGTTATTCTTCATACTTATTAACTTATTTTTTCTTGACATGGTTAGTACTTGTTTCCTTTACGTTTTATTTAAATGCGCGCTACATGACTACTAGACTACTATAAAACACCAATAAACAAACAAAAATTCACGGTATATAATGCAATTATAAAGTATAATAACTTAATGTTGTTGAAAAGCCGGTGTCTGAGTTCACGAAATGTTTGCTTCAAATAGGGTGTGCAGTTATAGCGGTGCTTATTGGCATCTGTTAAAACTTAACAACGTGTCTATAGAGCTAGTCCTAATGGACATTATCTATACTGTACATCAGCTGCATTATATACTGACGAGTCTCTATAAGATATACTGAGACACAGTGGCAGTGAACTCGGTATTCCCGTATTACATTATTGACCGTTGATAACAATTGCTTATACAAAAGACCAGAACGGACATTGATTTTACTAAATGCGCCTTCGGTTCGAATTCGGTGCACGTGCGCGGCCAAACCGAGTACAACATATTTCTGACCGTTGCCTATGTACGTGTATATGGGCACCATTACTATCAAAACGTGCGGATTACTAAGCTTCAATTCATCACTCAATGTTTGAGTGGTTATAGCCACTGACTAATAATCACTTAACCCTCACCGCCTTGGGTTTGAATTTCACTCGGAACCAAATTTCACTAGTGAGGAAGCTGTCAAATTAGCTACAGGTCAGTGGTTCTTGCATGTATATGCCTGAGTCTTCCTCCGCCGCTAAAGCTGGAAAAGTCGCCAAATGACCCTGTGTGTTGATGAGACGTTAAACCCAAGAAAAAAAAATCAAGTCATCACTGGTATGTGTATAAGCATAATAGAATAATATTAATATCTATGTAACTCGATGGTGTTAATGCATTTCTGCACAACTGTCAATTACCTTTAAGATTTGGGGGTAGATAGGCCTTTGGTCGTCCTCAAAGTTTGGGGCGATGTCCAAATGCAAGAAAGTAGTAATGTGAAACATATAGTTTGGCCGACTTATGAAAAAAGACAAACGATAAATAAACTGCTCTCAAAATGACGTATTTTGATAATCTATTAAAATAAATGTTTACCACTGTAAGTTCACGTAATCATGGATTATTTTTTGTTGTTTGGGTTTGTTGTTGGTGGTTGTTGTTGTTGTTGTTGTCATTGTTTATGAAAGCGTGAGATTTTGTAATTGATTGTTAGGGTGTGATTTTAAGTCTGAAAGCGTGAGTTTCATGCAAGTCATGTATGGCCTGACTGATTCTGAATGCGTCGTCTAGAAGTGGAAAAAATGGAATATTTCAGTTTGAAAAGTTGTCATGCTGTGTCACTCTAAAAATATTTTTTACGTTTTGTTACAAACATAAATATGACTGTTACTTCTGAAATTTATCTAGTTAAATTATTTTGTGTATGTGTGTAAAAAATGCATGAATGCGTGTGTTTACAGAGGGAAATTAGTAACTAAGTAACGTTTTTATTAAAGTGAGATGTACAATATACGCCATACATTTATTTCAACAAAGTAAATTAATCAGAATGTACCCGGCTCAATTGGCCTACAAGTCACTATAAAACAATGAAAATATATATACAATAGGACCATACTTATAACAGCTTTTAACAAACACGATATTCATAATTAAGTTTTACTATAGATGTAGATTTGTCTCTTTATATGACGAAATATTTGTACGCCCATGGATAATGTCATCAACACTGTTTAAACCACGTCCAGAGCGCTTTCACGCATCCGCATTGACTATTTTATATTCTTGGTAATCAACAATGTTTCATTTCCGCGAACCAAATGAAAATGAGAAGGAAATTAATCTCCATCAAATTTATGCAAATTGATTTTTTGCATATTAACATTTACATTACGAATAAACTAACGAGAGTCATTGTGTAGTTGTGTGCCATAATTAATATTTGTAATTCAATTGATCATTAAGTAAGTGCGTTGACAATAATTATGTGAGAATAGCGTATGATTAAACATAATTAAAATGTTATGGTTAACCACGTAAATCAGCGTCGCCATTGACGTAAAATAAAATATTATACAAACACTTCAAGAGTATTTACAACAAACGATTCATCGATTTATAGACCACAACAAATAGTCGTGTTTACGGTCATCTGATCGACCCTATTTTTTGGCTTGACCGTGAAATTTTTAACGGCAAAATCCAAAGTACGAAAATTGTGACGAAACGGGGTTTACTGAGTAAAAAAAGTCATCATATCTTTAATAAAACAATCCAAAGTTCCTTGTACGACTACATGTTAACAGTTCAGAATCTAAGCTCAGAATCAATATCCCAGCAATAAGAAATACATCTCTCAAAATCTCATCACGTGGCAAACACCCCATGCATTCTACATAATTGGTATCAGTGACTTAATGTCGTTGAAAATTTGTATTATATAACAAACTGTTATTGAAATTGAAATGTCTTATCTTATTTAACTATAGCGAAATACTGGAGTTGACCTTGAAAGCATATTTAGTATTGTTTGTGTCATATGTTCATCTGTCATGAATATTAAATTATCTTATCTTACTTAAGGGTTTGACTTTAACGTATATAGAGTTGTTTTCATCGTTCTGTGGTGTATCATACAGATCAGACAGTTAAGCTACCAAGACAATGCCATTTTCAAACTTATTTTCACTTTTGATATTGACAACAGTAACGATGGTAACTACGGGATTAATGTGCCAGTTTCCGCATTGTGAGTTAGTGAAATGTGATCCAATACCCGAGAATTGTACGGGTACAGTCCAGATGGGAGGTGGTTACTGTGGCTGCTGTATGGCTTGTTTCACTTACATTGGTAATTTTTTGGTGATTTATTCCTAATAAGGCGTAAAAAGTCCCTGGCTTCCCTTAATCCGATCGACCCTATTTTATTCTGTACGGAAGATCGCAGTTCGGTTCCATGGCATTTAGTTGTGATAAATAGAGGGAAAAAACAGGTACAGTTGTATATCAAATCGTGCTGCATATTGATTCATTGACAATAATGTATCGATGTTAATAAAAACGATTTCATTTTCTGACACGGAACTGACAAGAAATAGTTGTTGTAAAAAGCACCATTAACATAACTATAGAAATCGACACAAGCACAATTAACCTAGATTTAGCAAATGCAACAAACACCATTAACTCAGTAATGGAAATTATACCAAGCTCCACTAACCTTGCTATAGAAATTGTACCAAGCACCACAGTTAGTTACATACATACAAATGTACTCATTTATTTTACTAAGAATATGTTGATCATAAACAAACATCAGTTTTATTGCATAAAACTTTGTTAAGAAGTATAAAAGTTCAAAACTTCGAGAAATTTGCTATTAATTCATGTTATATGTTATATACTAGTAATGAACTGTCACATATTTTCAGATGAAGGTGGCTATTGTGAAGTGAAAGATGCTCTTGACGCTATACTTTATCCGCCGACGAATAACTGCGCATCAGGACTGTATTGTGATAAGAATTCATCCACGTGCAAAATAGCACCTCACTTCGGTTAGAAGTCATTTTTAAATTGTGATAGATGTTTTACTGTCTCATGGAAGTAAATGACTAATGATAACTACTATGGGTTTACTAGTATTCTTGTACACATATTTTTACAATATACACATTAAATATTCTTATACATGTATACATTCGTAGTTTTTGCTGGATATCTGCATTTTCGAGAATATATTTTGTCCAAGTAATAACAAGTTTATTAATAATTCATTGAAATAAATTGATGCTTCTTCAATAAACATTGTTAACTGGCGGCTAGTATTCGTTGTTTAATTTGACCGTATATCGGATAATTATTTTCCGGATACGGACGTATGTTATGGAAGTAAATTTACGCGGATTGATGAATTTGCGGTGCAATCGATTCACGAAATATAGCAAAAATAAAAAAACGCGAAAAATACCGGATTTGCAGTATGTTGACTGAATTTGCGACAATTTTAACCAACCAAGCAGACTCAGACAGATGGTAGGAGTATTAACAAAAGGTAACATGTTCAAAACACTTCAATAAAGTACATGATTCTATGCAAAAATTAAAGGAATAACATCTCGAGTCATTTTTTCTTCCACCTTTGATTCACATGTGGAAAGCAATCGGAAATTGCTTGTCTAAAATGAGATGATGCAGAAGTACTGGTAAGGTCGACTGACCGCCATCAGCACAAAATTGAGAATCAACAAATTTCCTGAGAGATGCACAGCATCATGCCAAAATGGGACTGCAAAAAAAATTGAATAGTTTGAATTTAACTGTTTTCCATATATTTTTTTCTTACATAAGTCTGCTATATTTAATCTATTTATACACATAATTATAAAGTTATATTACAGTCTGTTTCTATAAGTATGTATTCAGACTTACACTTTAATCCCTGGTTATTGGTACATAGGTCGTCCATTAACAAATAGTGTTCTATGATGCCATGACACTTTGGCTTAAATCATTCGCTGGTCCCCACTTGAAATATACATCCAGGAAGAGAAGACCAAGAAATTACTATGGTTCAAGCAGAATTCGAACCAGGGGCTCTTCAATCCAAAATCCTGCATCTTACCACTGGACCACTGCTCCCACGATATAGTTTTTCTATGCTTCTTTTACCAAATTTTAATGGTTTATCCTCCAGTTTGATATAGATAGACAAAACAAACAAAAAATTTAATATATTCGCATTGAAAATTTAATATTCTTGGTAATCAACAGTGTTTCATTTCCACGAACAAAATGAAATTGAGAAGGAAATTAATCTCTATCAAATTCATGCAAATTGATTTTTTGCATATTATCATTTACATTACGAATAAATTAATGAAAGTCATTGTGTAGTTATTCTTTACGATAAATTATTGTTATGTAATTGATCATTAAGTCAGTGCGTTCACAATATTCATGTAAGCTTAGTGTTGGATGAAAATACATTTTTCACTCCTGGAGTTGTAGTGTTATACGACAAACTGCCTTTGGCATTGAAATGTCTTATCTTATTCAACTATTTTGAAACACTAGATTCGACCTTAAACGCATATTCAGAATTGTTTGTGTCATATGTCCCACTGCCATTGATATTGAATTATCTTATCTTACTTAAGGCTTTGATCTTATCGCCTGTAGAATAGTTCTCATTATTTTGTAGCTTTTTATGAAGAATATTTCTCAAAGACAGGCTTACTAACTAAAATGACAATGACATTATTATACTTACTTTCACTTTTGATACTGGCAACAGTTACGATGGTAACTTCTGGATTAGTGTGTCAGTATCCACCTTGTGAGTTAGTGAAATGTAATCCAGTATCCGAGAATTGTACGGGTACAGTCCAGATGGGAGGTGGTTACTGTGGCTGCTGTATGGCTTGTTTCACTTACATAGGTAATGTTTTGGTCTTTTGTTCCCTATGAGGCGTAAAAAGACCCTGGCTTCCGTTAATCCGATAGACATTCTGTGCATTTAACGAACTTTAAAGCGCTGCAAGTTGTGGTTAAGTTATGCGGCAATTGGGTGTCATAAATTGATAAAATAATACTGGTTCAGGTACATATCCCACGGTTGAGACAACCAACAAAAGTAAACGTGTTTTATACAAACTCATTGACAGGAATGTATTCATGTTTGATGTTGATACAAACGATTTCATTTTCTAAACCTGAACTGACAGTAAATACTTGTTGAAAAAAAACACCACTAACCTAGCCACGAAAATTAAACGATAAAAAAAGTATTTTCTCAAAACAGGCAGGATGAAAAATGGCAAAGCTCTGTGTAAGGTCCACTCACAGAAAAAATATTGCAATAAAACTTTGCTTAGAAGTAAGAAAGTTTGAGCCTCAGAGAAATTGTGCTGAATATTCTTGTTATATGATACTTACGGACGGTCATTCCAATTTTTCAGAAGAAGGAGGCTATTGCGAAGTGAAAGATGACCTTGACACAAAATTCTATCCACCCACGAATAATTGCGCATCAGGACTGTATTGTGATAAGAATTCATCCACGTGCAAAGTAGCACCTCATATCGGCTAAAAGTCATTTTAAGTGTGTTAGATACTTTACTCCCTTGTGGAAATAAATGACTAATGATAGTTATTATTAACTGCATGTAATTAGTGATGCATATTTTTCACAATGCCTTATATTAAACGTTAATACACACTAAGTCGATTCTCTAAACGTCCACCTTTTAAAGCTCGATTCTTAGAAGAACCAAAATAAATAAATTAATTCTTAAGTTGTACTTGTAGCGCTATTTCTTTAACCTTGAACAAGTATCACTCTAAGTTGCTATGGCACTTTGACTTAATTACTTTACAGGTACCTACTTGAAACATACACTGAGGTAGAGTAATGTAACTACATGTACAGTCAAACCTGTGTTTGTAGCCAAATCCAAATGCAGTCCACTCTGTAAATAAAGGCAATTCCTTGATTAACTGTCACTGTTCATTTAGAACACATTGACCTCCAAATAAAGGCCATCTGTCAATAAAGGCCACATTTTGTCCTTCCAAAAGGGTGGCCTTTGTACACAGGTTCAACTGTAATTTTCTTTACCAAGGAAATCAAATTGTTTCAAGCAGGACGCAAACCAGGGGCACCTCAATCCAAAAATCTGCATACTACTACTGAACCACTATTCCCATTATGGCGTTTTCGGTGCTTCCTTTACCAAAACTTTACAATTTATACTTCAGTTTGATGCAGACAAAATTCAAAAAATCTCTGAAGGCCACATTATAAATATGATCAGAGTCTTGGTAAGGCAGAGTTAATGTGGTGGTCTGGTTCTTGAGTTAAGCACATTGTCATATAAGACACTTGAAGAGTTAAGCAAAAACAATACACAACAACACAGACATATCCCTTTATAATTTAATGTGAAATATTGATGATCTTGTATGTGTAAAGTACAAGATAAAAATTGTAATTTTTTTTGATACTCATGTTCAAACAGTACAATCCAGTCATTTATGATTTTTTATGCGCTGTATTTTTTTTAAAGTTTTATACATTGACTTCAAATAAACAACAAGTCCAAACAAGAGCAATATTTTCTACGCCAGCAAGAGGTAGATTTACACAATTCGGACAAATGGACTTATTATGATACCTTTCAGATAACTACAAAATTAATCCCATCAATGGACCACATGTGATGCAGAAAACCAGTCTATTTAGGGCAAAAAAATAAAAATAGTAACATTTCCTGTTGCTCGTCCCAAAATAACAAGGTAGGTGTTTTTCCCTTTCTTTTCTAAGCATATCTTTTGTACTATTGCGGCACAATTCATAATACCACAAATGATAGCAATCTTTTTTATTTAGCTGCTAGAATCTTTAGGGTTGGCACCAAACAATAGGTTAAGTAGGTCAAGTAACTGGAAACACAACTATTTTTCATTTCTGGCCTAATCCAGCAGTTCAATATCAAACACAAGCATTCGCACTTGCAGTTTATTTCAACCTCCAGTTTGAATGAAGATCAAATTTAACTAAGACCACCTTTTAATTCTCCACAGAGTGGTGTTTACATACAATTTACACTGAAGGTCTATAGTTCCAATCCAGTTGAATGCCTTGGGTCTTCCTCCATTGTTAATGCTGGAATAAAGTTGCCACATTACCCTATCTGTTGGTACAACATTACACCCCAAAGAAAAAAAAACAGTTTTGACTGAAGATGTATGACATTCAGGAATTGTATTCCAGCATGAAATCTGATAACAACAAGTACTGGAACATTAAATTTCACTACTTTAGGTGGTATTTCAATGACGGTTCTGTCTATTACCCCATCCACGTCGATGCTCTGAAAATGGGCAAATATGCAGATTAAATATTAATTATACAACACATATCAGGGATTCTTTACAAAATTAGGGAAAGATTCTGGTACTGACCAAATTGGGAAAAATCATGTTATTTTTTCTGAAAGTAGGTATTTTTTACACTGATACAATTTCATACGATCCTTTACTGCATTGATTAAATATGTGACAAAAAGAGTGAAAAATCAGTCATTTAACAATGTCTATATATCTATTTCTCAATTTATAAAAAGTGACAAAAATATATTACAAAAATAGGTGTATTCGATTGGTTACCAAGACTTTCAAATACTGACTTAGTAAACAAAAAATTAAGTAAACAAAAATTTAAGAAATGAAGTAAACAGATTATATTTCAAAATAAAACTTGGGTTTCAAACTCATTATGCCATGGTCAATAATAAGCATTTCTCAATAGTGAAAATGATCACTATCAAGCATCAGAGCACATCATTATTCTGTATGAAAACAAATCTACCAAAATACTAGTAGTCATCAACAACCTTATCTTCAGTCTGATATATCACATACACTCACTGGCTTATTAAGTGTAGGAGTAAGTGTTGAAACTAGCATCTTTCGTTGATATTTTATCAGACTTTCATCAGATTTAAGGTATAGTAATAAATATTGAAAAACAAACTTATAATCATAAGGTAGTTTGTCAGCATTTTCTCATAGATAAAGTTCTATTGCATTGTAAAAAGTATATCTTAAAAACCCCAAAGAGCATTTATTCATAGCATTTAAGATAAGTTTGAAAATGGCTATTTAATTGTTAGAAAGTTACAACTCCCCATTTCATTCTCAAGAACATACCATCTTTATACACGTCCCATTCCCTGGCTTTCTTCAATTCATCAGGATCATCTCTTTCCAATCTTTCTTCCTTCTCAGTTTCTTCTTGTTCTTGCTGTATTTTATCCTTCTCCGGATCTTTGGCCCAATCTTCCATACTATGCCCTCCACTAAAAAATAATTAAACACTTGAATTATTCATAGCCAGCAAGAACATTAGTGCATTATCAAGAATGTCACCAATATGTATGATTTTCATACACTTCAAACAAATTGTTTTGTAAGCTTCAATTATTCCTACTGCAGTCTTATTTCAATCATATACAAACCAGGTCCGATTTATTTTCACTCGAGTCAAATTCACTAAAAACGTTTTCGCTACAATCTTAATCAGAATCAATAAACATCGAACATTTCTCATAAAATTCTTTACAGTTGATCCAATTAGTACCTCAAAGTACTGGACAGTCAATAGAAATAACAGTACAAACTACAATATCTTAGAAAAAACGCAGAAAGAGAAACAAGAAAAGAAGTATTTACGTATGCGCATGCAGAGTTCCTTCTTCGACTTTTTTATCAAAGAACTCCTCTATAGTCATGGTTGGAAAACTCGGATAACCAAGACCAAAAACTTCTTTCTGTACCATATCTTTGGTGATGATAAATGGACGGATTGGCTGAAAAAATGTTACATATATATACAGGCTTCTCGAAAGTTGCCAGACTGTCGGACATGTCAGGCAAATTCCAAGCAAGTCCAATTAAGGCCAGATGTCCGGTAGTCAGGCACAATTTACAACATTTATCACTTATTTATAATATATTGAGTCAAACAAATTTTGATATGGTCAGACAAAAATTCTAACTTTGCCTGACCAAATGTCATGCAAGTATTCCAGCAGTTTCGAGAAGCCTGTATATATATTCATATATATACATACAAACTGTAAAAACTTGTAAAAGATTGCGTTGGTCAGGTAACATGAGACAAACCTTTTTTTATGCAGATTGCAGATTACTGGCATAACTATACTGATCATTGTTCAAAACATAACAGAATTTTTTTTTATTTACAAATCTAACAGAAATTAAAACAGACTTATCAAGTACATTCAGAGAGTTTGTTTGAAAACATATCAAACATCAAAAGGCAAAGGCAAACTTGTTCAGTGAAATCAACATAAACTTGATTATTTAAGATCAAATTGTATGACAGCAAACAGAGAAATGCCAACCATTAGAAAGCACTGAGTTAAATATAAGTCATTATCTATTTTTATAGGACAACTAGACCAATAGAAAGTGGCCAACTTATGCAATACAACTGACACACATATTTCTAAGATAGTATGTAATCAATAGATTCAACACATCAGTACTACTAAAGATGGTGAAGAATTTATCAAACTTACTGGAGCTTTTGGTTTGTCAGTTTTTGGAGGAGACTTTGATTTATCTCCCTTTCTTTGTTCCATCATCTTCAGCACTTCTATCTCCACTGAAAGAACAAGATTGTAACTATACATTAAGGCATTCCAATTGTAACAATATATTAAAAATTCCTTGAAAGGAATCTAGGGCTCAGATTTAAGTAAAGTTGCTAGATGGCCTTAATAACTATTGGCTTAGGGTTAAAAACTGTTGATAAATAACTTTTTTCTTTTTTTTTGTGTGTGTTATCAGTTGATACCCTGTTTACTTCTTACCATTATCAGTATACATGTATTACATTATTCAAAAGATGAACATATACATAGAGAATATTTTCAACATTAATTAAAAGAAAGAAAAAATGGAGAAATTGTATTCTAAATAATTTCTCTTTCTACGAACAGAATAAGTATGAATTATGTACCATTATCTACACCAGCAGTTCATCAACATTATGAAATCAAGACATAGGTCAAAAGAAGTGGTTGTATTTTGAGGTAGTCATAATGTTGTGGTGGTTGTAATTTTGAGGGGGTAGTAATTTTGAGGCAGGCATAATTTTGCGGTAATTGTAATTTTCAGGTGGTCGTAATACAGTTATACTGGTGTTGGTCACTAGGTGAGGTTTTGTGGTACTTACTTTGTATACTGTCTAATTCCTCTATCGCTGTGTTCACCCATCTCTTTATCAATGTAAGGTAATAGTCTCTCTAAAGTAAGAAGCAAAGAATTAACAAGGCACCAAATAAATCATTAAACCATTCATTAAGATTTCAGTAAAGTAATATAGCTAATCATTTAAAAAAAATAATTTCAAATTCTAATTCTGTATTTTTTCAAATCAAGGAACTTTTCCTATAACTTTTTTACTTCCTGAGTCATGTGATTTCAATTTATGAAATTCATACAGCATAAAACAATATCAATAAGTTTATAGGTGCATGCCTCTACTGTACATATATCATCACCTTAGAATGAAAAGGGCCAATCTACACAATATTAACATCACAGATATATGCCCTTTATTTCTCATTCTAGAGGTGAATGATCTATTTTTATCTTCAGTAAATAACTAAACATACATTACAAGTGAAAAATGAGCATTGCATACTTTCTCTTTATATATGATAGACAAAACTTGGTCACACGACTGTGCACTAACTTACCTGAACATCTTCATCAGCATTGTCTACAATATCTTTTAGTTCTGACAGCCTCTTATCCATATCTTTTTGTTCTTTATATCGCTGTATTTTGGAATTTCTTTGTACAGCCATATTTCGTATATCAGCTTGACTGAAACAGGACAAATAGAAATTGTCGCAGGTAAATTAGAAAAAGCTAAAAATCGACTGTACTGAGAAACTAGTCAGTAAAATGAAAATATCTGGAATGACTTAAAGCAACAAATCAAAAAAATAACCTTCACAACCAAAGACAAATCGATTTTTGGAAAGATAAGAGCTAATAAAAGACTTAGTATATTTAAATACATCATGAAATTTGAAACCATGCAAAGCTGATATGATAAGAAATCATTAAACATTACAGTAATGCCCGATAAGATTGAAAGTAAAATAAAGAAAACATGGTAAATTTAAAATGTGGCAGAATGATGAGATGAGCACGTACGTAGTAGCTAATTTACCAGGCTGTGTTAGTTTACCAGAATTTGTAGGGTTTTGGTCATCATCTTCTAGATTTGATTTCGGCACTTCAAAACTTGTAACACCATAATTGTTACACATTTTCAGATAATCTGTGTAAAACTCCTGAAAAAAAGATCAGCAACTGAAATCATTGAATATTTAGATACACCTAATGACTATGAGATATTACAAAAGACAAATCTCAAACAATTATATTTTCTCGATGAATCCTTAAAACATTTCACCAGAAATAAACCATTTACTGCTATGTACTTCTTTAATTGTCTGTACTTCAGACATTAAAATTCATAAAAATGAGATCAATGTATTACGCCAAGCATGAATTATTTAAACTTCTTTCAGCACCAGAAAAATAAACTAATTGCCAAACATTATAAAACATTCCTTGCAATTACAAATTTGGGACAACCAATTTAGTCAAATTGTTTAAATGTAAGGCCCAGGGACCTTGGCTCATGAGTTTGAACCCTTGGTGAGACATGTTCTCTGTGAAGATTTGGTTAAAACATTATGTCTATAACCATTTTTCCTAAATCACCAATCAATAAGATGGCTGTTACTTGCAGAGAACAAGGTAAGTGCTGGCACCAAATCTAGGAAAATAGGTTAGTTTAACAGCCTGCCTGAACATAACTTAAATACTGTGGAAAACAGGTATAACCAAATGAAAAATTTCACAATAAGAAATAAAACATGAGCATAACATGTGGTAAAATTGATATGCAATAATGCGCCTATCAAAATCTTACTTTACTTTCTGTGACAACATTTAACCTAGTTCTATGATTATTCTTCATAGTGAAGTATCCCATCAATGCAGGTAATAGCATATATCTGAAAATAAACAATCATGAAATAAAGTATGATAATAAACCAAAAAACACACTTAGAGTCTACCTCATATTAAGAACATCTCAATACAAGGACTGCTTATTTTCAGACTAGTACTCAATATTTTTATGTTTTAATGAGACCACCTAACTATTTGAGTTTTTGGTCCCACCGACTGTCTTAATGAAGGGGTTATACTGAAGATATATAGAGTTAACAAATGAACACAAGACACCTTTCCACATCCTTGCATCAGCACAATTCTTGACTACAAAGCGCCTTTTATTTCAAATGATCATAAAAAATCCTATTTTATTCTGTAAGGATTTCTATCAGAAAGATTCCTTGACTAGCTATGACAGGTAAACAGGTATCTCAAAGAAACTTCCTTGTACTTAGTAATAATTTATTTTGTGAACATAAAAATCAAAGTACCATTTAATTATTTGTACCATTAGGTGCATAAGGCTGTTGTGCATCATTACATGACCAAAACCATTGGTAGGTAGGTTGCAAAACTTTTCTTGTTTTCTTGGGCATATCTTCTGTACTTTTGACATGTCCGCAAATTTTTCGTTTTACCATGATTTGTTCCATTTTTTTATTTTCTTGTACTTTACAGGTGATGCCAAAAAAGGGTCAGTCAGGTAACTGGAAACAATGATTTTTTTTCAGACCTGATTTAGAAAAATGCTGGAGAGTCTTACTATATCAACTAACAACAATAAATGTATCAATGGAAAATACATACCTTAGTTCAGCTGTTGCAACTTCTTGAATTTCCTCATTTTTACTAAATAACTGTAATTGATTTACCATTGATATTGCTTTCTTACAAGCTTCACACGCATGATACACCCAGCCCTACAAATACAATACAATACAATAAAGAGATAAAATCTGTGTAATAAACGCATAAAAAATGAAACATATGAAATTCACATTAATATCATGATTGTGTTTGAAAGTTAAAATCAACCAAGGCAGGGCTCCACAATTTTTTTCAGTCAACTCATCCTGCAAGACAACCAACTAAGAATTTTAACTAGTTCTACAGCAAGGCCGCGGCTGAGATCCAGGGATTAGTGTGCTGGACTTATAACCTGGAGATCCGTGTTCGAATCCCGGTCGCAGCAGGTCATAACCTTCTATGAAAATTTGACAAAAATGTCAATTTTCCTCAATATGTGGAGAAGTTACTGGCTACTAGTGGATGGGTAAGTTAAAACTGATAAGTATACAGTCTAGGAAAACTGGTTAGGTGAATTGTTGAAAACCAGCATTAAACCCTAGTGATAATAAGTCACATAAAAACATAAGTTCTACAGCAATTTCAACTCGTCCTGAGTCAATTTCTACTCATAATTACCAGCGGACAAGTGGATTTGTCGAGCACAGCAAGGCAATATGATATGCATTTCATATTATTCATGTAATGTAACACAATGTACTGGTCTACCAAATAAATGGCAATTCTTTTTTACCTATCAGTAAAGACTAAGTGTAAGACAAGACTATGCAAGCTAATATTCATATAATTCATTATTATGTGGACTAATACTTTAATAATTGTTTAAGCCATTCTTGAAATGACATTTCATAATATGACACAATTTTGAATTATAAATGCCTAAGCAACTATAATGAATAAAAATAGATATGAGACATTTATCCGAAATCAAGTTTTATCCGAACAATATTAAAGTACACCTGCATAGTGCTTTGTATACATTTATACAGTCTCTCACCTGGGTGGCATCTGAACTTGTCGATTCCGAATTTTCGACTTTATCTAAATAATCCCATATTTCTTTGAATGTTTCTGGCAAATTTTTGCCAAATTCTGATCCTTCAGCCATCTCACTTAGGTTCAATTCGTTCAAACGCTCTGAAAATATTATCAAGCGCTTACTTGTTACTGACTGTCATGGCCGGTATGACTAAACAGCGGATATGGGCCATATCCGCGGATATGAGCGGATATGACTTTTACTATCACTGTATGCGCAATTACAGTTATTTCTACTCATTATTATTGTATTTAACAGATTTATTTTTATAATTAGATACACTTTTCTTAATTTCGTGCGTATTTAATCAGATTTATGAGCGATTTTGTCCATATTCGCAACATGAAAATACTAGAGTACGAGTTATCCCGGGTTTACCGAGTAACTCGTTCGGAACCAGCTTGAATTTCCTACTTATCAACTCATATGGCCGTTTCTCGTCACAAACTATTTATTTAAATGATTAATTTAAATGATTGGAAACAATTTGTGCAATCGGAAGAGACAAAGGTAGAATTTGTGAGAGAAAATAAGAAAACAACAGCGAATAATAGATCCATATCCGCGGATATGATCGAATTGTGTAGCAAAACCTGACCTTTTCTTTCGCTTGTAATACACTTATATGATACATTGAAATGCTTATAAATATTCAGCACAAACCAGTACGTTTGTTTAATGATATTTGAATAGAAATGATGCAATTTGTTCAAATTCAAATAAGATAAGGGAGAACAATATGTTATGGATCATATCCGCGGATATGATCGAATATGACTTTTCTGTATAACAATATGTTATCGTTTCTTTTCGCCAGTAATGCGTTTATATGATACATAGAAATACTTAGAAATATTCTACTTAATAAAGTATGTTTTTATAACAGATTGGTGTTAATATTTTGATAGAAATAATCCAATTTGGCCAAATACATGAACACAAGGAAGAGAACAATATGGTCCATATCCGCGGATATGAGCGGATATAAGTTTTCGTAATGAAAATGTTTCATCGTTTCTTTTCTCCTGTACTGCAGATGTATAAATGTTCTCTTGAAATACTTAGAAATATTCTACTCAATCCAGTATTAAAATAGATTTATTTTAAATTTTAATACATTTATACTTAATTTCATATGTTTCTTGTACATAATAAGTGCTATTTTCTCACATATGCCGCATGTAATACTTGTAATTTAGAGTATCCCATATCGAGAACAGAATTAACATGAATTTCCTTTATTGAAACGTATATGTCGTTTCACAATGTACTTAATGGGTAACTTTATTGATTTCTTAAACTGTTTTTACTGTTTTGATAGAATGTCATACCATTAATAAATGTTTTGCACATGCGTATATAACTTGAATTTCGTATTAAGACGCGAAAATTGTTCATCTACATCAAAAATGTTTTTGGATGTTTTATGTACATTATGTAGGACATCATGCGCCATTTGGTAGGTAGTACTATGTTCAATGTTTTAGTAAAATGAACACAACAGCTGATAAAGAGTTACAATAGTGCGGATATGACTTAGTATTACGTTTATTGAATGTATTACGGATATGACTTGAATTTCCTATGCAGAAGCGATTATCGTTGTTTCCCTTTATTAGCAATGTATTTGAATGATTTAATCAAAATATTTAATTTATGTATTTAGTTATTAAGGTACGCTTCTTTACTGTTATATTTTTGTATATTTTTTGTTAAACAACCATACATGCGCATTTAATACTCGCATACGAATGACATGTCATAGAAATGATGAAGTCTGTTTATTAAAATCATAAAACATGATTTTTTCAATGTTGTAGTGAAATGAAATTAGTTGATTTAATTGCAAATAGTGTGAATTTGTACTTCTTAGTGCGGCAAATTAGCGGTCGTTATTTTCCTTCGTAGTGAATTTAAATGAATGAACAAAAACATACCACGTACTCTAGTTAGCATGAACTGATCTTAATGATTTCTTGTAAAATAATCACATTCTTATGTAAATACAGATACTTGCAGACCTGAATTTTCCGAATATGAAGCGAATGTTGACGTTTCTCTTCACCACTAATGTGTTTCAATGAATAATTTCTAAACGCCCACTTTACAAAACTAAATCCGAATATTTTTTTAAAAATAGGCGCAAGATGACATAATGCACAATATAACGAGTCATTCATGAGAAGCACACAAAAGATTGTGCATAAAGACGGACTGACAGACGGACGGACGTACTTACTGTAAAGTATAGTTATCCCATTGATTTCCCATTTGATGTTTTTTAACCCCACAAGAGAGATATTCTAACCACAAATAAAAAATAACCTCACAATGGCCGTTTGTACGGAAAAAACCTCATAATGTCAATTGTACGCTTACCCTAATGTATCTCTCATTTGTACGGACAGATAAAAAAGACAGACCGATGGACGAACGGACGGTCTGAAACCAGTAAATAAACTTACCACTTTTATGCGGAGAATATAATTATATTATATTGAGTGATGTTTTCTGTGAAAGAATGAATATATTATAATCACGCTCCTCGTTATGATGATGACGATGATGGTGATGATCTTGCGCTGGTTGTGATTACGATGATGAAAATGACGACGCCGAAGATGATCGCGATGGTGGTCGTTATGGTTCTGATGATGATGGTGTTCTGCATAATTATCGTGATGATGATGGTCATGGCGGTGGTGTTGATTATGATTAAGATTATGATGACGGGGATGATCATGATGATCGTGTTGATCATTTGGTCGACTATAAAAATCGTTGTGGCATAAATAAGATGTTCTATAAAAAGTGAATGTTTACAATATGTTTTTCTTTCAAAACCGATGACGAATGTGATGTATTCGATGCCAATTTCTATTTCATGCGTCCATTTTTACGTGTGATATATTCGTTTTGGTGTACATATAAAATCTTAAGCCAGACACATGCATCACATTTTAAGCACCATATTCATTTGGTAAGCATGCCGTATTCGATCGAATATATATATGACGCCTGTGATATGTTGGGTCGATTTTTTCACTCGTGTTACATATTCGATTTGTGACATATACGGTCCAACACATGTATAAACATTTTGTCCTTTTAAATATTATAATAAATGATATCATAAGACCTGATTTAATGTAGACGGAATAATATTATATTTCATACACGATCGTCTAATAGTCATTTCATATTGCTGTTTTGTGAAGAGGTAACCATTATTTGAAGAGCTCTTCTAGATAAATCATATCTCAATTTAGCCACCAATAAAGGTTTAAATTTTCATTTTTAAATATATTTTTTCAACCTAAATTGATCTAAATAATAGATTGTATCTATTTGTATATCCACATACATGCACAGGTATAGGTACTTTTAAATAACAGCATAAAATTCAAAACAGCTAATAATACACAGACATAACATAAATTACCCAATAGTCTGTTACATATGGAATAATCTTAGATCTTAATCTGCATCACTAAATATTACCACCCACTGTTATAGAACTCGAGATTAAATTCAGCAGATACTAACAGCAATTAATGACACTAGGTATATATTGGTGTCCCACTGATTCAGACACCATAAAACTGGTAAGGGATCTGATAACAGCTTGGTATGTTCATAGTGCACCATGATACAGGTCCTTATCATTTTTTGTTGTTGTTTTTTACCCGGTTTCTCTTTCAGTACAATATAAATATCAACTATTTCTTAAGCGTATCTACGTAGTAATGCCAATATGTGTTTATAAGTATTACTTGTTACATTCCAAATATAATTATGTAATGCCCATTGATGTCTGTAATGTCCGACCAAACTTTATAATTATATAAGCTACATATAAATATATGTAATCTTTTTTTGATTTTGCACACATAAAACTTTTTTATTTTTCAAATACGATAGCAAATTTTGTTCTACGTATTATAAATAAAATTTCAATTGATTTCGATAAAACCAGCTGATTTGTAAAATTTTTCATTTCGCTGTTGGGTTCATTTTGCACACCCTGTGGGGGTGGATTTTTGGGTGCGATTTCTACGTCAATAATCAACCCATTCGAGATTTTCTCGAGGGAGGGTGGCCTTGTGAGCTTTATGTGTCACAAATCGAATATGTAACACGAGTGAAAAATTCGACCCAATATATCACACTCGTCATATATTCGATCGAATGTGACATGCTTACCAAACGAATATGGTGAGTAAAATGTGATGTATTCGTCTGGCTTAAGATTTTATATGCAAACCAAAACGAATATATCACACGTAAAAATGGACGCATGAAATAGAAATTGGCATCGAATACATCACATTCGACATCCGTTTTGAAAGAAAAACATAATATGTTAAACATTCACTTTTTATTGAGCATCTTATTTATGCCACAACGATTTTATGACTGACTACATGATCAACACGATCATTATTATCATCCTTGTCATCATCATCTTTAGGACCTATCATAATCATCATCACCACCACCACCACCACGACCATCATCATGACGATAATTATAATAATCACTAACATCATCAGCACCATAACGACAGCCATCACGATCATCTTCAGCGTCGTCATCTTCATCATCATAATCACAACCAGCACGCGATCACTACCATCATCATCGTCGACATCATGATGAGGAGCGCAAAATATTGTATTCATTTTTTCAAAAAAAAATCACCCGATATTAAATAATCATACTCACCCCAAAACATAGTTTAAGTTTATTTACTGGTTTCAGGCCGACCCTCGATCGGTCTGTGTTTTTATCCTTACGTACAAATTGACATTATGAGGTTCTTTCCGTACAATTAAATTGCCATGGTGGGGTTAATTTGTAATTGTGTGGTTAGAGAATCTCTATTGTGGGGTTAAAAACATCAAACAATTATTTTGTCGGTCATCATCATCACGATGAACAACGGCATGACAGCCATCGTCATCATCATTATCATCATGAACACCACAATTATTACTATCATGTCGACCAATCTAATTTTATCATTATCATCATTATCACGACCATTATAACTATGATTATGGAGATCTTCTGAAGCAGCATATACAAAATCACGCTCATCACTACGATCATAATTAATGTAATCGTCATCGTCGTCGTCATCATCATAATGCCAGCCTCATTACATAACTCCATGAAAATAAATCCGATTATTTTTTACAATGAGCAAAAAATAAATTCGCCAAAATTTGGCGGTCCCAGATAAAATTCTGTTTTCAGTTTTCTTGACCTCATTTTTTTAAATACCAAAAATGAACAATGTTTTACGCAATGGCTCAAAATCTTCCTTACGACCGTGCTGACATACCGCTTACATAGTTTTTCGCCAAAGCTCGGGTTTAAGCCCCGATAACCAACCTTTTTCTCTCACCCCGACTCAGATATTAATGTAATCATCATTTTAGTTGCATTGCAACAGCTGTCAGAAGATTACCATTTATTTGTCACATTCAGTGTAGCAAACAGGCATTCAATACAATGGCTCATGAATGTATATATTACTAATTTTGTAGGACTTTAATAAATGTTTACAATAACATAATCTTAATTTAGCATTGCTTATATAAATAGTGAAATTTCTGAAATGTATGTAAAATATCAGATGTAAGCATTTTTAGACTAAGTATTGTAAAAGTATGATGGAGGTATTATTGTTATTGTTTTTAACACCTTTATTTGAGCATTTCAAAATAAAACTGGACCCAGGTAGGTTTTGATTACAAACTACACGTTGCATATCATATCACTTGCTATTTCCGTCTGAAAATATGTATATAGATCATAATTAGATAAAACGGAATTACCCACCATTACTTTGGGGCTCAAGCTGGTTCTAAAACCTCTAACAAACATCCATTTTCAATTTTTTTCGTTGTACAAACATGTACAATTACACTTTCTAAAGCATGTTATGGTTCCATGGGGGTCCCAGTTACCTACATGAGGTCTCGAATGATAACCACAACCTATACCTACACGACCATGTGTCATATATATATATATATATATATATATATATATATATATATATATATATATATATATATATATATATATGTATGTATGCACTAGGACTTTGTGGCTCGAACCGGCACGAAAACCTCTCATAAACGTCCATTTACTCATACATGCAGTTTATATACATGTAAAATCCTGTATGCGCACCTTCGTAAGCATGCTATGACTCCCACGAGTGTCCCAGATACCAGGAAACGGCCTCAAACGATAGCCAATACCTATGCATACACAGTTCTGTGACTTATAGGTATGCCCCATAACCTTGGGACTCGAACCAGGTTAAAAATGCCGGACATACATCCATTTTCTCAAATTTTCTATATAAAAACCGCGTATGCAGACCTTCTTAAGCATGCTGTGACCTCCATGACCTACACAACCTGATATCATGTGTGTATGAAAATGGTCCTTGGGACTCTAACTGGGCCGAAAACCTCTGACAAACCTTCTAGCCACTCAGTTATGGTCTCAAACGATAGCTAGTGCCCATACCGGCTCTACCGATATTATATGGGTAAGTACCTGGTCCTAGGTGCTAGACCCAACCCTAAAACCCATGACAAACCTTCGAAACAGTGATATTTCAGTATAAGCATGTATTTTTCAACAGTCTTAGGTTTGCTATAACCGCCAGGGTTATCCCAGCTACTCGGTTATGGTCTTAACTGATAGCCAATACCCACACCCACTCAACTGTGTATCCTATGCCTTTACGCCGGTCCGTAGGGATCGAACTGGCTGCGAAACCTGTGATAAATCTTGAAAATACTGATGTTTTGTGAATTCGAACCATTCTGTTCAACATTCGTAGATGTGCCATGAGTTCCAGGACTATCCTAGTTATTCGGATATGTTATCATATTAAAGCCAGAACTCATACAGGCTCAACCATTATCATATCCATATGTGTATGCGCCAGGTCTTTGGGGCTCGGACCGGTTCGAAAACCTTTGACATACGCTCATATAAATTTGTTCTATTTTCTATATAAAAACCGGATGTTGAGAATTTGTAAGGCATACTGTGACCCACAAAGAGGCCCTAGCTCTTCAAAAATGGTCTTAAATGATAGCCAGTATCCATACATACACAATACTGTATCATATTGGAGTGTGTCTGTGTGTTGGTGTTCGAACTGGTCCGAAAACAGGCTAAAATAGTGAAATATCTGTGCCAAAACCAGACAGAATGATGTTCTAGGACATGCTGCTATCTTTGAGGGTTTGCTAGTTTACCGAAAGTGGTCTTAATAGATGACCAGGACCTGTCCCAACATGAACATAAATTACGCTGGCATTCCCGGTCCCTGGGGCTGGAACTGTTAAATCATTTGATTTATAATTATGCAATACTCTTGTACGATGACAGTGCTGCCTCGTCACTGTCTTGTGTTTCATTTCGTAAAGATAGGATTTACAGCAGGGTATATTATCATATCAGTAATTTATAGCTGAACAATATTTAATACTATAATGCTCAGTTTCTTCCTTCCATGTATTTCTGCAGGTCCTGACTTGAAATATAGAGACGCATTACCAATGTGACATTTTCTCATCGTACAATATTCAAATGTACTTATTTCGTTATCTGTCGTCAACTCTCAAACTTTAGTTTTTAACAAGATAATTCCCAATTAGTTACAAACTGAATAAATAATTCAACTACATGTTGTATAGATGTTACTCATTCCCTGTAAATGCAAACAATAAGCGATCAAATAGTTTTATACATATAACTTATATCCGTTCATATCCGCGGATATGAGCCATACCGTTCCCTCCCTTAATTATGTTAAAGTATTTAGCCAAATTGCATTATTTCTGTCAAAATAGGTACACCGTTCTAGTAAACAACCACGCTTTATTGTGTACATCACTTCTAAGTATTTCCATGTATCATCTAAACACACTACTAACGAAAAGAAACGATAAAATATTGATGTACAGAAAAGTCATATTCGATCATATCCGCGGATATGAAGAGTCATATATAGCTGCGTCCTCTTTTCGTGTCTACAATGACCAAATTGCATCATTTCTGTTAATCTATCTCCACCAATCTATTAAACAAATAATACTGGACTGTGTAGAACATTTCAAAGTACTTTCATAAGTCAAGAAACGATCAAATACTGTTACCTAGAAAAGTCATGTTCGATCATATCCGCGGATACGGATCTATATTCGCTGTTGTTTTCTTATTTTTCACTCACAAATTCTACTTTTGTCTCTTCCGATTGTGCACATTGTTTCAAATCATTTTAATGAATAATTTAAATGAATTGTTTGTGAAGAGAAACGGCTACATGTGTTTATAAATAGGAAATTCAAGCTGGTTCCGAACGAGTTACTCGGTAAACCCGGGATAACTCGTACTCTAGTATTTTCATGCTGCGAATATGGGCAAAATGTCTCATAAATCTGATTAAATTCTCACGAAATTAAGTAAAATGTATCTAATTATAAAACTAAATCTGTTAAATACAATAATGATAAACAGAAATTACTATAATTGCATATATAGTGTAAAGAAAAGTCATATCCGCTCATATCCGCGGATATGGCCCATATCCGCTGTTTAGTCATACCCGTCATGGCCGCCTCTAGAGGAATTTTAACCTTGTACAAATCTGTGTTGCGAGAATTACGACTTGTGTACAAAAAGGCATGCTTTTGATCTTAATACGAATTCATATTTTTTATTAAGTTTGTAGCCATACTTCGTAGACGTCGTAACTGCGAATTTTTCAGATGTGCTACCGTATTGCAATATGTTTTCGTGCGACATCAATATTGTCGATTTTGTTCTGTTGTAATATTTAGTCGTTTAGTCTGATAGATTCTGGTTCACAATATATTAATTTCATTTTCATTGGCAACGAATTATGTGAACAATTGGTTCAATCTATTGTACACCCACATATTGTTTAAAGAAGTTATTAATGTGGGATAACAAATTCAATGTATCATTTTAAATAAAAACCCGAAGAATTTATGGATTTAAGTTCAGGCAGTCACTATTAGTGAGTGACAGCAGTGCTACATTCTGAAATTCTGAAGCTGCTACAAGTTTTAGCTTTTAGTATATTCCACTTCCTCTGGGTTTAATGTCGTTTTCAACTATTTTTCAGTTATATACTGCGGCTGGCTCACCTAACCCATTTTCCTGGACTTCTCCGCTTATGGAGGACAATTGACATTTTGTCAAATGTTCATAGCAGGGTATTAATTGGCGTGATTGAGATTTAATCTCAGATCACTGGGTTATAAGTCCAGGGCACAAACCACTTGACCACAGTTGCAGCCTTTAATATAACTCATTTTTAGACTATCAAACAAAAAAAGTCTGTTAATATATCAACATTTATACATTGTATTCTTTTTTTTAGGATGCCTTAAAAGACAGTCCAGCTTACCAACATGTGAGAAGGCAGTTTAGAGAACACACCGTTACTGGGGAAAGATTATGTCGCAACAAAGTGGAGTTAGAGTACTTAGCCAGAACATATTTATGCTTCTTAAGGAGCACAAAAGAACAGGAGGTAAATTATGTTCTTCAATCAATAAAGGACTTCAGAAACCTCACTTTGGGAATATATTTATTGTTGTTTGGGGCAACACCAGGTCATCAATAATTTTTTGAGGGCAGGCAATTTTTAATAGCATTCTCTGAGAAAAGTGATTTTTACATATACTATATCCAGGAAGTGTAGCAAAGTTCATTTTCTTTTATTAACTTTTCAGGAATTACATGCTATGTACAAAGGTGCTGGGGAGAGAAGTGTTGAATCTGCAGCCAATCTTGTTGGACTTAAAGTTCCTGAAAAACCTAGTGATAGTGACTGATATTTATTATTGTATGGAATTTTATGAAAATAAAGAGACATTCTCGTAGTCAAACTGGTCATGAAATATTTAGTGAGGACATTATTGACTGCAAAGGCCTAAAATTTGTAGCCATCTATCCTAGGGAAGATGAAATACTTTGTGTGGGCAGCATTGATTTCATTCAAGTCTTTACATTCAATAAAGATGAATACATTGGCTCAAATGATTTAAAATACTGTGTTTTTGCGGACTTTTGTTTGCTGTTACTATGCCACTACGTTTTTTAAATTTGCAATGCAAACTTATTAAAGTTATTAATATTAAATTAAATGCCTTCTTGTTTGTTTTCTTTATAATATTTTGTGTTTTTCTCCAAATAAACTTGAAGATTCTTACACAACAATTTAAGATTATCTTCACTTAGTTTGTTCCCAGACTGGAAACTACAACTGCTCAGTGTAATGTACAGATTTTTAGAATTGCACGCTTCAGCTTCATACTTAAATATAAGGTATCTTCTGTATTCACTCCGCTATTTTTAGATAAAATGATCTTAACATGCAGACTAAAAATGCTGGCCACAGAACCTATGAAGTGCAGAGCACAACATACATGTCTTAAAAAGTTGAGAATGACACTGATCTCAAGTTTTATCACATTGGAACCAATACTATACATTTCTGATTTTAACTATTGTGTACAGCTTTTCAAGCAGAACATGTGGTAGAAGACAATGATTAATATTAGGGCAACAAATGCAAACACAATCCTTGAATTTATTCATCAAAAGAAAGTTTACAATTTTTAAAAATACAAGAAGCTGAATACTTTTCTTCTTTGAACAGCATTTTGATTTTGATTTAATACAAGTTTTTCTATAAAAAGGGTAAAATATTGGCAAGATTAAAAAATGATAAGTCATTAAGTATAATGCGTAGTAGAATTACAATGATTTTGCATAAATATCATAAAAGTACAAACATAAACATTTTGCTGTTTTAAAATGAGACCAGTTCACAGAAATATACAAAAGGTATAAATATGTAAAAGAACAGACCTTTTTCCTACCACTTAAATTTACAGATCATTGAAATAGAAATTACCTAATTTACATAACATTTTAATCAACATAAATTATTTTGATAAACATAATTTGTTTTCAATAAAACATTGTGGTGAATAGTGTTCAAATTATGCTCATGTAACAATGTTGGATACAGTCCTAACAAGATTTGCTTCACAGCTATAAATGTATAGGAAATTAACCTATATGTTATTTTACAATAAAACATGGTTCCATTTTTCCCATCAAACTGACGTTTAGAAATTATAATGGCTAACAACATCACAAACTACTCACTTTAGTACTGTGGAGTAAAATCTAAAAGCTGTCTAAATGTAGTTCTAGCCATTTCGTTTTCAAGTAAAAGTATT
This sequence comes from Lutraria rhynchaena, assembly GCA_008271625.1. Classification (NCBI taxonomy): domain Eukaryota; kingdom Metazoa; phylum Mollusca; class Bivalvia; order Venerida; family Mactridae; genus Lutraria; species Lutraria rhynchaena. Next base: position 442,842 of record VIBL01000188.1, read on the forward strand.
GGAATAAATTTATTATTTCTTATTAATTATAACAGTAAAATAGTGAATGTGTTGATAATCTTAAGCAAGAATCTAAGCCATTAATGATCATTAACAAAACAAATCTGAATAAAATCTCAAATAAAGGGTGAAAAAATCCACAAATGTCACAGAAACATTACAATGTCACAACATGTCGAAGTCACTTTAAATTTGTATCAATTTTAAGTTAAATTTGCCCTGATTTATCACAGTTTATTTGTTTATAAAACATGTTAATTGTAATACGGATAATAGATACAATATCATCATAGTTTAAATACAAATGCATTTATATAATATATGCATTTATGGCACCTTAAATTCAGTCTCATCTCTAACAATATTTCCTTTGAGCATTTTTGGTACTTTTGCGTTACAGTACAAAAGAAACAATGCATACTGGTACTCAACAGACAATAACGGAAGTCTATGTACACCATGTCTCAATATAATCAAACTATATTGTACTTTGATCATACAACTCCCCATAAAAAACAAACTTGACATTCATATAAATGATTCAGTTACATTATTCAGCATTAAGTAGAACTGACCAATAATACAATATTCATATCTGTTAAATTTATTTCACTGAGGCAAGACACCGAATATTCACTATTTAATGTTCCTTACCTATTAAATGTTTTTTTTGCTTGAAAACATACAACTATAGTGAAAACACTAAAGAAATTACTTATGTCTGATGTAAATACAAACACTTAAGTAAAACTTATTTTAACAACCTTTGAAAATATTGATTTTTGTGAAACTATTACCTCCATTGAAAGACCCCTCTTACAGCAAAATGTTATGGCTCAGAAAAAGCAGCACCAAAAATTCTGATTTTAGGATCATAAAAATCAAAGAAATTAGCAAAACTATAAAAATTAAATTCAGAATTCATTCTGTAAAAAGTTGTCCCAGAAAAATGGAAAAAAGTATAATTACTAGCATACAAACAAAATAGAATATTATCACAGTAAAACATCACATTTTATATCATCACAGACACGTAAGAATCAGACTGCACATAAATAGTAAAGTATCACCTTGAACAGGTAGGAATATAATTATGTTCAACAAAATTATAAACAAGAATTTCAGTGCTAGTTCTGTGATTAATAACACACTAACAGATGCATCTGATTCCAAATGGCTGCATTATTACATGTAGCAATAAACAAATTGAGGCACAATAACCTACATACAGACAATATAAGACTTACTGACAATTAGCTAATATATACACAAGTAGTAAAAGTATGATTAGATCATTTTTATGAGCATTTTTTATTCAGTTCATCACATGTCTGTGAAGTAGTGACTAGTACAATGTATCAAGATATACAAATCAACAACAGCAGCAGCATACTTCCTTTAAATACAAATGTAGCTATTTATTCCTCAATATGGTATGACTGATTATTCTGTAGGGATAATATTCTGTCAGAAATATTGATCATCACAGTACCTTCCAAAGATGTTATCATGGGATGACTTTTCAAATACCGGTATTTGGAAGTCAGGTGTAGTTCAATTAAATTGTAAATAAATCATTGTAAAATGTCAGTAAATTTCCCACAAGGTACACTGCGTACTTTTAGCACATGTTTCTTTCTGGCACAATTGTAGCCTGAACCTTTCAAAGTGTTAGGTTAAAATCAGCATCATTTACGATGATATAAAAACATATAAAACACAAATAAAACATCAAAAAGAAGAATAAATAAAAATGTGAAGACTATTTTAATTTATTTTATAAATAATAGTGGTTTATAATATATTGTAGTAAATATCATAATGTATCGCAATATCATTTTTTTCCTGATAATCCCCTAACCCTCTGCACTTCATATTCTATACAAATTACTTATTCTATTTAGACCAGATATCACTTAAAGATTTCTTTTTATAGCTACTTTTAGGAGGATTCAGCTCCTGTCGGTATATGATGATGTCCAACATGGTCCTCATGCAAACAACCAGCACCAGTATCAGTATACCCATTGGAAATAGTTTCAGGGTCAGCAGGTTTATTTTTTAAATTTGAAGTTCTCATACTAAATATGAATGGTTTATTCGTTGTGTTATAGTTGACAGTACATATAGAGGCATTGATAAACCGTGTAGTGCCATCACTGTACTCACCATATCCTGCAATCAGAGGACAAAAGTGAAAATATAGTGACAAATCGGATCAGCTGAGCTTTTTTCAAACAAAGATTGCTCAACCATCAAGACAGTATTTGTTGTTTTTCCTCCATAAATGTGCTTAAAAACATGGCCTGAATGGAAATTACATGCTTTATAATACAGTACAGTTTTCAATTCATTTGATGGCAAAAATTGTACCCACTGGTACTTCAACGTGCACGATCTAAGAAAATTTTATAAAAAGACCCAAGGGTCATACATGAAACATTCATTAAACGAAATTCCTGTCAACTAATCATGTACATGTACTTTATTGAATGCTTGTTTGAAAAGGCCTGCAAGGGAGACTGTTTATGTTGACACATACCTTTACTTAATCTTAAATTATTCTTACCTTCATGGATATGTCCAAATAGATGCAATTTTGGCTTGACACGATTTTGTACAGCCGTTAACAAATCAGAACAACCAGCATGAACACCTCTTCTTGTAGTATCACATATACCTGAAATTATCAATTCATTTGAGGGGCTTAAATGGTCAAGTGGTCATGGTCTTTGACTAATAATCACCAGCCTCTCATTGCTATGAGTTAGAATCCCACCTTGACCTAGACAAAATTCAGGTAGGAGGAACCCATCCAGCTAGCTTAAGGAAGGCCGGTGGTTCTACCCTGATCTACACCTGGGATCTTCCTTCACTGTTGAAGCTGGAGAGTCACTAAATGACCCTGGCTGTTGGAGCAGCATTGATCATAAGAGAAAAGTCATTATTGTACAGTATGAATGTATCATAGTATCCATGAAACCACCAAACAGAACAAGTGACAATTGGATCTACAAGCAGCATTGATGATTACAAATACATGTATAAAAACACAAAAAAATGTAATGTTGATAATGCATTGACACATAAGTGGCCAAATTATGCTCATGTGGTTAATTAAGTTTTATCAAAGCTTCGACTAATTAATATTTCACAAAGTACCATAGTCAATTCTTTGAGTAGGGATGACTGTATGATATTCAGCCAAACAAACAACATATTTAATTTACTTTGGCAATTTTTTAACAAACATACTGACATGGAATAAGACAAATTGTTGAATGTATACTGGTAGTTATGATATTTACCATACGGTGGTCCATGAGTCATCAGGATATCTACATCATCTGGAATCTCATCCCATTTACTCTTCATGCAGCCTCCTTTTGGTAATTGAAAAGCACCTCTACATTGAAGAGTCCTGTATTTAAACCAATAGCATCATCATTAGACAATGATAAGAATTTGCCAAATTGCTAATCCTCAGTCTTATCTCCTGTACCAGATTTTCATGTATTCTACATGTATTAAGTCTAAAATGTATATATCAAAAAAGGGCTGCCTCATAATCCATTGGTACTAATTGACTGAAAAGTGAATTACACATGTTTCGCATTAATAATACCTTTTTTGTAAAATCATACCAAAACTTTGGTACGAAACACATGGAATTCAGGCTTAGACCAATTATCATAATAATGCTTTTGTCATGATTTATCATTATCAAACATTATCATTAGACATTGCCACTTAATACATCTTGCTTAAATAAATAATTTTCATTTTTGGTATAAAAATTCCTCAAACAGACTTACCATGGAGATCCATATATTTTTATGCCACATACATCAACAAGTTCATCCTCTAAATATATGCAGTTTGTTAATAAATCACAACATTGGCTTACACCTGAAAACAATAGAAAGAAACAAAATGATGCGTAAAAGAAAAATTGTTTCTCTTACTTTTTTATATTTTTCCCCAGTTATATGCATGTTTTCAACAGTATGCTGTACTACAGTTGTACAACAACCATCAGTTAAATTACCAAATTTCCTGAATTCTGTACCCGTATTTACCTTGTTCTCTGCAAGTAACTGCCAACTTCTCCACAAACTATCTTAGTTACACAAATATTTCATTAAAATGATATCTTAGTTAAAATAATATCTTAGTTAAATACAGTCTCATTTCTGTCATACATAAAAATAACATCCCCAAAACATCAAGTACAATATTCCTTAATTATGAATAATTTTTCAAACAACTTCTTAACATTATTTGGGTTTGATAATGTTATCCAATTCAACCAGCTAAAATACAATATACAAACCATAATTTTCTTTAAGACTTCTAGTCATACGTCTAGCAAGTTTAGGATCAGTTTTTTCTCTATTTTCTAAATAAGTGTCATGATTTCCAGCAATTACAAACTTCCATCGATGAGGTAACTTTCCTATGTATGTAATAAATCAAATATTAGTTTGTTACTAAGTATTGTATGATATGATTACATGTATGTAACAAACCTCTATGTTACAACCATCTTTGACCGCATTCAATTTGTATGCATTGTGTGTCATTCTTTTTCATTTCTGGGTAAATTTTAGGTTGAACGCAGCAGTTGTACATCACTATGATTTACAATGATCAGTACTAAAAGTGTATATCTATTGTGGATTACAATAATTTTGTGATTGTCAAAGGCAGTATTTATTTGTTTCGGATATTGCCAGAACATGTAAAAAAAGCAAAAAAAATACTGTTTCGACTAACATTAAACAAAATATAGTTTGGTAAAACTTCTCTCTTCAAATATTTTTCTTAAGTTCAGAGATATAATTTGTACAAAAATAAAAATATCTGCAAGAAATAGGGTCAGTAGTATTAGTGGAACCAGGAACTTTTTATTTTATGCCTTATAACTTTAACTCATTAATAACTTAATTAAATATAACTAAACTCTTCTGTAAAGAGAATTCACAATATTCCTACCCAAGAATTCATTGAACATTCTTATCTCTCTAAATGTTCCATTCATGGTAAAGTCACCAGCATGTAATAAAACATCACCACCGGGGACACAGTTTGGGTCTGTCAGGTATGTGTGAGTGTCAGATATACAAACAAACTTCAGTTCATCAGGTACAACATCTTCACTTGAGTCACTACTGTCAGACCACTACAAAAATAGCAAGAAAATTCATTAAAAAAGGACAATGAATCCCAAACAAAGATACACTTGGCAAAATTTTTAAAGGACCACTTAATCAAACTCAATTCTAAGTGAAATAATTCTTATATTTTACCATACTTACAATCGAATGACATAAAAATATTGAAATATTCTAAGTATATTTCATATCAGCTGGGTTAAAAGTCCACCTGGTGATCAACCATGTGTGTTAAACCATTTCTTTCCAGGGCTATAAACATTTTGAAATTTGGCTTAGTATGTAAGAAAAATCTCCCATTTAACTCAGTAACTGAAGAGCTTAACTGAGAATCAAGGAGTGACACATGGTTTCAAGATGAACAGAATTATAATTTGTTAAAAAAAGTAATGTTTCATATTTCAAACTACATGAAGTTTGCTTATATTCTTTGTTTGTTTCCTTATTATTGTTCAAACTCTTTCAACTCTAATGCAGTCTCCTTAAGTGAGATTAATAGAATAATCAATACATTTACTTCAATTTAATCGGCATACCTTAAATATTTTTACTTTTTGCTGCTTTGAACTTGAAGTAGAAGCTTTTGTAGGGATGTATTCATGTTCAACACTATCTTCTGGAATGTTACTTAATGGCATATTATGTAGGTATGGCCTTCTCTCCTACAATAAAGAAAAGTCATTTTACCCAAAAAAAGCAAATAGAATTTGTAATAATATATATCAGACATAAATTTCTAATGGAAATTACAGAGTGTTCTATAAAATGATGAAACAATAGATTATCAAACTCAGAGCATAATATGCACTGCTTAAAAACTTGTTCCAATGCAATAATACATGGCAATAGTGAACTCAAATTAAGTGATGAATAAGTTAGTGTTAAGTATATATTTTCTGTGAACACTGTTCTTTATTTCACAGTTTAAGGCATAGAAACAGTATTATTCAACAACTGTATTTCATTCATTTTTTTAATCAATTTTAACATATCTAACACTAAATGGTCTATCATTAAAACATTGACCATTTAATGCTAGAGATAAATTAACCATTACATCATTTAAACATGTTAAAACGTAGGCATATTAATAATGTTTAAATATAAGCAAAAATGTTGTACATAATAACTAGAAGTATGCTATTAAGAGTGATCATTGTAGTGTTTATCAGTTAATACTCCAACACATCTCAGTCATTATAAGCCAGGCATACTTATCCAGCATCATGCCTCTCTGATAATATCATATAAGTATTATAGTTATGAGTCTAGATACTGTCTGGTGCTAGTTTACATGTGACAATAAATGTATATGACTAGTATCTTATGTCATTATAATTAAGCCCTTATCATTAATACCAAATATATAAAAAATATCAGAAATATTACATTTGTTATTAATTTTTGGAGTTTACTGGTAAAGGCAATAATCAAGGACCTGAAGAACAATTTTGTGAGCAAAAATTTTATCTTCATAAACAAGGCTCGGCATTTTTTTACAGGCTACCCATCCTAAACAACAACCAGCTAAGAATTTTAACTAGTTCCACAGCAATTTCAACTCGTCCTGAGTCAATTTCTACGTGCAATTATGAGCGGACAAGTAGATTTGTCAAGCCAGGATGAACCATCTATCTTCAATTTTTAATAGAACTTAATTCAAAGAGAAGGCAGAGTTAACTTGTGGATCATAAGAATTAACATATATTAGAATATCTTAAGAAAGCTACACAGTTTCATCAGGACTAAAGAGGATATATGAATCTGAAGTCTTTGCATTTACATATGCACAGATCTAACAAAAAGTGAAACAGAAAGTAGACATGAAATGAATATCAGATAAGAATGGCTTAAATATATAAAAGATTTTCAAACATTCAACACCAAGAGAAAAAAATCTGACAAATACTTAACAGATTAATGACTACTGAAAACCGGAAGAGAGTTTTACCATAAACAAACTTGAAGATATTGAAAATAAATAATAAAAAAAACAAACGTCGGTCGTATACTTACCCAACAAGACAGTTTTTGAAAGACCAGTTTGCAATGATTAAAAATAGCCAGTCACTCAAACGGTAACAGCATTATGGGGCGGTCCCTTATGAGGTGTGGCGACTATGCAGCTATGTCCCATGTGTTGAATACAGACTCAGAATCTAATTTTAGAACGGAACTTCGGAAGGCCGATCTATAAATAGCTGCAACATTACATCAGGAGGAAAGTGCGCGGCCATATAATCCGATCCTGTTTCCCTCGGGAAGTCCTGCAATGCTAAATAAAAATACGTCGTAAGTTTCTCTCCTGTGCTGCCATGCTCATGAGGACATAAACAACTTGTTTCAGAATTATATCTAGAAAAACGGCACGATACTGCGCTTTATATCAAACTGGCTGTCGGATCAGGATCACCTCGAAGAATATATCGTCAATATAAAGCGTCTCTAGGTGGCAGATGCTCATTTGTATTGGTAAGAACTCCGGCGGGAATTTTGATGCAAATTTATCATTTATTTAATAGCCAACTTTATGCCATGTAAATAATGACTGTCATCTTGTGATCTACTATAACCGAATATTTGCGTGTAATTTACAATGTATTATTTCCTTCATTCACCAGGTATTGTCTATAAATCATGGCTTGTAACGTTCGAAATCAGGCGTTTCCGAAATTTGCTTTTTATTAATCTAGTGAGGGTTTGCTTGAAAATCTATTGTTGCATTGTCAGTTTCATACAAAACAGCTACAAAATCATTAGCACTTAGATAGACTAATCAAGCCATTTAAGCCTGGGAAATACTTGTAAATATCCATTTCTGTAAAATTTCGATTTTAACTGAATTTGCGATGAATTAAATTATTAATACGTACATATCATTTGTTATCTTGCTAATATAAGTTATAACTATAACTCTGGGAGTGGTAGTTTTTTATCATTGTAGTCTACTTATATTTTAATATGTGTCAATTACTGAACTGTCAAGTATGAAAGTACAAGTACTATCCAGACAAAAATTATTGACTGCCTTGTGTTGCTGGCATTAGTCTTTCTAATTAAACTTTTCTGCTGGTTTCATAAATGAATTGGCAGTATCTTGCTGTCTAACACATACCAGTGATTTGTTTTCCTTGTTTGGTTCCAGTAAACTGACTCTCTAAGTGAAATAAAGACAATTTCCCAATGCCTAACCTAAAATTTACCAATTTTGGCATCAAACCACACATTTCCCAACTGGATCGGACCAGGACCCTTTCCCGAAATTGCGAAAAAATCACAGCATACATTGGATGGTGCATAGGTCTAGTGATAACACATTTGACTACCAATTAAAAAGGTCATGGGTTCAAACCTCATCTCGAGCTTCCGATATTTCTGGGACATTTTTCAGTGTCCCCCACTTCACTACTGAGCCCAGTACTATGTTTAGAAAATCACGGGAAACAGGTGAGGCATGAATAAGTGCTTTACACCGTAGGTTTTTTTCACTGGTGTGGAAGGGGCCTTTTTCTTAAATCTGGGGAAAAGCAACACTGTGTTTTTGCGAAAAAAGGGGGGGGGAGAAAAACTTGATGTAAACTTAAATTAGGGGAAAACAGCATGATTTTATAGATTTTTCCTAAAGGGATGACACCTATAAATGGGCCTTGCAATAGGAGGAAAAAAACCTGCACCAGGCTTGATAAAGAACCAGGCGTGTTCTTATAGAGTAGGGATATATATATATATATAATCTGAAATCTTTACTCAGAAATATTGTTTTATGTAGCCAAAGTTCTTTCATACAAATTACATTGATATTTGCGTGTGTGTTTTATGTATTTTTTTTTCATTTTTAGACAGTGTATAAAAAATGGGTGTTCCTGATGAATTGACAAAACCTGTGGTGAAGAGACAGCGTTTGTCATTGAAGTCTAGACATGTTCCTCAAGACACTAGTTCGTCTTCTGCGAAGTAATTACCTTTTTTGTTGTTAGAAAATGGCAACCAAGATAGTAGTCTGAAATGAAAATAATGAAAAGTTGTGTGTGTGCCTGTATACCCCAGTAATAATTATTAAACCATTATATCTTGCTATACTCAATTTATGTCTAAGAAAGTGAATGCCATTTCAACAGCTCTGGAATTAAGTTACAGGATACATGCATTATAGAAACAGTTGCCTGTGGATACCTTTATTGCTTTCACAGTTACATGTTTTAATTATTTTTTTAAGTGGTGTAGTTGGTATATTTTAAATTTTGCAACTTTGTTCACATATTTAAGTGCAGAAAATAACTATGGTCAAACCTGTGATCAAAGGCCACCAATAGGAAAGATAAGATGTGGCCTTTATTGACTGGAGGCCTTTATTCAGTGGTCAGTTTGTTCTAAATAACTAGTGACAGTTTGTCAAAGAATGGCCTTTATTCACAGGGTGGTCTTTATTCAGAGGTGGCCACAAATACAAGTTTGACTGTACATGTATCCAGTGTTGTGCTTATTTTTCAGAGATAGTTTTGTATCGAAAAGTAGTGCCAGTGCTAGCAGTGTAAGTAGTAGTAACGGGTCAACTTCAACATCAACTTCTACGGGTGATGTATGCAGTAGCAGTAGTAAGGAGGATTGCCGAGTTCCTGCTGTTGCTTCACTGGAAAATCTTGGTGAGTTTTTTTGGTGTAGTTGAACTAGAAATCTCTCAATTGTGATGTTTCACCTTCAAGAAAACTACTTACTGAAAACCAATTTTAGAAACATAAGATGTTGAAAATTAGATAAAAAGAGGCCCAGAGCATTGGGAAAAACATTTTAAACTTTTTAAAACATGTTATATACTGTTGATAGATCATATTTAGAATCAATTATCATTACTTGATGTACTCAGTTATAAATTTCGTCTATGTTGAAGACCTCTTACTTTGCTTCAATTTACTGTCAGATTCTAGTTGTAACTAGACATGATGCATGAGATTGAATTTTATCTAGAATTTATACTTTTTGATCAAAATCAAAAAAGATTGTGGGCTGCTTTTTTTCAACAAAACCATTTATAGAGCATGAAAATTATTCTTGTCTTTTATATCATTTGCATAATAGAAATTAACTTGTGCTTGTTTTTTTGTATGTGACTTACCAGTTACATGCCCAAGGAAATATGGGTCTGTAGGTAGGATTTTTTTTTAAATTTATTTATTTTGTACATATATCAGCGTCACTTTATGGGAATATGAGCGCTGTAATATTAATGAGTTGTGAAAATTACATATTGCACTATGATTTGGCCGCAGTAAAAACTAAGAGTTGGCAGGTAAAATATTGGGTCAGTCAGGTAACTGGAAACAAACATCCTTTTTTAGGCCTAATGTTTATGTATACTTTCAGCTATTACCTGAAAATATTGAACTTCGTAATGTGCAATAATATTTCAGGTAATACATGTTTCATGAACAGTGTGATGCAAGTACTAAGATATACACCAGGCTTCCTGCATAACCTGGCTTTATTGTATCAAGATATTCAGGCTTCGGAAAAAGTCATGAGAAAAAATAAGAAGGATGATAAGGTTGGATTAAAAGTTCAGATTACTTCAGTATTGGCTTAAAGATACCAATTTTTTTCCTAACAGTGCCCTTCATTCTAATTTAGAATAGCAAAAATTATAAATCACCATTGATGCTTTTACAGACCCAAGAAATTACAACAATTGCCCTGCGAAATAGTTCAGTTTTTATGGTGACAAATTGAGATAATCTGTTGAAAAGCGACTTTGTACATAATACAAATAAAATCATTTCATCTCTTGTATCAAAATCAATTTAAAATTACTACTCTCATTATAGTCTTTTTCATGTTACAAAGATTCCTATATGTCAGTTAACGAAATTCATTTCAGGATCAATCTAATACAGAAGATAACAACTCTAAGGGTTGTTGGAAAGTTGTTAAGAGTATTTATAAGGTAAACATACGTAGTCATTAATTTTTCTCTGCACAATTCCACAAAATTGAATAAGATACTGGAGTGTAGAAATGTTTTCATGTAGCCAGTAGGCTACTAAAAGTAGAAGGTGATCTGGGGGTTTGATGCAGAATTGTGTTCGTTGTTTTGGAAAAAGTAGCCAGCAGGAATGTTCAAATAGCCAGTTGATTTTTCTGGCTTCCGGCTCTTTTCTACACCCTTGAAGATATAACTAAAGTTGAACAGATCAACTCCAGTTTTGAAGACAGTACAATTTAGTATTGTGGGTCAGAAGTTTTTTAAGACTTTCTCATAAATGTTTCTAGTAAATGTCGTAAGATATCAACGCTTCAGTTATATAGATGCTCAGTTTTTGTCCATATGTGTTTATTTTCTTGCATCCACAAAAATTAGTTGATTTAATATTAGTTGAATTCTTTGTACACCCTGTCAGGTCTTGGAACAATTGTTATATCAGAACATAGAGTCTAGAGCTAATGTGGGTCACATAAGTTATTCACAACACTTTCTCTTGCCTAATAAATTAATTGAGATTTTCCTTCAAAGCTCACATTGGTCATTCACAATGGTCATTAACACTTCTCTAACATTACTTAGGTATATAGAGATTTAACTTTGTTGGAGACAAAGTATGATGAAATTGCTACTGATGATGTTATGTCGATGGCAGTGAAGCCTAACAGAGTTTTACTTGCTGTGAGGTAGGTACAAAGTTTGTTTATGATCTAGACTGCAATGGTGATTTTTTAACCAAATAATAACTCTGTTAATGTTTATATTATTTTAATCAGATTTCCAAAAGTGTAGTTAATATATTGGTGGCCTTCGAGGTCAAGTGGTTGTAATCTTTGACTTGTAGTCACTAGCCCCTCACCACTGAGTTTGAATCCCACCCAGGACAAATTTCATTAGTGAGGAAGCTGTCCAGCTAGTTTACGGATGGTCGGTGGTTCTACTCGGGTGTAAGCCTGGGTCTTCCACTATTATTAAAGCTGAAAAAGTCGCAAAATGACCATGGCTGTTAGTGCGATGTTAAACTTCAATTCTCGACCTTGTTATATGTTTATAGATACCTGAGATAAATTTGATATTTTCATGACTTAAACAACCATGTGTAGTTAGCATGTTTGTTTTTGTTATTTTATTGTTACCTTTCTGTGTTATTGTTTTGTAATCAAAAGTAAAATCAAGCATGAATAGATAGCTTTATCTATTTTCACATTACATACTTGAATGTTGAAGTTTTTTGGTTTTTAATGTGCTTATTCAGCTTTTGGAGGTATTGCTGTGAAGTGTTCTCCTTGACTGCAGGGTTTGAGACAAATCTATTTCAAGCTACTCATCTAGAAGGATGACCAGCTTAGAAATTTATTTAGTTCTACAACAATTTCCACTTGTCCAGACTTGATTTCTACATGTAATTACGAGTGGACGAGTAGATATGTCGAGCCCTGGACTGTTATAGCAGCAGTTACTACATCATAAGTTTTTAAACCTCCCTTGGCTTCACTAGTCTAGTTTTATATAAAAAACTGTGTTTTGATAAAGTCGGAAAAAAAGTTTGACATTTCGCTTTTAATCAGCTGTTTAGCAACTTTTGTTTCCTTATGCTTGAACATTGACAATTTTATATTGTAGAGACTTGAACTCTATGTATGCAGGAAATATGCAGCATGATGCTCAGGAATTCCTAAAGTGTTTGTTGTGTTATTTGCAAGAAGCAGAGAAAGATGTGCAAAAATTTCACAGTCATATACCACAAAAGTTGTCCCCAAAAACTAACCCTATTATGAAACTTTTTCTGAACTCAGCAAAAACTAACCCAGAATTTAAAGTTAAGGTCGAGAAGATTGTTAGTGAAATAGGCAGTAAACCATCAGAGATTAATGGTCTTGACAACGCAGGAGTAGATGCAAATGTAGATAAAGTAAAAACTAAACTTTTCAGTGAGCCTAAAATCAACCCAGATCTCTTGAAGTCTCAGAAAAAAGTACCTGATGCTACTAATGCTGCTGATGTTAAAAATATTGTTGACAATGAAAATGACAAAAAAGGCAAAAGCATCAATTTGAAAAATGTTGACTGCACAAATATGAAAACTGAAGAATCTCAAATGGATTCTTCTGGGTGCCAACAACCAGAGGGTGCAAAAGTTGTTGACAACATCAGAAAACAAAGTTCAGGAAAGAATGCTAGAGTTGTTAATAGGTTCAAACCATATGATAAAAAAATGCGAGGCCCCAAGTGTGCACAAACTAAAGAGAAGTTTGAAGTCCCTGGTCAGCCTTCTATAAGTGATGTATTTATGAGAACTTATTCTAAGAATAAAAGGTTGGGTATGAGAGGTGCCATTATGAAGCAATCAGATGACAACTTTGACAGTATTTTGAATGCATGTAATAAAGAGAAAAGCTTATCACCTTTAAAGGAAATAGACAGAAATCTAGAATCAACCAGTATGAGTGCAATGAAAGAGAGCAACAAAGGTGATTCTAGTGTTAAGTTGAACCAGTCAAATACTGATAAAGGAAAATCAAAAAAGGACTTGAAAGAATCTGACCCTGTTTGTAAATTGACTAGTGATGTTAGAGGTGAAACTGATAAATCAACTGGAGTTAAATCATTCCAGGATGCCTTTTCAGCATATCTAAACAGTGTGGTTACTGAAGAATCTGAATCAGATGAGCCTCAGTCAGACTCTGATAGTGAAGATATTGTGATGAAGAAAATGAAAGAAAAGCAACTGAATAATTCACCACGTAGGTCACCTAGAAAAGTCCAGTCCGAATCAGGTAGATCTAATAAGAATAAAGTTTCAAAGTTAGCTCTTGGTTCAAAGTCAGAAACTAATGTTCAGTCGGCTCAGTACAAATTAGAATTTAAAGATGAATTGATTAGAGGAAGTGAAAGTGAAAACATTAGTCATAGTACTGCTTCTTCTAACTCTTCAGCAACTTTGTCCAACAATGTTACAGCAGAAGATGTTGAATCAGTAATTGAAAGAGAGGAAGACAGCCAAAATGATGGAACTAAAACTTCAGCACCTGTAGCTCTTGATCCAATTGTAATGCTTGAGAATTGTGATCATGTTCTAAATGGAGATGGTGCCTCAGTCAGTGCAGCTTATGCCTCTAAGTGTCTCACTCCTGTAAAACTAGAAAGACGAGGTAGCAGTTGTAGTGGAATTGGTAATTATTTGAAAGAAAGAAACATATTTAATTCAATAGATGAGTCAGATGAAGCTGATGTGAAGAAAGCTCTGCTTGAGATGCTGAATTCTCCTGTAAAAAGTAGATCCAAGTATGATCTCATAGAGCGAACTTTTCAGGTAAAATATTTCATACCGTTTATTAAGGTAGAATTTATGAAAGACCTGCTCTGAAGTAGCTTACTCTCTTGTTTTACCTTGTCCAGACTGTAACTTCTTTCAACATTGATATCTTTAATACAACATGGCATAAATGTTCTCCTTGATGAAATGGTGTGTCAAGCGCAAGACCCGGGTCCATATCTTTAATGTCAAGGTCACACTGAGGGTTTACAGGGCCAAAATTGGCAAGTTTTAGTATGTCTTCATGCTCCAATGGATTTTAGAATAACTAGGCACAATTGTTCGCTATGATGAGATGGTGTGTCATGTGCAAGACCCAGGTCTGTATCTCAAAGATCAAAGTCACACTTTCGTTTATGTCAGGCATTCGACACATCTCTCTTTTTCTTATGACCCTTGTTGGGCCCATTCAAAATGTCATGGTCATTCCCTGAAAAAGCAATGGAAAACCTTTTCAGGACGATAATTAGTGCCTTAGCGGGCTCAACATGTTGCCATTTGGCGACTTCTAGTCTTTAAGCTTTGTCATATAGCTACCGGATACATATTTTCTTTATCATTTTTTCATAGGATGGATTGCCCATGCCTAAACTTCATTCAAAAACAATACATGATTTAGAAAATGTCTTACCGCTTGGCTAATTATGTATATTATGCTGCCTGTTCTGTGAATGCTGTTTTCATGGCCTGGTTGTTAGGGCGTTCACATCAGGAATGGAACATTGAAATTTTAAACCCCTCATGGAGACATTCTGATCAATATTCATGGAGTAATTTTTTGTGTGGCCCTTTTCTTTAGGAATAATACAAACAAAAAACAATACTTTTATCCTGTTTTTATCAAAACATTCAGTTCTGATTTTATCTTTGTTTGCCTTTATTGAAATATCATCACTTGTGGTGTGACATCACTGATGTCTCTCATTGTTTGCATTGGGTATTACAATGTTAATAATTGATTTTAGGGTACTATGATGTTACGTACAAGATGTACTGTGTGTGAATCATCTTGGGAGAGACAAGAAGACTTCCATGATA
Organism: Lutraria rhynchaena; assembly: GCA_008271625.1. Classification (NCBI taxonomy): domain Eukaryota; kingdom Metazoa; phylum Mollusca; class Bivalvia; order Venerida; family Mactridae; genus Lutraria; species Lutraria rhynchaena. The sequence continues at coordinate 458,344 of VIBL01000188.1, forward strand.
TCAGTGTTCCTGTGAGAATTGATAAAGCAGACAGTGATGACGAAGAAGGTTCGTGACCATTCAATACATTTAATTTTTTTATTGGAATATTGCTTGATCATTTGATTTCTAATTCTCATACTATTCATGGATTCATTAAACTTTCATTGGCCTTACTTGAATGTAGAAATATCTTAAAGTATTCATTGATCATATTGAAATGGATAAAAACAAACATCATTTTTCTGTCTGTCCAAAACTGTATCAGAACGTGTCAGTCATTTACGTAGAAGATGCTGTTACCAGACCACATGATTCCTATCGCAATCCTTTTTTTGTTACAACATGATGTATATGAATTAAACTAACTGTAATGCAGTAAATAGCTTACAACTGCACACATATCCGTAATAGACAAGACGTACTCAAACATAGTTTGTAGGACAGTTATCATAAATATATTCATTTTACAAGAGCATGTTAACTACAAGTAAAAAGGGAGAGAATTATTTACTTCGTTACAGGTAAGTAATACATTGTTTGACCTAAGTATTGGTCAAACATCAGGTGGCATTTAAATCTAAGGGACAACTCCAGAATCATAATAACATTTTTCAGATTTATTTGGGCTTATTATTGCGTGAAGTCACAGTCAGTAATGTAGGGATATTTTTATATTGTAAATCTGTGTGTTTGTATTTACAGAAGAGGAAACTGATGCTGCGTGTGGTCTGTTGGATTTAATTCAAGCATCAACTGACATTGAGAAACTCCAGGAAGATAATAAATACAAATGTGACCAGTGTAATGCTTATGTCGAAGCGGAACGTTCTATACATTATGACATTTTACCTGATATATTGGCATTACACCTGAAAAGATTCTGTGCTGAGACTGAGTAAATATTAATTCATTTTTTTTTGTTTCTCTATGAAAATGTTCATTTGTTACCATATTATGGCCACAAAATATCCATTCAGATTTACTCAAACACTTTTAAAGATATCGACATGAAAATTGGAATACTTGATTTTCATGACAAGGCGCTGTTGCAAAACAAGGGGCATTATTCTGAAAGCTATAATTTTTGTAGTTATGCCCCCTTTTAACTTAGAATTTTGGTAAAAATTATACCTTATTGTGTTCAAACTCGAAATCCCTAATTTGGCCCCCATTGCCAACATGAAAAACAAAATCTGCGCATAAACTATTCACAATACAAGTCATATTTCAGAAAGTAATGAACCCAAGTTTTATTATCATTGAATGGGCAATAGGCATCAGTATATCAAACAAAGATTTCTTTGTTTAACCAATAAAACGACTATTACTAGCAGTGGTGTTGCTCTGCAAAGCTCTTGTTTATAATACCAAATTCTATTCCATTTCAGAAACCCAACCATTATCACGAAGATAAACGATCATGTAAATATTCCACTAAGTTTACCTTGTCTGAGATACAGATGCCGACAGTCTTGTCTTCGCCCAGACCATAGGTTAGTATAGTACAATTGAATTTTGGTAGTTAAAAATTCTGTAAAAGTTCAAAAATATTTGTCATTCTATCAGAATTTGATGCATTGAGAATTTAAAATGTGAAGCTACAAAAAATGCATAAGTCCAAATGCAAATCTAAAAGATGTGAAAATTTTTGTCCCTAGATCTGTAAAATTTTACATTATAGTAAGACACAACATTCAAAACGACTGTATGCTTGTTAACTGTACTGTACTCTTCTTGACTTAAACAAAGACATGAAAATTTGGTAAGCACAAAAGTTTAATTTTTCTGAAAATTATCTGTAGCATTACAAACTTAAGTGCTTCAACTTTACATGTATATTATACAACCTTAGTTTAGCGCTGCCATGAAATGTACTTGTTCCATTACAGTATTTGCTTTCCTGCAAATAAATTCATGAACTGTAAAAATGACATGTGATGTTGTGAATTGATATAAAGTCAAGACTGTCATAAGTGACTTTCAGTAGAAAAAATCACATATTAAAGACATCAGACATAAATTGATGTTAGTTGGCACCTTCAGTATTTTTTATTAATAATATATGGATCAATATCCTGTATATTTTGTTTACTGATTTAAACTAACATATATATTCATTGATTTGTAGGTACATATTATATGGTATTGTAACCCATGCTGGCAGCTCTCTTACTTCGGGACATTATCTTACCTATGCTCGATCTCTACCTAATCATTCAACTCATGAAGTTCCTGTGGAAGCAAGCAATTCGTACAGGCAGACAAACTTTGGAACATCTAATGAAAAGCTTGAAAATGGTAGTGTACCATCTATGAAAAAAGATGACTCTACATTGCCCGCAACTCGCCGAAAGCTTGGAGTGCAGACAAAATTACCTTCTAGATTCAATGATTCAGTGATTGCCAACACTAAAGTTAAGACATTACAGAGTCTTGGTGTTAAGAAACCTTCTTTGACTGAGAGTCTCGTACCTTCTCAAAGCTACAACGGTGAATGGTTTGAATGTAATGATGAATCTGTCCGTGTTTTTGATGAAGATGAATTCGTTGAATTGCTTAACGAAAAGTCCGGCTCACTTCTTGGCACACCTTACCTGCTGTTTTACCATAAAGCTACATTGTGCTGATTTCAAACAACATATTCAGTGTAATGAAGAGACTGCTATTCCGAAACATTTTGTTTAATTTTATGTTTTTGTTTGTTCTGTATTCAGTGTAATACCACATAAAAGATGACAATCTTCTGTTACAATATAACAGGTTTTCCTTTTAAGACATATTTCTTAAAGGACATGCTCTGGGTATTTAGGAGACCTTATTTGTTTGTGATAATTTACTGTAAGCGCTGTTTGTAGTTGGAAAATGGACCAGTTAATTTTATTAGCTGGTTGAATATGAGAGAGTGATGTTTACTTGCATTTTACTCTATGCTTGTATAACAATTAAATGATCTTGTATTTTTTTCTGTACATTTTGGTGCTATTTGTATTACATTACATCTTGATGTTGACATTCTACATATTTCTTCAATTTATCATATTTGAATCATTTACAATGGCATATGTATGCTATAATATGCGCTGCTTGTTACCTCCTATTTCATTTGGAGTATTGAAATATCTTTGTTTTAAATGTAGGACTGTTGTCTGTAATGTTAATCTTGTTTTATCTTTGGATTCTCTAAAAACCTGTTAAATATGGATTGTACTTGTATGTTTGTGTCTAATTCTCAATCATTTGTTTCAGTTATTGTTTTCTATACATCTGTCTAAATAAATTTTCTTTTTGATTTCTCTGTGAATGGTACATCCAGCAAGCATTGTTAAAAAAGTGCTCTGTTTTCAGATGTCTGTGCCAGACCAATCAAAAATCTTAAAAGTTACATTTTTTAAATTACAAAATAATTTGTTATTAGTGTTGCACGGTACCTACACTAATTTTTATCAAATCTTCTGTTAAATTGGTTACATTTTTGTGAGTATATTTTGTTGCTCAAATTTAATAAACAACTGTATTTCCTAGATGTACTGGAGTTGTTGCTCTTTAATTACAAATTTTCAAACAACATTCATTAATGTAAAATCTACCCTTCATAAACTTATTTTATGAGTCAGAACTTGCCTAAAATGTGACAAAATTTACTTACTTAGTCCTTGTAGTGCAATGTGGCATATGGGGCAAGGACTAGTCGTTTCCACTCATCTATCCTGAAAGCCTTCCTTGTATCATTCTCCAGGTTAATTCTTCCCTTCACATTTCTTTCTGAACTGTCCATCACCAGTTTTCTTAATGACTAACTAACTTTTTGTGATAGTTTTGCACTCATGTTTCCCTTTATTTCTGAGTTGCTGCATGTCCCATATTTTGCTTGATTTTGGTTAATTTTACACATTTTAGGCCAATTAACAGCTAAAGTAATAAAGCTCAAAGCTCTTTTCTAAAACTTCTTTCTTGCGTATGTTTTTAGATACATGTATTAACACTTTTCTGGTGATGCTTTTTTCTCTTTTCTAGTCTGAGAAAAAAGTCTGTAGGAAACCAAAAACTCCATACAATATTGTTTTTGGTCATATACTGCTAATACATGTGTGTTCAAATACAGAATCTAAAATTTAGTCATTTATTTTTCATGACCAGTTGACTGTCTTATTGTTACAGAATAAGTCTTTTTGAATAGCAGGCCTAGACTTAAAGTTTTAATAATCTATTTACAAAAAAAATCCAAAAGTTTTATTGATTATACCTAGAAAATAGTCGATATGCTAAATGTTATATTTTACTCACAAAACCCTGCAGAACATGAGCTTATCAGGGTTCGGTAGTGAGGGGTTGATTTATTTAAGTTCAAGAACACCAACAGATAGATTATAATGCTGCAGAGAAAGATCAGTTGAGTATAAAGTGACAACAGAACAAGACAAGTATAGTCTTTCCAGAAACGTCTCCAGAGTGGCCCTCTCTTGAACAACAACCTCCCTTCAAAACAACAACATAATTTTTTCCCACAGTATGATTTAACTATTAATTTGACCTCTCTAGAGCTACAACCTCTAAACAGCATAACAATTTTTGCTTCTTCCCAAGGGTGTTGCTTTGGAGAGGATGCACTCTATTTATTAATCAAGCTATTTACAAGATTTAAGGGATCGTAGTGAGAGGTTGAACCTTAATAAGTGATACTCTGTTGTGAACTTGTAATACAGGTGCTCCTTGTATACAAAGGTCAATTAAAGGAGAGAAAATAGGACGCTAAACATCACCATTTCAATAAAGTATTCTGCAGTGCAATCTCAGCATAACACCCCTCAATTGAGCAACAAACCTCCCTCTAAAATTCTGTGTCATTTCATAATGAGGTCTATCAATATTATCATCAATATCGTCATGAACTAATGGAACCACAACATTTGTTAGTATTGCTATCAAAGATTCTCAAGATAATGAAAAAAAATCATTGAAAGTTATTATCAAATTGGTAAAGACTTATGCTTTCGCTGCTCTCACACAAACAGATCTACATCTAACAATTTGTCACAGATACTGGATCAGCTGAATTTGGTTCACTATTGTTTTAATTTGCTTAGTAGGTATCCGTTTCAATAAACAATTTCATTGTACTTCTGTAACATGTCACCATTTTCTCAATCAGTCCGATTTTATTGCACACTAATCTCAAACGATCTACATACATTGTTTTGACAAGTGTGATCGACGGAAATCACCGACGGTTGCCAGATGTTATATGTCAAATCCGCTTGATAGATAAATGATACGATTTTCATTAGAATGCCAAATGTGATACCACCACTTGGTATTCATAATACATTTCAATTCATTGAGGATTTTCACGTAAATATGGAATTCATCGCAGATTACAAAATTCAAGATATTCCACCGTGGACCCTCGAGTCATATTCATCAATCAATTTTTACTGACGGGTATACAGTTGCAGCCGAGATGAAAGCCATTGATCTTGCCCTCGATCTCGCTGAAGAATCAAATCATAATCATTTCATCATTTTCTGAGACTCATTGTCTTCCTTACAAACTTTACATAATACGAATTTGGAAAGTCCCCTTGTCTGTGATACTCTTGAGCGAATCTGTCGCCTCAGTACATTCAATGAATTTGTATTTTGCTGAATTCCAGGCCACATGGGTATGAAGGGTAATGATGGAGCTGATGCACTTGCTAAATCTGCCCTGAAATTACCAATTTCAAATGTCAACATTCCTTACACGGATTTTAAATCTTCATTTTAGCTCACCTGAGCACGTGGTGCTCTGTGAGCTATAGTCATCAGTCAGTCTAATTCGGCGTCCGGCGTCCACACCTAGGGGTTGTTGATGCTCTAGTGGTCACCCTTATGAGCGAATCTTCATCAGACCTTGTCAGAATGTTCGTCTCAATGATATCTTGGACAAGTTCGAACATGGGTCATCTGGGGTCAAAAACTAGGTCACCAGGTCAAAGAGAATGGAAATTTTGTTAACACTCTAAAAATCACATATTTGATTGGATCTTCATGAAACTTTGTCAAAATGTTTGTATTAATGATCTTGTAAAATTGTGCGAATGTGGGTTATCTCCGGTCGAAAACTAGGTCGTTAGGTCAATGCACCAGAAAACCTTACTAATGCTCAAGAGGTTGCAATTTTGATTGAATCTTCAGAACTTTTGTTTTAATAATATCTTGGACAAGTTCGAACATGGGTCATCTGATGTCAAAAACTAGGTCACCAGGTCAAATAATTTGAAAACCTTATTAACGCTCCAGGGCTCACATTTTTGATTGGATCTTCACCAAACATGTCAAAATGATTGTTTAATGATATTTTGGTTGAGTTCGAACAAATAACAAATCGCTCAATGACAGTCATGGTAGAACAGTCGATGTCTAAAAGTGAGCCTCTGAGATTCGGAGTTCCTCGGGGTTCCTGTGCTGGACTGGTAAATTTTACTCCATATATTTCGGCCTTTAATAAAGTAGTACCCGGCAAATCTCTATAGACATACAGATGACCATAAAATTGCGTTCAGAATTCTTGCAGGAAATCCTATCAATGTTTCTGAAGTGCTTGCGCAGCTTGACAGTTGCCTGAATGATGTTATCACATGGATGGCAATCTTCAAAATAAACGTAAATGGATAATCAAAGTACTGAAAGTACTGATGGAAGGGGATTAATGTCATTAACACCAAATAATAAGGCCATACCAAATCGTATCATATTACACAACAATATATCAATACACATCTTTCAAAATAAAGAGGTTTTATGAAAAAATATGCATTCCGTGTACGGACTACATATCAGCGCTCAGAAATATTTTTAGGTGCATAGGTCACTGACGCCACACACACACACGCACACGCGCGCGCACACACACACATACATTCGTTTATTTAGTTAATGATTATTTCCAAATAATGATAATAAATGTTCAATACCTTGTCTTGAAATGAAGAAATTTTTTTTTCAAAATAAAATGGTCAAAACAAATTTTCCATAAATAGTTCACAGCTTACATGGGAAATCAATAAAGGCCACATAGAAAATAATACTGAAAACAATGGTCGATTATGAGCTTTTTCACAGGTCACAGTTCATAGATTGAACGTATATTGTGTATCCATACGAGGAATTGTTATCTTTTACAATTTTGTAACTTGATCATTCTCTTTATTATTGTACATTTTTGTTGTTTGTCATTTTTGTATCATTTTTTCTCGACAGGTACCAAATGCAAAAAATCAATATTACAGTCGACTCTCGTTACGTCGATTTCGCTTAGCACGATTTTTCGTTAGCACGACCTAATTTCAAAAGTCCCGAATTTTGTCCTTCTTTATTCATATTAAAATCGGCGTTTAACACGAACTTACCTCTCGATTTTTTTCGTTACGTCGATCTAAATTATATAATGTATTTATTTGTACTCTATTGTAACGTGCATATGGAAACTTCTCCAACCCTCATGCCTACGACAGGGACAATAAAGCTAACTGTTCATAAAAAAATGACAGTATGTGGAAGCGCGTGGAAGCGTACCGAGGTCCTCTCGATTACAAAGCGAGCGCTCTACCACTGAGCTATTACCGCCACGTACGATATACGTGTTAATTTAAAATATAAACACTAGACTAAAATTAGCGCAATAATATCGTATTTTATCTTTTTAGTTATAGAATAGTTTTCTTATACTACACGTTTCTGTATTTTACTGACTCCAAATGTTTATTCGGAGAAACATATACACATTCAGTTCTAATTGAATTAGTTGCTTTTCATGGGACTATGTTTTTCGGCGATGTTAGCGTATAGATGAGTTAAACGGCACAATGCATTTTCTGAAACCAATTACATAGGAAGCGAATTGATTGAATCAATCCCCTTCCAAAAATTGAGATTATCATCTATGGAACTAAACAGCAGTTACACAAACTAAACATTAATTGCGTAAAAGTTGGCAGCGTTGAAGTACAATGTGTTGATCAAGTTAGAGATCTTGGTGTGACAATGACGAATACCCTTAGTTTTAACAAACACAGTCAGAAAAGTGTCAAATTGCCCATGTTCAGTTACGAAATCTTAGAGCAATTCGCAAGCATCTGACACAACAATTTACTGCAACCTTAGTGCATGAATTAGTCCATTCCCATATTGACTTTTGAAACAGTCTTTACACTAACATTCCAGCATATCAGATCAACAAAGTTCAGAGAATACAAAGCCAAGCCGCGAGGATAATCTGTAATGTGTCCTATGATGTGTCAAGTGCAGAACTCTTGAAACAGCTTCACTGGCTCCCAGTGAAAGCTAGGGTCATGTTTAAAGTCCTGGTGATGGTATTCCATGTCATACAAGGAACAGCTCCAATTTATATCAGACATATGTTCAAAGTTAATCAAGGTCGCTACAGACTTCGATCACAGAGTGATACAAATTTTATCATTCCTAGCCGGCGAACTAAACTTGCTGACCGGTCTCTTGCGGTTGTTTGTCCAAAACGATGGAATGATCTTCCTGCCTATCCTAAGACTTTCAAACAGAGGACAAATTTTGATTATAACTAAAGACATATCTTTTTGATTTGTTAACTTATAAGTTAACTTATAACAATTCTGTTTTTTTTCTGTTTAAATTCTAAACAAACAAGGAAAGCTGCGCTTTTCTAAAATAAGGATTTGCTAAATACAACACTATAATTATGTTTTAAAATGTTGAGCACAGTATATATCATCAAAGTTTTCCAGGTCAAGCCTAAGCAAATACTGCATACCAATAGACGTTTTCACAAACTTGGATCCAGAGATATTAAGCAAATAATTCTCCAACATTGTTCTAGCTATGGTTAAATACCATTTATAAGTGCCTAGGATGTCCCTGAGTCATGACATACCAAGAATGTTAATATCAAGTCATTTTTCATCCTGGTTCTAGCCCTAATTGCCTAGCATATACAGTATGATACATGGCTGCATTGATATGGATCGTTCCTATCGTTTAAGACCCTGAAACCTGACATACCCCGGGGTACAAATAGAAATTTCCAGAATACAATTTTGACATAGAACGTATCTGCATATTTTAAACAGATTTTCAACACAGTTCAAGCCCCTATGACCTAGAATATATATACAATGTATTATTATGACACACAGGTGTATTGGTAACCTTGACTATCATTTGAGACCATGGGATGCCTGTGCAGCTCTCAGCATGTCTTGAAAGCCCTTGAGACCAGGTCCCATTTTCACAAAAAATCTTAAGACTGTTGTTTCGACTTAAACTTATTAGTGTACTCATCTTATGACTTAAGTTGAGTGATAATTTGAGTTGCGTTTCACGAAATTTTTAATGACTCATCATAGTGCTCAAACCTTGAGTTGAGTCTGTTAATTTGAGACAGCAAGGTAGCTACCTCAAATTTCTGCTCAAAGTAGAAAATGATCGAGCTGGAGCTCGTTGTAGAGATGTTTTTGCAGCCACTTATTTTGCAGCCACTTCTTTTCCTTCTTTAATTCAGTAAAAAAACAAAAACGGGTCATATTAGAATTGGTAATAAGATAGAGTTACAGGCTAAACAGTGCCTTTCTTCTATGAACAGCAGCAGATATCTCAATGCACTTCCGTTGTTCTTGATATGTTAAATTTTGCATTTGAATCAAACTCATGAAATGGATTTAAAGAGTAGCAGAACAAAATTTGATTTTTATATATAATATACAATTTTGTCATTTTATGTACAACATGATAAATAAGAAAGTAACAATTGTTAAATTGAAATAAAAATGTTATAGCATGCACAAAATGGTGAAAAAAGGGATAAAAAAGATGTGCATTTGTGAAATGTTATACTTGTTAATACCTTTAGTAAAACTTAAAAGTTAATACATGAAGCTAACGCTACATTTGTTGTAGAAATTTCAGCGGTGCAGAACAAAAAATGTATAAAAATAAAAAAGTGACCGTGGGTATGTAATTTCATTCAATTCATGAATATATATATATATCACGTTTCTTTGTTCAAATACCTCGTCAACGGAAATAATTTCCATTAAAGGAAAGCGAATCTACCTGAATAAAGAATATGTCTGTATCCTTTCATTCAATGGGTAAAATAATATACATGTAATTTAGTTAAGAATTTACTGTTTCTGGAGTATAAATAAAAAAATCAAAGAAAAAAATAATACATAGGGGCGGATACAGGATTATTGGTTCGGGGAGCGTAAGGGGGCGGGTAAAGTCAATATAAAGTAAAATATTGGCACAATCAGCACATAACTGACGTCCTTTTTACTTATGCTTGCCAGATTTTAGAGGGGGTGCGCGCCGGTCCCGCCTCCCTAAATCCGCCAGTGGTATATATTACGTAAAATTTATAGATATATATATTACATAATGATAATATTATTATATATAACATAATTAAAATGAAGATAATATATGAATAGAAGATGTAAAGTAACAACAATTGGAAACAAATTTGAATTTTGTTTTTCTTCCTTTTTACATTTGTGATTGTACTCTGACTGATTAGCTTGGTTAGTTGTGTTCAGCAGACAAGAACGATTTGACAGCGGTTTGCGGACTTTTTCTCCCTTTTATCTTTTGACGGCGCACGTGCTGAAGAGTTACTAGATAACTAATAAGATTTGAGTTATTTATTTCCACTCAGCTGAGTTTTAACATAAGTCTTTCCGTGAAACGCATTTAGATGTTTTCACTGAATTGAGTCATTTATCTGACTTGAACTGTAACGTGAGTAACGTAATAATAATAACATAAGATTGTTTGTGAAACCGGGCCCAGGTAGATATATCTATATGGTACATGATCATGTAGGTATGAGTAGTGGATATCCTGATGCCTGGGATATCTGTGAGGGTCACAGCATACTTAATGTCTGCATACACGGTTTTCAAAATATGAAAAATGGACATTTGTCTGAGTTTTAGGACCCGGCTCAAGCCCCCAGGATTTGGCGCATGAATATGTGATACATAGTTGTGTAAGTATGGGTACCGACTGTCATTTAAGACCATACCCAGGTACCTAATATACCGATGGTACTCACGGCAAGTCTAAGGAGGTCTGCCAACACAGTTTTGACACTGAAATACCAATATTCTAAAAAGATGTTATAGTTATTTAACTTGCTTCGAGTTCCAATGACCTTGTGCTGGCCCGTGTGATATATGGATGTGTTAGTATGGCTACTGGCCATTGTTTGAGTCCATAACCCGGCATCTGCGGGTACCCTGTGGATCATAACACTATTAATATTGACCAAGATACTTATAACAAAAATAAACTATATTTTTTAATTTTTACCATGGTGTCGACCCGGTTTGAGCCCCCATGACCTGTTGCATACCCATGTGACACATGCTCATATTGACAGCTGTTATTTAAGACCATATCCAAATACCAAGTATACTTTGAGGGTCATAGCATGTCAATTTTACACCTTTGCAATACTCATTAGCAAATATATATGTTATTGTTCTTTAAGTCAGTCAAGAAATAAAATGTTGTTGTTGTATTATTAAATTTACAACATATCAATAAAATCTGGATTAAGTCGTTCTAAGTGCAAATTATTTGACATAAATTTTGTAATTATATGCATATTTTTGATAAGTAATTTGTTAAGTTATAAATCTGATATATTGAAAACATAAAAGGTGTCAATATCTAATCGTTGGCCAATAAATGGTTAACAACGCTTTGCTCCTTTACATGCCGTAGGGTTTGTTTGTGGTTGATTTAAAAAAATCCATCTAAAGATAGGTAACCATGACAACTTCTGTGGCTGTGTAGCAGAGATATGTGCGTGAAATTTTGAATTTTGTTTCTTATTATTGGGAAACAAAACCGACCATGACCCGTGAATGCAATCATGAGTCATATATTTTTGACCCGATTCGTCCCCGAGTAAGTTCGTACTTTTTGTCCGATTCGTTCCCACGTTGATTGTAACATTTTGGCCCGATTCGTTCCCTAGTTAATTTGTACTTTTTGTCCGATTCGACCCTGAGATAATTCGTACTTTTTCGCCTGATCCGTCCCCTAGTAAGTTCGTACTTTTTGCCCGATTCGTCACCTAGTAAGTTTTGACTTTTTGGCCTGATTTGTCCCCTGGTAAGTTCGTACTTTTTGCCCGATTCGTTCCCGAGTTGATTCGTACTTTTTGACCTGATTCGTCCCCGAGTAAGTTCGTACTTTTTGCCCGATTCGTCCCCAGGTTAATTAGAACTTTGAAGCACGATTCGTCCCCTGGTTAATTCGTACTTTTTGCCCGATTCGTCCCCTGGTTAATTCGAACTTTGAAGCACGATTCGTCCCCTGGTTAATTCGTACTTTTTGCCCGATTCGTCCCCTGGTTAATTCGTACTTTTAAGCACGATTCGTCCTCTGGTTAATTCGTACCTTTTGCCCGATTCGTCCCCTGGTTAATTCGTACTTTTCGGTCCGATTCATCCCCTAGTTAATTCGTACTTCTTGGCCCGATTCGTCCCCTGGTTAATTCGTACTTTTTAGCACGATTCGTCCACTAGTTAATTCGTACTGTTTGCCCGATTCGTCCCCTGGTTAATTCGTACTTTTTGGTTCGATTCGTCCTCAGGTTAATTCTTATTTTTTGGCCTGATTCGTCCCCTAGTAGGTTCGTACTTTTTGTCCGATTCGTCCCATATTTAATTCGTCCTTTTTGGCTTGATTCGTCCCCTAGTAAGTTCGTATTTTTTTTACCTGTTTCGTCTCATAGTTAATTCGTACGTTTTGGCCGAATCGTCCCCGAGTAAGAGTGCTCTTGTGTTTTTTTGTTTCATATATGTCAGACTATAGGCACTATCTCCACAACTCTCATGCATTTTGTCTATTGAATCGCCCTCAGTTATTTGCTCATTTTTGGTACCCCCCAAGAATTTCACCACTAAATTGAAACAGTCTTCAAGCTGTAAATCGGTAATTCTTCCTCAAAATCTTTCACAGCTGGTCTGAGAACGGGATGCTGGGATGCCTTTCATAGTTCTGCAAAATTCAAATTTATTGACATTAAAATCTACTCAGCGCATTGAATATACAGTATGAATGCAAAGTACTGACCAGGGACATTCTTCTAAGAATATTTTTGGAAGAGCTGAATTTGAAAAGGTAAGTTATATATTCTTTTGTATTATTACCATTACTTTATTATTATTATTATTATTACTATCATTAGTAGTAGTTGTAGTAGATGCAGAAGCAGAGGTAGTAGTAGGCAGAAACAGAAGTAGTAGTAGAACTATGATATGCAAGAAGCGTGCTAAATAACAGTGTGGAATATAAATGTTAAACTAACAAAGTTACCTGAAATTCACATTACATGATTGATGATAAATGGCATCAGCTGCTGGCAAGACTGCAACGGTGTTCTGTCTTTGCTGATTGCCATTGCCCATCGATGGATCGCTCTTGGCAAATGGTGGTAATCACAAACTGAAATTGCAGAGTTCTGACAGAGTATACACCAAACCCTCTTTTGCTCCCTTCATACTTCGTTATCTGGCCACAAAACAGACACATGCCTTTAGATGAAAGTATGTCTTTCTTTAACCTTAATGTAGGAGAACAATTGTCAATGTCTGACTGTTTGTTGTTGTCACGACATTTTACATGTACAGACTGTCCAGGAACTACTGTCAATTTATCATCGCGCTTTTCACATGCTTTACTAAGCCCATGGCAACCCTTTTCTCTAAGTTATTAGAGTGTCATTATCTACGTCTTCTTTGCATATGACACAGTGGTTTTACATCTGAAAATACCATAGGCAATTAAAACACCATGAAAACAACATTCACAGACATATTTAATAGTGTTTGTTTTATCTCCAGACACTTGAACTTAGGTCAGATGTATTTATGAACATTTATAATGTAAATTCCATGTAATACTTAGGCTCAAATATAAAATTATATCCATTAAAATGCTTTAATAATAAAAAACGGAAAAGAACAATTGAATTTGTGGCCCTCCTGCGCTTCCGTAGTTGGAAAAATTGACAAAAAAATATAAAAAAAATCTTTTGGTCAGAATCAACGATAAAATAAAACATGTGCAGCTTTTTGTGCCTTGCACATGACCTTGTAAATTACCTTGATCGAGATTACATCGAAGAAAGCATAGATCTTCCGTGTAGGATATTTTTATGAATTTGAAATATAACACCTTCAAAATTTAACCTTTAACATACTTTTAATCATTTTAGTATTAAAATCAAATATATGTACAGAAACCTACCTTCGTAAAACAAGTTTCATATCTTTAAAACATAAACGAACATGTACAAATCATGCAGACGCTTCCTGTGACGAATATATCACGTGACTATGGAGTATTTGGGTTGCCATTCGATATTAAGCCAAATTTGCAAATTCAATTATTTTTTTCGTAAGTTTTACGGCGTTAGATTTTTATATACTTTTAATATGTTGTTTCAGGACTATACATGCATACGATTATCGAAAAATATTTTCTTTTGCAATTAGATTGAGGTCAAACCGTAGAATGACTGACCTAGTGTGGAGAATCGTTGCAGAATTACTAACGATTCGCCCCTTTTTCAATTCGCCCCTTCACGACCTTTTTATAACGATTCGCCCCACTTGAATAACGATTCGTCCCACATATATCAAATCATTTATTACAACATGGAATGTTTAAATACTGTAGAAATTAATTAAAATGACATAAAATAAAAACTTAATAAAATTGAATTATGAGGAAGGGTGTTTTACAATGGAATATCAATATTCATTTTATTTGTTGGAATTTTCTTGTAAAAACCTTACCCACACATTTAGTAAAATAGATATAAAATGCTCATTATGCTTATGTAAGTATGATTTTGTGTGTACATTTATCATGTTAACAATGTATTTTTTGCAATAAATATACATAAGTAAAAATGTTTGCACGTCGACGACTTGATCAAAGACTTTTTTAAAGACATGTCACTCTATTGAATTACGACGGGTTGTTTGTCACACATTCTGATTAAATGTGTCCGCAATTAAACAATGCCTTATGTAATCCGCTATCTTTGATCATTGGTGATCAATGGTTTGCAGAATCTTTATAGAAAATGAGTATGTATATTTGAATAATAAGATCAAATAAACGGGTACACGGGTGAGTGAAAGTATTTAATAAACAATTCTTTGAAATTACTACATTAAAGACTTTAATAACGCAACTACAATAATAACTGAAAATTCAAACTGGAAGTTTTACGTTTTGTGTTCTTTTGTAATTCATACCATTTGGAATGTATACGAAAAAATCAAATTTTTACTTCCGGCAGCAAGTACTTAAACAACTTGAATTTTAAATTGTGACCGTCTGCACGTGTCATGGTGTATCATATTCAGTTTTAAGGCTTGTTTTACGTAACTTTTATGTCGCAAAACTTTTTAAATGTTGTATTAATGAAGTCGCCCGGTATATAACACAAAAAGCTTGTACAATGTAAAAAAGAAAACTTGTACATGTACAATATAAAAAAGAAATTTCAATTGATTATATTTCAATTATGTGTAAAATTATCTTAGGAATTTACTTCTGATCCTCATAGATAAACACAGAATATAATTAATTACATTTCGGTTAAATTCACATAATCTTGAGATTGAATGAGAAAGGTTTAATATCATAATTGAGAAATTTGCGAAAAAAAGTGTATTAAAATATGTCGTGGTCATTTATTAATAAATTTGTACCTGTCAAGTGAATTGAAACTACTAACAATATTGCAAAATTTGTATATTGTACTAATAGATAAAGACTTGCAAAATGAAGTAATTAAAATATTATGTCACACAATCGTCACTTTCACTATCAATACATGTTAAAAGTTTCCATTATCATAATTAATTTTATATATAATTATGATGATGAATTGACGGTTTGATACAACGGTTTGTCATTTTTCAATTCAGAAGGAAAGTTTAGATTGATTTAGTATTATCACGAATGAAATCATAATCATACTTGATTAAGCTATATTTATAAATATATATTTATATATATATAGCTTTATAAATAGAGCTTAATCAAGTATGATTATGATTTCATTCGTGATAATATTAAATCAATCTAAACTTTCCTTCTGAATTGAAAAATGACAAACCGTTGTATCAAACCGTCAATTCATTATGTTTTTTGTTTCCACAATGCGCGTTAGTTCCAATGAAAATATCCACTAATTTATCATTACATAGTATTACATTAATCTGGGCAACGTCTTCTAAAAAATAATATGAAAATACAGCGAACACGAAAATATCGCTCATACATTTGTTTAAACATCGAAAACAAACAGAAGATAGCACAAATTCATCAATATATATATCATATCTGTCTTTTTTGATACTCATATTACACACTTTTATTCGTGAATTATTGATTTGATTTCTAAACGTTGTTTGTTGTATAATAAATGATATGGAATATGAGGGCGAATCGTTATTCAAGAGGTTCGAATCGTTATAAAAAGGGGCGAGTCGTGAAAAGGGCGAATTGAAAAGGGCGAATCGTTATATTACCTCGTTGCATTACGTATGGCCTGCTTGTTAACAAGAAAAGGCATGTTGGCCACAGTGTGAGTAATATGGTGCCACATTAATCATTTTAGGCCTAATATATCATGATTTCAACGACATTTTTTCTGTGAGAACAGTGTATATATACATACTGCCAACAAATGAATTCGTTGAATTTGTTACCGTTCCGTTTTTAAACGCTCGTTTCTTGCACGAAGCGTACAGTAAACGGAAGTAGTACCCGACTGACTTTAGACCAGGAAGATGTAAGATGGCGCAGGCTAGTCGGCCAAAAACTAATCAACACGGAATGAATCTTTCTGGGGTAATTGGTGTATTGCAGGGAGTGTTTACTCCCAGCAAATTAGTTGTGGATAAAAGGACAATTGAAAAATCATGGAAATTAATGGACAAAGTGGTAAAAATGTGCCAACATCACCGAATGAATTTGCGGAACAGTCCTCCTTTCATACTTGACATTTTGCCTGACACTTACCAACATCTTAGACTTATTTACAATAAACACGATGACAAACTGCATACTTTGAATGAGTGTGAATATTTCAGAATTTTTATTGAAAATTTAATGAACAAATGTAAAAATACAATCAGACTGTTCAAAGAAGGTAAAGAACGAATGTTTGATGAAGGCTCTCATCATAGACGTAATTTGACGAAGTTAAGTTTAGTGTTTTCACACATGTTAGCTGAGTTGAAGGCTATCTATCCTAATGGTTCTTTTGCTGGTGAAAACTTCAGGATTACCAAAGGTGATGCTGCTGACTGGTGGAAGAAGTCATTTGGTGAAAGGTATAATTTTATTAATTTTCAGAAAGTGTTCACTTCATAATTATATCAAATATATTTTTACATGACAGTCAGTCCACTAAAATAAGATTCAAGACTGCAAAGTTAAATCTTGATAATGCTGTAGAAAATTGGCGTGTGAAATTGATTATGATTTTTTTGTTGTCTTTGATGTTTGCTTATTTTACCCTCTATCATTGTACGTCTATGTGAATGACTCTGATTGACTGTACTGCAGTGTTGACTTGCTTACTTCCTACTACTTTTTGGTTTCAAAATTTTCTGCTTCAATTTGAATTTCTAGTTTCACTGTATCAGAGCTTTTATTTGACCCTTAAAACAGCATTTTTACTCTTGAAATCAATTAGATAAATCATTTGACTCCTAAGAATTTGTACCTAAATGTCAAATTTGCAATAAAGTGAGAGGGAAATTGTGTTGACTTCCAATTATCATCAGTCAAGGGTCATTTTTTACCCTAAACTTTTGACATGTAGTGAAAACCCTGAGTGTGATTACTAGGTGTCTAAACACGGGGTCTCCTCAATGTGGAAGTGGGTTGGTCAGCACATGTGCATTTTAGTGTAATGTAGTGTATATAGCAGGGCTTGCTTGTCCGCCCATAATTACAAATAGAAAATGACTCCATACGAGTTGAAATTGTTGTGGAACTAATCCTGAAATATGAGTGCATTTCTTTTATTAAAATTATAATAAATTATTATTAATAATTCATAAATAATGATTTGCAATAAGCCGAAATAATCTCTGCTGTCATATCAGATAGTGATCCATAATACTATAACATTCATTCCAGACCATCTAATTCTGTAGGATTACTTTCTCATTCGCTCAACTGTCTAATGACTGTAAAGAGGCTAAAAACACCTTTACTAGTTGGATTTTATGTGAAACTACAGGCTGTCACAAAATGTCATTTGAAAAAAATATTCTATAGGATATTTGAAACATGTTAATTCAGGATGGAAGTGACAGTGTAAAGGGGAGCAAAAAATTTAAGCTATCTACAAAAATGTAAGAATACAGAATTCATATGAAATAATGAATGCATATCGCAGCTGGACAAATGGCCTGAAAAATTGTCGAGCCCTATATAGCTCCTACGCCTAACTAAGTACTCTTGTTTGATGGGAAGGATTTTCATGTTATGGGATTTCATATTTTCGAAATTGGGATGTCTTTCAACATTTGTTGTACAAAAAGATCACTAATATTTTTTTCAAATTTGTTTGCTAGCAAATATCGTTGTTGTCATTGTATTGACTTAATGTTGAAGTCTTCATCAAATAGGAAGTTAATTGAAGAATTCCAAGGTTGTCGGAGTATTTTTCGTTAGCAGTCCTTAGGGTCTAATACTGTTCTTATCAGTTTGTAAACAAGTTGCTTAAATTTTCTCTGCTACATTCTTAGTCATTGTCATTAGACAATGATAATTTCCGAGAATAAGTAAAATCCTCTGTCTGTCCAGAAATACACATGATAGTCAAATTAGACAGTCTTAATCATTTGTTATAGGCATTCAAAATGGAAGTTTTCTGATTTGTGGTGTGCACTTCAATTTACAAAGTGTATATATTGTTATCTGTTAATGTTACTATCTTTTCCAAATTTTGAAGATTTTCATATGTATTGACTATCTTCTTTGCTCATTGGAGTATTATTAAGATAAGGGTTCGAGGTTATAAAACCTGAGGTCAGTCTCTGAGCTTAAATCTCGTATCTTGTCTCATAATGTTTCAAAGTTTATTATGATCTCACAATGATGATATTATTACCAGAGATACATTTTTGTGACAGCATATTTTGACATGGATATGTATTTATACATTAATAAGCTCTATCTTTTCAACCATAATTGAATGGAGATTTGAGCTCGGAGACTGTTCTCAAGTTTTGTAACCTCAGGACCTTGTCTTAAGAAAATTTAAATCAGATGTTTTTAATGTGTTGCAGTTATTACAAAGTCATACAAAATTATCAGATTTTTAAATTTGGATTTCTTAAGTTTCATATTTTTATGATATGAATGAACCTTAAAATGTTCCCATCATTCTTTTTATTTTTTCCTTCTGAAATGTTTTAGCAAGTTAATTGATTAATCATTATATGATTGAAACACGTAAGTGTACACTTATTGTCTGTATGGGTATGAATTATTTTTTGTTCCTTTTTCCTGTTGTATACATTATGGAATGTGTATACATTTAGTAACCATTCTAAGTAAATTTTAATTATGATTAATCATACATGATGTATGCATTGTATGTTTTATACATCTAGTATTTTGATTCAACATCATTTATGTCTCTAATGAGGAAAATGCCTCAAGATCTCTTGAATGCAATACATTCTTATAACTTATAATTAGGCTTATGATTGTGTGAAATGTTGTTGAATATCCTTGTTTTTTATTACCCCCCCCCCCCAGTTCTTATATTTTATAGTGAATGTATTTTTTCTACCTTTTGTGAACGAACTGAATTGGGAAATATTACAGTTGTTTTGCACTGACGTTGGGAATTTTTTATACTAAAAGTAAAACAGACCACAGACCAATGAAACTCTGTTACTTATCAGTATATAAAGAATAATTTCTCAATTCATAAAGGGTCATGAAAATATATCATAGAAATGGAAGCATTTGATTAATTACTGCCACTGAAGAACTATGTTCTTAAGTTAAATGGGTAAAATCGTATACATAATACTCAAACATTTCTATAAAAGTCTGTATGGCATGCAAGAAAAATTATTGTACTGGATTTTTTAGCTGCTGCATACTGTCCCTGGCTGTATTTCACTTATAAATTTATTTGGACCCTTAACTTTACTGTTTTAGGACTGCTTACTTTCTGAATTAACTCAGTGATTTTTTTGCAAATTTGGGAAAGGGTCTGGTCATATTGGGAAAAAATATGCGGTGTGATGCCAAAATTGGGAATTTTTAGGTCGGAAAATGGGGGAAAATGTCTTTGTGTTTTTGATTGGGAAGGGTATGTTTACCGCAAGAAGGGAAAAAATCGCTGAAACTGTTTCCCTTCATATTACTTCAAGAATTCTTTCTGAGAAAAGTAGTGTCTCTTGCAGTTATCTTTTTAATGTACTGTTTCTCTAGCCCCTCTTGGCTCCTTAATTTTTTGTGGTGAAGTCTTGGCTTCATTCCCCTTTGGACCGTAGTCAGTGCTTGAGTGCTTGGAATAGTTATCATATAAATTTTCTAGTATTAAACAATCATTGCATCATGACTTTTTATAGTCATATGTTTTTACACTGCATTCAAGTGACATGAAAACATTTCTGTCAAACATTTTCATTGCAGCAAGATTTAACGTCATTGGAGACCATTTCAAATTTAAAAGTTTGCTCACCATTTGGTCGATTACTTTAGGAAATTTAATTGACTGAGTCAGATTTTAAATTGCCGATGGCATGTTGACTTGTTAAAATTTGAAGGATTGACATTATTGATGTAATATGTGACTTATAGCAGCCAGTTTCAATTAATTTTCTGCGCAATTAAATTTATTTAAGTCAGGAATAAGAATTATTAACTATTTGATTATGATTAAAAGTGTCCCTGGCCTTATGCAAGCCAATTTCGAGGATGGTCAATGCAAAATGAAATAAAAAAATCTTTAAATCAAGCAATTTTTATTTTTCTTTCGAGTTATATCTTGTCTAGGCATGCCATTTTGATCAACCACAAGAATTTGACAATGTATCAAGGACTAAAATAAAACAGCTAAAGCTTAATTTGCAAAATAATGTTTATTTTTTAATCTTGTGCTTCATTTATGATGATTAATTTATTGAAGCAACTGTGTATTATCAAGATGACATTTTTATGTCTGTTGTATACAGTAGCAAAATTTTATAAAATTAATCATTAAATTATACATACAATAAGTATAGAATGGTAAGGAAAATTGAACAAGATGAATGTGTATGGAGGGATTGAATGTTGAACTAAAGGATTTTCATATTTATTAATACAACATAAAACATGTTATCTGTCATAGATTATCATCCATTGTTCATGTTAGTCAAGAAATATCATGTCATTGACCAAGTTAGGCAAAAAATATATGTGCGTTAAGGGGAACTGGCCCTACCTAATGTAGCCACCTGACACATGACCTATTAAAATATTTTTCTCATATGTTTGTCCATTAATTGATAAATGATCTAAAATCAGTAAAATGATTTCACTGAAGCAAAATTTGATACCTACCCTACCTGGCTGTTTTCAGACCATTGCTTTAAACACATGATTTTTTTTACTTCATGGACATGTGGTCAGTGCAGTCCTGAATACAGACACTGCATGTGATTTTTATTGAAATTTTTTTCTGTCTAAGAAAGTTCATGTTTTCACTTAACGATTTAATTAAGTCATTTCTAAAAAAAAAACAAAATAAAAAAACCTCAAAACTTCTTCTTGAGTATTTGTATCCATCATTTTGAATAGTAAATAAATGATGTAACTATTCTATGAGTATGAAATAGGAATATATACATCATTTTCATGCATCATGAAATCATCACCTAAAATAATTGTATTTTATAATTTACCCTTCAATATTTTCTGATAAATAGAGAATTGTAAAAGCCTTTCCAATTGAATCCAGTGTCAATGCTTCCACCTGGATAGAACATATGTTACATATGAATATACCCTAATAAGTATACCAGGTACATTAACCCTTAATGAGGTTTTGTTCCAATTGCTATTGTTTTGAGTTTTAGACACAATGAATTGTTTGAAGATTTATCACAGAATGTACTGTTTGTTAGTAATGTTTTTTTTTCTAATCAAAGATGAGGCGGGGTATTGTGTAAGTTGTAATTAGGTGAGGAATATTTATTATGGTATATTTGGTACATATTCAAAAGGAAAATACTAGTTCCATTAGTCCCATAAAGATGCAATGTTTTGTAATTTATATGTTGTAACAGTTGAGTTATAAGAATATAAATGCCTCTTATGTTTGCCAGACAATGGATAATTAACTTAAATATTATTTTATTGCATGCTTTGTGTATTGATCAGTTGTTGGAAAAAGGGCTCCATATGTAGTCTACAGAAAGTCAATTTTGTTTAGATTTTTTACCCACACCCTTGTATTACAGTATGTGTATTGTGCTTTTGTAGCTGTTCTTGCGAAGCTAGCTTGTATATGCTCTGTTTTAATGATTATAATAGATCTATTTTGTGAAGGTTAACTACAATACATGTCTTTGTTCATTTTCTATACAAGAATGTAGATCATAAATGGTTCTTTATCTACGCTTGTTCTAAAACATACCAGAATATATTTTCCCGATTCTCATCTCTCTCGACTTTGGACACTTTGGTCTTAATGAAATATCTTTCTGTCTGTTGTTTTTTTAGGAACTAGACTTGACATTTATGATTTATTTTCTGAACTCCGGAAGCTCCTTTTATTTGTAATTGTAATGAAGTTGCAGTAAATTCATGTTATGTAAAGGATTTAAATAATGTGTTTAATAGCTACAAGGGGCCTCCATGGTTGTTTGGTTATGGTCTCTGGACAAGAAATCAATATCCCATCATTGCTGTGAGTTCGAATCCCACTTAGGACTAGACAAATTTCACTGGTGAAGAAGTGATCCAATCAGTTAATGGAAGATTGGTGGTTCTGCCCTGGGATCTTCCTCCACCATTAAGCTGGAGAATTTGCTAAATGACAATGGCTGTTGGTGCGATGTTAAACCTCGTGTGAAAAAAATTGTTATTATCTTTCCCCTGGTCTTCGGTGTGTATAGAAATATATCTATGGTGTTAAACTGGATTTGGCTATCATAGTCTTTATTTCAGTGAATACTGATTCTTTGGGGAAACTTCCCAGTACCTGAGTATTACCGGTATTCTGTATGCACTATATTATTGTATACATGTGGATCCGATGTTACAGGTTATTTAAATCAATAAATGTCCATAAAATATTACATAGGTGCAGTGATTTTTTTTGTATATTTTACAGCCGAATATTGGCTGTTTCCCAGCCCAAAAAAGTTATATTTTCCCCTAAAAATGATATATAAATTAAGTTATAATTTTTCAAATTTTCCCCCTTTTTCTGATTTATCGTGCTATATTTTCCCCTTTAGAAAGCCACAGATAGTTTTGAAAATTCAAAAAAAAGTCACTGAGGTGTTATGTATACTCATTAGTTTCATCTCTATACTGGTAGGTCAAAGCGTATTAATCAAATAACACTATCATATCAATAATAAGGTGTGTTCCAGCTAATAAAAAGGAACCAGTATAGTACTATGTCTGTATGACTTATTTACTTACTTTTACTCATTGATATGAAATGTAGATATTTTTATTACTGTACTCTGTCTGGGAAGTGATGTAGGGTAAATCATGTTATTAACACGTGGTTGTGGTTGTATGATTGTGACGGTTGTTGTCTGTTGTTGTTTCGTGTGGACAGTGGCTTGCATTAGTGTTAAATACAGACAACATGATACAGTGCTGAGTCACTCCTTAAATTAACTCTCTCTCTATCCTTTGAATTGTGACAACAAGTTTAAGGCAAAATGATAATATATTTTTTTTTTATCTTGCAAAACATATGAGTTGATTGTGTGAATGTAATTCATTTTCATCCTTTTGGGAATAGAAATATAATTATTTGGTATGAAATGAGTACTAGGAGTAGATTCAGTTCAGTAGGACGTGTTGAAATTAGCTGTTAGTAATGTTCCTATTATCACTTAAGTACCTTGTTCTTTATGAATTTTGTAGATCTATAAATTTTTTACATTGTGACATTTTCATTCTTGTCAACATCTGGTTAATTGTTTTAATTTATTCAGACTGTTTTGCATTCATGTTAAAAATCTGAAATACATTGTATTTTGTTGTACGTATGCCACCCCCCCTCCCCCGCTGTAAATGCCCCCACTTTTTTTGCAAAAAAATGTGAATGATCATAAATGGGTTGGACTTGGTGTTTCTTCAAAATACATGTTTCAAAAAATTGTTGTAACAACAGTGTTCTCATGAGGAACCAGCCACCTATTCAATATATTCCTAATGAGAACACTTAACAACAACAAGTTGATTTATTGAAGTGAAAATCTGAAAGATTTTATGCTCCCTCCCCTCAGGGGGTACAGGGTTCAGGGAACTATTACTGACACAAATCCAAATGTGTGTGAGAGTTTGGGATATACTTGATGTTTCTTTAATAAATGATGAAATGATTTTATAGACACTCTGTATGCACACATTAAATGATAAATAGTTTCAATGGCGGAAACTCGTCTATTATTGAACACAGGCATTTATATTCCAGGTGCTAAATCGATGCTTAGATTTGTTGTACTGAATTCTGTAAACTGTGCCAGGGCAGTAAGCTTAAATACATTTATCTTAAATTGTTTTGATTATTGATAATCATTCTATTACCTGTAACATACAACCAACCAGGAAGTGATTGTGTATAGATTGTATAAAGAAATAAGACATTAAATCCAGTTTTTTTTGCATTTGGGATTTTATTGTATGTACATTGCTCTGTATCTGTAATCGTTAAATTTACTGAACGTAATTTTCCTCAGTCAGATATAACATAATTCTGTCTTTTTTTACAGTTTTGACCAAGTGTGTTTTTACCAAATTTGTCAGTTGGAAAACTGATTAAGACTCAAAGTACTTACCCAACATCTGGGATACCTTTGTGAAACTTGCTTTGGGCAATCATTTTTCACTTTTAAGTAAAATGACAGTGAAGAACCAGTTTGAAAAGTTGCTTCCTGGTTTCATTTTACGTTACCCATGTATTTAATTATTGTATGAAATTTTCATGTTCTGTCATGTGCAAAATTGATTTGCTTATATATCTGAACTTAAGGGGATATATACGGTTTTAGCGTGCTCATTTTTAAAAGGGAGTATTCATGGTTCTTACATAAAGGATTGTTACATTAATGTCCGTGTTAGTAGGTCAGTACATATGATACAGAGATGTATATGTTTTATATATCACTTGGTAATACATGTAACTTGAATACCTGAAGTTTCTTCAAAGAAAATCATGATGTTCCTCATGCCCTTTTAATGCTTCATCGATGATTTGTTTGTTTTAATGCATTACATCCAAGGTATGAAAGTTTGTCCTCCAATTTTCATGCAAACCCCAAAGAAGTTGTTAATTCCTTTGTGTAGAAAGACATCATGAAGGAGCTATCTGCTTGCTGAATGAGGGGGACTGCTCTACATGTCAATTCATTAGGATCAGTGAATCTGATACTAGCGTCTTTGATATATATGTGACTTTCTCAAACTGTTTTACGATGCACCAATCACCATGGTTGCCTGGATAAAACCATTTAGCTTCCATAAGCCATCTGGACAGCTTCCTCACATGAACTTTTTCCAGTCCGAGGTTGGATTTGAACTCATAGCGGGGAGGGGCTAAGTGATTACTAGTCAGTGACTATAACCACTAGATCAGAGGCTTTTTGTCTTATATTGACTGAGGGATACTTTGGTATAGGTTGGTATACTTAAGAGCACTAGTAGCTTATATGGCTGGATGGCAGTCCTTTCTTCCTGTAGAAACCCAACACAAATAATCAGGCTGGTCTAAATGTGAGGCCAGAAAAAAGATATGTTTATGCTTACTTGTCTAAATAAGAATAGGGTAGGTAGGTTGCAAAATTTTTCTAATTTTCTTTTCTGAACTTAATTTTCATAATTTTTATTATTATTATTCATCCCCAGATATTTTATTCTTTGGAATTTGCTGTTAGAAACATTTGGGTTGGTGCTAAAAATAGGTCAATTAGGTGACTGTAAACACATCTTTATTCTGGCCTATTGTTAAGTTATTTTAGACTGTTTTGACTGTTTTTCTGACCTTGATATACATATTTATTTTCCATTTAGTTGGCCTAGTAAAGTAGTTGATAATTTTGGAAGGCTGTGAAACATACCATTCAGCCGACAATTACTTAGCAAGGACCAGCTGCTGATAAAACATGTATCTAGTCAGTGACTTTGTTGTGTATGATTATTTGATCCCTTAGTTGTGTGTGTGTGTGTGTGTATGTATTTATACATGCTGTAGTCTATTATAGTACTTGATATTTGAATCAAACAGGAAATGAAATATTGATTGTCCTACTGACCCAGTTTTATTTAATGATGGAATTTACTTGAAAAATTGTTAAAATGGTGAAGTTTTTACATATCTTATGTTTGGTGTAAATATTATAACTTGAGCCTCTTTCCCCACATTTGGTGCATGTAAAAGTTGCCTGAGACAAACTCCAAGTGTGGTAAAACTTCATCATTACAAGCATCATTATAACTACTACCCAGCCTGTGTTGATAAGTCCTAGTCTTGTCAGTTTTCAATCAACGCTTAAAAACCTTGTTATTATGAGGACCTGGTTTATATTGAGCGTTTTGTCTATTCCAATAAAGATATTGAAGTTTTACTGCAGCCTTTTTCATTTTAAGCATATTGTTTTATGATTTTCGTTGATAGACACTAAGCCACAGGGCTGTATCTATCATGTATGTGTTTATAGTAGTTTGTATATGTCTGAACGAAGAAGGTCGCAGGTTTGAGCTCCACATCAGGAACTTTATTTTCTGCCTCCTATAACATTGTGATGCTTTAGAAAATCAGTTAAGTCACAAATTATAAGGGCATTCTATAAACTTTGCGACAGATATAATTATGGTAATATAATTTTAGATTGATGAAAAATCTCGAAACTTCAGTTTTTGGTTTATAAGTTCATATTGTGGTAATACCTAGGTTATCAAATTTTATGTCTGTACGTGACATGATTTACCAGATTATTTTGTAAAATTTAATTGTAGAGTGAGATTTAAAACTGGGGATTGTTTTCTACTTTTTTTTTTTGCCTGATCTTAAGCTGACAAATTTTAGACACCATGCTTTAAATAAAAGGCTGTTTATGGTGATAAATATCATATGTATATCATTGACGTTTTAAGTATTGAATATTTCAATCAGTGTGCATGATAGTAGATACTTAATATAGATTTGTTTGGATTTAGATACATGACATAACATGATCACATTTTTTTTCATCAGTCTTAAAGGTTATACTATATTATAATACTTGTATCTATAGATAATACATAGATTTATTATTGTATTATGGTATATCTATAGACTCTATATAGAGGTTGTACTGTATTATGGTACATCTATAGACTCTATATAGAGGTTATACTGTATTATGGTACATCTATAGACTCTATATAGAGGTTATACTGTATTATGGTACATCTATAGACTCTATATAGAGGTTATACTGTATTATGTACATCTATAAATTGTATATGGAGGTTATACTGTATTATGTACAACTATAGACTGTATATAGAGGTTATACTGTGTTATGGTACATCTTTAAATTGTATATAGAGGTTATACTGTGTTATGTTACATCTATAGATTGTATGTAGAGGTTATACTGTATTATGTTACATCTATAGACTCTATACTGAGGTTATATTGTGTTATGGTACATCTTTAAATTGTATATAGAGGTTACACTGTATTATGGTACATCTATAGATTGAATATAGAGGTTATACTGTAATATGGTATATTTATTGATCACCAGGTTATATGTATGTTTTCTAGCGCATATATTGACTACTATTAGTAAGCCTTTGTACAGCCTTGGAGTAAGTTCCATAATTATTTAGGGATGGTCTGTTATCCAATACAGCATCAACTGTTTTAATGGGTGTGGGAAAAATACACAGCTTGTCTATAGGTATTGATAATATACACATAGAACTCCGTATTGTATAGAAGTTAGAACTGATGTGATCATGAAAATTTGATTTCCATTACCAATTGATTAGATTATGAAATTTCAAACAATATTGCATACATTAATATTTTACCAAGTGACACAAACTGATCATTTCAAGTGATTTTCCAGTGTATTAAATTATCAATTAATTCTAAGAAAATATAAGGCTTGCATGAATATTTGTTGCTCACATGAGCATTCACAGAAATCATTTTGAAAACCCCAAAAATGGATGAATATTAATTAGATGTAAGTGAAGTTTTAATTGCATCATAAATTTATGGAAGTCTTTACAAAAGCATTGTAACCATAGCCTTGAAGATAAATGTGGTACAAGTTCTCAACAATGAGGTTATTTACTCTGTCAATATTTGGAACGGTTGGAATTTAGGTTCATTGGAGTGGTTTGGACTACATATTTCTTGCATTTAAAAAATGTTTTGTTGTTCCCTAAAGTAACTGATTGGGATGCAAACTTTACAGCTCTGACTACAGCTGTCTTAGCTAAGGCCATAAAAATCAATGTCCACAATGCAACAGTCAAGGTCTTATGGAGACTTTCAGCTTCAATGGTGGAAGAGCTGGGTGGAACCATCAACATTCAGTAAGCTAGTTGGACAGCTTCCTCCCATGTGAAATGTGTCTGGTTCCCCCAATTCAAACTCACAGCAGTGAGGAACTTGTGATTGCTAGTCAAGAGACCAGAACCTCTTAACCACGTGGGCCCCCTCCAAACACATCTATGATCTATCTTGGTGACAATCCAATTGATGATTCATTTGTAAATGCTTGGTCTTACATCAGTAAGTAACCAACAAAGTTGTTATTTGGTTGACTGATATAATCTCAGTTACTTGTTGAAATACTTCAAAAATATCTGAAAACTTGTATGATCTCAATGCTTCATTGACCCTAAAAATACATAAATTATATCTTAACTGATATGAGCAACGTTTCTGTTGTAGTTTATATTTAATATAAATATGAATGTGTTCTTTATGTGTTATTAACTTAGTGTCTCTTTTTTATATTTAATTGATAAAAGTTTCATTTGATAAATCATTACTTACCATTCACTATTGAAGCAGGTCAACCAGGGGCATAGCTTGACAAAATTTGATTGGTAATATGTTTGTTTTAAGCCAGGGGCGTGATTTGTCTTGCATCAATAGACTACCCCTTTTCTGAAGAGTGAAATCACGTGTTTCAAAAACAAATCTGAAATTTTAACCTGTCTCAATGACCAAACGTTGAAAGACAAAATCATTGAATTATTGTAAGATCATTAATGAAGATTTTGGTTGAGTATTCAGAGATGTTAAAAAAATACCAGAAGATGCATGTTGAGATTTCATAGATGGTAGAACATGCTACGAGATGCAGGTTGAGAATTCGGCAGTTTTTAAAAAATGCCACTAGGTGCATGAACACCTTCTGACTTGTTTTATGCTAGTATTGCTATTCTTCATCTCTTGGTTTATGAAGTTACTACCATCTTGCATCAACAGTCACTCCTCAGTACATTTAATTGATACAATTAATTAGATAAACCAGAATGAAAGCCATATAATATGCTTACAGTTTTTTTCTGTGTATGTTTATTGAGAAAAATGTCTAACTTGATAGAAATGTCTTACTTGATATAAAAATATGGTGCTCACTACTTCTTGAGTCTTCTTCATGAATTAATTATTCATGCCATAAAGAATGTTGAAAATATGTTGGTCATTTCCTGAAGTCATCAACTATATACTGTGGGATATAAAATATTAGTAGTGTTGAACAATGAACATAATGAATTTGTCTTATCTCAGGATTTATTCTGATTTAGTACAAAAAAACTGAACATAACTTTCGACAAACCTCATACACAGAAAGAACACTTTCAAAATTTATTACTTTTAACTGTAGTATAGTTGTCAATGAAAGCGAATATAACTTTTTAGGCAAATTTGAAGAAATTTTCACAGATGAAGATTGTGATATTGTAATGTTTAAAAAATACTCTATTTAGAAAATGCCTTAATTTTTGTTATTTGTAAATACTGTAAAACTTCAATATTGAGACCATTTTTCAGGACCCAAAAAAATCAGTTGTAATAATGAGGTGGTCTCATTATCAATTTGAATTATTGAGGAGTTATTGAAAGTCAGTCAGAAAAAAAGTGATCGTTATATCAAGGTGGTTGTTATATTTAGGTGGTCACTATATGTGAGGTTTTTCACTGGTTGAATTTCGGCTATAAATCTGTCATAGAATTACTATGTATGGATTCAACAATATATATTTTGTTTATGTTACAAAATAGTTATTATTTTTGAAAGGCGATTTATCGTATTTCTGTCACCGTTTCTATCTGCGTGGGCCCAAAAACAACAAATGAATACACATATCAATATAGTTTTGATGATACTCAAGTAAATCAGACCAAAAGTATCCAAAAGTTTGTATACCGAAGTAAATTGAAACAAAAAATCTGCAAAACTTTGTTTAGAATTATCAATATTTGAAAAAAATCATTGTTTTGACTTTTCATAATGAATTTGTCTATATATTTGCTGTATATTTGTTCAATGCGGACTAATCTAAGTTTTAACCAAAATGTAGACTCTAGCACTCTGCAACATGAAATGGGAACCAGTTTAAATGCAGATCTATCTAAGTATCCAATCAAGAACATTTTTAGATTGACGTCATCAGACCTATTTTCCCTTAAGGAAATAGTTTTTCATGTGAGAAGTAAAAGTATTGATAAATATATATGTATGTAAAACCTGTTTATGTTTATTTATATTTAATTTTGTAAACATAAAAGTAGTGTTCAATACATGAGTAATTACATGACTCCAATCTTTTTTGCATATTCATATGTGCAATGTGGTTACACAACAGACATAATTAGGTAACAACAAGAAGACAAAGAATTAATGATATTACCATCCTCCAGCATTGGTATACATATTTCTAAATCAGTACTTTAAGTACTTTGATTTGATAATATTCATTCTTATATCAGTGATCTGGGAAAATGTACAAATTAGTTTTTTTGTGTGTGCATTTTAAGAATATGTGTGTCGTATAAGATTTTGTGATAACTTAAAAAGACAGAAAAAATGACGTGTGCTAACTAGTTTAGTATTACCATATCTTGTTTTTACCATTTATGGTTTGGTTAGGATCTTCCTATAGAGGTATTATACTCTGAAATGAATGTATATTGTTTATTACTGGATGTGATACGAAACAGTAAACAGGATACCTTAAGCTGTATTGATTGTATACAAGTCAAATACAAGTTGATTGTGTTCATAAAATACCTGTTTCTGTCAAACTTGCATGCAAAGTCCATTAGAGGTAAAGTTCATCCTTAATCAGTTTGATTCAGGTTTTTGTATGCTAGAAATTTATGCAAATATTGATTGTAAGTGTAATACCCTGATGGCTGTTGATTTATGTTTCACTTTATTTATAATGGTTCATGTATTCTATACTTACTAAGGTCATCCATTAAGTCATTTACTTTGACATAGGTATTTGAATCACCTTCTGAGTCAACTTCCTGGAAAAAAAGACTTAAGAAGTTCTGACTGAGGTTTTACTAGACTTGATCTCCAAATCTCATGGTTGAGCATCTGAAACCTTTCCCACTTCACTACGATGATCTCAACTGGTCCATTTTTGTGACAAAGATTACATGTTTCATTACATCACAAAAAATATTCTGAATGTTTCATTTTTTACAATCGATCATGTTATTATCTTGTTGGTTTTACACCTATTCATTATTAATTAAGGTAGTGATGTCACCTTGATATCACAGTATAATGTGACACAGGTAACCCAGACTATAATGAATGGTCTGATTAAGTTGTTTATGTGGTATATTGTTTATGTTTTATCTGTGGTGAGTGTATGTATTAATTGCTTGTAGAATGTTCTGTATCAGTGTATGTCAATTAATGAATGCACTATTTACCACTGGTTTCATTTTCTTGTGTTTCTATCGGGTTGTCTGTGTATATCTGTATTCTACTGTCCATTTAAGAGGAGGCTTTGTATTTTGATTAATTCATGTTAGACTTTTTGTTTCATTTTTTACTGGGGTTTATCAACAACTAAGATCTTTAAGCAGTTTTTTTCCATCTTAAAAGGTGGAGGGAGACTCCATGAGTACACCTGGCTCAAACCAATGTCCTTCAGCAAGCTAGCTAGACTTCTTCCTCATATTATGTGGAAGTTATCTGGTCCTGGATGGGATTTGAACTCATAGTGATGTAGGCTAGTGATTATTGATCAGAGACATAACCATTCCACCATGGAGACTTCCTGCTGTTGGCCTTAAATTTTGATTGATAATTGTTTGGTGTTGTATGGCCCATTTATCATTTTTCAGAGATTGAGAGAGGAGTGATTGTATACAATTTAAAGGGGTTTGACCTTTGGTTTTCAACATGAACTTTATCCTACAAGTATTTTTATAGTTATATAGTATTGTAAAAACTTTAAGGGTGATTGAAGGAATGATATTTTATGCCTTGAAGAATCTAAATCATGTCTCAGTTCTGTTAGGATATACTATAACTGAATTCCAGTATTTCTGTAATGTTGAAGCTAGGATCAATTGCTGACTCAACTTTTGATATTAATAATTTAGTGTAATTGATAATGATGAGGTTAACATTGATAAGTCATCATTCTAAACAATAGCTAATATGTACTGCAGTTAAATCTGTGAGTAGGGGTCACTTTTGGGATAGAAGAAATTTGACCTTTTTTGCCCAATCATCCTTTATTCAGAGGTTTTTAAATTTTGGTCTATATTATTGTCAATAAATATGTATAAACCAGTGGTTATTGTTTACATTGTGACCCTTAATTCAGTGATGGGCCATATTCAGGTTTGACTGTGTAATGATGTTACTGTATACCCACAAGGAAAGAGTTTCCCCTGTCCTCTTTAAACAAATTAATGAAGGCACGCAAGTCCTGACCAGAGCTGCAATTGAAATAAAATGTCATTTCATTTTTGTCCCTTCTGCCTACAACTTTATTTTCTATGTTTTTTATGTTTCTGTATTTTCAGGACCATAGTGACATGGAAGTTGTTTCGTGGAACATTAAATGAGGTTCATGGAATCAGTTCACCACTCGAAGCCATGGCATTAAAATCTACGATAGATCTTACGTGTAATGATTACATTTCTTGCTTCGAGTTTGATGTGTTTTCAAGGTGAGTTAATAAAATTTGTTTTATAAAGGGCCTGTCATATTTGTGTTTGGAAATCGTTCTCGGAGTTCACCAATTCACTTCCTTACTGCAATCTGTGTGTTCCTTGATAGGGCAACATGTCATTTAAGAAGGCCTTGTATGTCCATTGTCACTAAAAGGGGCACATTATATAAGAGGTCATTTGTCACATGCACTGAATTCTGTCTTAGTTATGAACCCTTTTGTGTTGAAGTATACAATTAGGGCCTATAAAATGTTCCTTTTTTCTGGATGTTATGATAGGTGTAATAATTGAATCCATTTTTATATTACTGCAAATTTTTAAATAACTGTAAAGTTTTCCAATTGGGGAAATTTAAGTTTATCTTTATGTTTGAATATAGTCTTCCTGCTATCAACTAGCATGGGGAATATTGTCATTTATTTCCTTTTAAAATGTTTGTTTGGTTGGTTGTGCTTTATATATTATCTGTTCAATCTACTGCAGTTTCTTTAATTTTCAATGGGATTTAATTTTGTGGAGTTTGTGGCTCAGCTCATTCAGGTAAACATCAGTGGTAAAACAGCCAAATTCAGTAAAATGAAAAAAGTCTCAGTTATGTTCAATGATAATCAGTTATCATTTACATTTTGTATTGAATAGACAGAATTATGAGGGCCGTGCTGAAATTGTGTTAAAATAACGAACACAATGACCCTAAGAAAGGTTTGAATCCAAATGGCCCCTTAAAAATTGCTTCATCTTTGCACCTTAGTCAGTTTGCAAATGTAGGGTTCAGATCTGACTTGTATATTAAAAGTACAGTAAAAACTCATTATCTTGAGGAGTCAAGATAATGGAGACTAAATGCTCCAGATAAACGTGGTGCTGGTAATAATAATAACGAGGTTTTTGCTTGTTGGTTTAAAAAAAAATTGATAGGACTTAAAAAACTCCTTGAGATAAGTCGGGTGCTTGTGATATCAATGTATCGTAATAACAAAGTTTTACTGTATAGTATTATTAACATGTATCAGTCACATATTGTATAAATTTTGACTGGCTTCCCAATTGAGAGTCAGTTCTTTTATTTTTACTTCACTCACATGGTTGTTTTATTGAAGAAAATGACAGAAAATGATTTTGCAAAAATAGCCATTTTTTTTTAAATTCTATTCTTGAATTTACGTCCCAACGAAATGGCTATTTTAATGAAAACCACAAAAATTGAGCCCAAAGAAAATAAATGATACAAAAGTGTATGAGTTTATTGTAATTTGTGCAACTACCTGTTGCCAAATAACGTCACACCTAATTCACAGGGGGGTGTTACCAAATAAGAAATAAACAAATATCATCACTAAATACATCCGTAAACATAGTATTAAATGGCAAATAAATTTCACAGTACCTAGTAGGCTTTGAATTTAGAAGTATGACATTTTACTCAATCTTTGATGTAATCAAACTCTACAGCATCTAAGTTCAAATGATTTTTTCTCACTAATCTTTATCATCTTTGTAAACAAACTATCCTCTACAACAATTATATATGGTGGTGTAACAAGTTTCGTGGAATTAACAAAACATTTTCGTATTTTATGCAAAGTTTTTGTTATATCAGGATATTTTACAAATGATCATCATAGAAGTCTGTTTTTAAAACAAAATTCCCTCCAATACATTCATTTGAGCAGTTTAAGTAGACTAGGTCAATGTTGTAGACGTAAAAAGTTTGGACTTATGTTTTCGTGGGTCGCCTCAAACTATCCCAAATTAACTGCTATTTCTCAATGATTTTTTTGTTTTATTACGTGTTTATCTTAATATGTTTGAAACAGTCCCCTATGCAAGGAACCAGTCGATAGCTCCACATATCTACTCAATATTCAGTACACAATGAAAAGCGTTGCCAAAGAATAAGAATCCATTTAACAATTTAAAGTGTCCGAACTACGCTGTCACAAAAATATCAAAATTAGTTTATAGTAACGTGTTCATGGCGTATTATTGGCAAAAATTGGCAAGCTAACAAAACTATCAGACGATCTTGTGAAAAATTTTAAGGAAAAAGGCGCATGCGCAAACAGGAATGAGGCATACATTAAATACCACGAAAACTCGTTATACCACGAAAACCTGTTACTCGACCATACTATAAAACCTGTGAACAAAGGCCACATTAGAGAGAAGATGGGACTTCCATGGTTGAGTGGTTTTGGTCCCTGACCTGTGATCACTATCCCCTCACCACTGTGAGTTTGACCTCCACCCTGGACATGATGAATTTCACTTGTGGTGAAGCTTGCCAGCTGGCTTACACCAGGTCCTGGGGTCTTCCTGTGCAATTAAAACTGGAAAAGTTGTCAAATGATCCCTATTGGTGTGACATTAAACCCAAGAGAAAAAAGGGAGAAGAAATATGACCTTTATGCATGGTCTTCATTAATACATGTAGGGCTTTTTTTCACAGGTAGGGGAAGGGGTATCTTTCTTAAATTTGGGAAAAAATAATAAATTTTTGCAAAAAGGAGAAGAAAAAACTTGAAGTAAACTGAATTTAAGGGAAAACTGCATGATTTTAAGGATTTTTCCCGAGGGGAAGACACCTATGAACAGCTGCTGCTATAGGAGGTAAAAAACCCTTATATGTGAAGTGACCTTTATTCATGGGTGGCTGTTGACTCAGGTTGGACTGTACAGTATGTTAAAATTGTTAAACTGTTCCTGAAACTGAGTGAAATTCTTCACATTGGTTTAGACTTTTCAAAATTACTTAATGTCATTAGTATGAGGATAATTTGGGTGTGAATCAGCATTAACTATACATCACCACTGTATTGTTTGTTTAAACAAAATTTTTAAAATTGTACATTATTTTGTCATGCTCTAATGAACAATCTTACATTAATGTTTAATTAAACCTGTCTTGCTTGTACTCAGGTCATATATTATAATATCATGTTTAATTTAAACGTCAATCCTCAAGGTCACATACATACTGAATATATCTCAATAAATGCTCCTGTTACATTTTACAGAATTTTTTCAATTGGCGAGTTGTTGGTTCAATCTTAAAAAAGTGTTTGTTTGTGGTTATGCAACCCAAACTTTTAACATTGGGTTAGTAGGTAAGCATTCTTGTGAACAGTGCTGAAAATGAAGAACTAAAAAAAGTTAGTTCTTCAAAATCGCTAAAAAAATTGGGGGACGGGTGATTATTTTTATGATTTGGTCTTGTAACTGCAAACCAACAAAGTGTTTAAAGTAGGCCTTGTTTAAACTATTTTTGGTTGCATTGCATATAAGCGTTCATGGTGAATTTGTGTTTTTATTAGGGAAATTTCAGTAACTCGAGTTGAATGGTAGGCTCTGTATTTCATGTAGAATTATATTGTCAGTATTCAGGGATTGGAATGAGAACATGTTCCATGTAGATAAAGTTGATTGTCACTGTTTTGTTTTTTACTTCCTGGTTCTAACATTTGCTTGAAAGCATTTTGTTAAACTTGCATATCAAGATAAGGTTTATCAGTAAAATAAAAAAAATTTGAACTGCATAGCCAAGGTCATATCATCATGTATTGTGCTATGTACATATTAAACTGTCAGAAAATTTTTTAGCTTGTAGCTGCAGATTAACTTATGTTTTATTTTCTGAAGTTGATCTTATGGTTCTGGACCATCCTAATTTACTTAAGTTTTTATATGACATTTGTTAAGTTGATTTTAGTGAGTTAATCAAATGAAAATTACTATTTCCATTTAAAGATATTGATATTCAGCTTGGAATTCTAGGGTGATTCTATTTTCATTGCGCTTTAATGTCTCACCAACAGCCAGGGCCATTATTACTATTAGACCCTGTCATACAATTTAATCTTGACTGGTCTTAGATATTTTTGTTTGGATAATTTATTTATACCAGGAAAATCTAATGAACCAGTCTGACTCACACTGAATGTATTAAAATAGAAAGATTTCTGTACTGCAATAACAACACTTTGGATTTATCCTCTACCTTTTTTAAACACAAAATCAAAATTCTTATTTACCTTAACAACACATTTTATTATAAATACTTTCACTGAAAAAAGATTTCAGATATGGAAAATAAAAAAATCTGTGAGTCTACATGTTCTTTTAAAGCATATTCTCTACTGGGCAATGGTCCATCCTTATATTTTGATGAATCAATTTCTTTAATATTGTCATCATCACCCACATGAGACATAAAGGGCATCTGAGTCATATGAACATTTGAATTCATCTAATAACATTAGACACTTGCTATCGCTGGGTTATGGTTCATTAGGCTGACTGTCATTTATGCATTGTTATTTTTACTATGTACTTTACATAGCCAGTACATATATAGGTAGATATATCTATAGCTGGTTGTACGATTGATAGTACAAAGCTATGTAAATATAGGTCATGTTTTTATTTTCATATTATGCTAATGGATTGTTGGCCAATCCTTAATTCCTACTGTTAATATATCTATTAATGATTGCATGTGGTAATCTTGTGACATATTCATAAGTTGTGTGTTGGAGTATTAGGTGTAAGGCGGGTGGGGGGAGTATTTTTTAGGTGAAGATAAATTGGTAAAAATTTGTAAGATGTGTTGCAATGGCTGTATTGTTCTAGATCATCTTAATGGTCATAAAATACTTTTTTTATAGTTTCCTGTTTATCTCTTGGTTTAAATTAATTGTATCCAGCTGTTGACAGTACCTTTTTACCTAAGAGTTCTCATTTATCCTCTGAAGCCATGTAATACTGTGAATGATACAGTAAAGTCTGATGTTATAGCTGCCTGTATACTAAGGCCACTATGAACTATGGCCTCTCTTACCCACAATTATTGATGTAGTAGGCCAAACAAAACCCAGAAAAAAATCTACTGTATTTAAAGGTCATATTTCTTACTTCCTCTGTTGACCTGTGTACACAGGTTACAATTCAAGGCTTCATATTTACCCGTATGAATGTATGAAGTTGTTACTAGTATTTTTGGAACATTTGAAATAAGATATTGCATCAAATGTTATTTGTTTTCATTCTTTAAATCCTTCATCACCTGGGAATGTTGTCAGATTCTTCTGGAATATGACTAATATGTTACTAGTAGGGCTTGACTCGGCAGGGCAGGGCAGTGCTGACAGACTGTGATCCCTGACCTGTGATTATAAGTAATAATGAACTCTAGTTTCAACAAAAGTGGTCAAATACTTCATTTAAGGAAAACACTTCAGATGTTCTCTAACCAATGAGATTGATAATTCATGATTATAAATACTTGATACATTGTCCACTTCATGGCAAATAACTCATGATACTACACAAGTTAAAGTCAATAAGTCAGTAGGCCATCAATCTTGTATTTTTAACAACAAATGTAGGATATTGGTTAAGCAATTGGTATGAAAATACTGTCTTATATTACAGGTGAAAATAATGTGCATTTCATTAATTACAAATCTTAATTATTATTAATGTGTCTGAAAAATCTTTGGTAAGAAAAATCCTGTAAAGATATAAAAAAGTGATTTCCATGGGAACATAATTATTCCCTGTTGTCACAGTTTGTACTAATTTTACGATTTACGTGACACAATTCATTATGAAAACCTCTAGTATTTCAATATTAATTAAAGGTAAATTTTAGACTGGTATACTACTCTGACATAATTTTTAGACAGTGCGACTTTTTCCCAATTTTGTCCAAAATGTTGCGAAAATTCCCAATTCTTGGGATTGGGTCATGTTCCCAAAATGCTGAGAAAAAACCCTGGTATAAAATAGAGTTATCTGAATGTCACTGACGATATGATGAGTGTAATTTCACTGTAAACAAAGAAATAAAGAATATTTTGTTCGACAAAGTATTGACGTGTTTGCCTCTTTGAAACTGTCCTATATTTCATGTACTTGGTTAAGAATGAGGGGCCTTCATGGTCAAGTGGTTATGGTCTTTGACTTGTAATCACTGGCCCTTCACTGCTGTGAGTTCGAACCCCACTCAGGACCAAATTTTACAGGAAATGTGATGAAGCTGTCCAGCTAGCTTAAGGAAAGTTATTGGTTCTACCCAGGTGTAAGACTGGGGGTCTTCCTCCACTGTTAAGGCTGGAAAGTTGTCATATGACCTTGACTGTTGGTGCAACATTAAACTCCAGTGGTTAAGAATGATTATTGAACATCATGTTTCCTTCATTGAATATAATTTCATTAATTAATATGTTATTTCACAATATTTTGAAGTACAGTCATACATATAAACACAGGCCACCTTTAGCTCATCGAATGCATTGCTTTGTTAAGCCTAACTTGAGAACTATTGGATGGGTAGAAATCCAGTATAGTTAATATGAAAATGGGAATATCAGTCAGAAAAAAATGACAGTGACTAAATAACAGTCTTCGGGCCCCATAAAGAAATTTGCTGGCTTAGGTTAGTAGGATCCTGTATTTTTTACATCTAAATGAGTATTAGTATTAGAACTTGTTTTGGAGTTTGTGTCTAAAATACTGTAAGTGAATGAACATGTGGACTTATAGTCAACACATCTGTGCCAACTTATTTAAGCTGGCAGGCTTTAAGGTACATATTGGTGAAAGATGGTATGGTTTACAAAGTTTTGTCTTCAATGAAGCGAAATTTAGAGAAAATAGCTGGCATTGACTGATTCATACTATCTACTTCACAAGTTCGTGTTTTCCTGTAGATTATCTTGCATTTGTTTGGATTGTTTTCATGTTTACTTTGATTTATTTCAGGTTATTTCAGCCATGGTGCAATCTCTTACGAAATTGGAATGTGTTAGCGGTTACCCATCCTGGTTATGTTGCCTTCTTAACGTATGATGAAGTGAAAGCCAGATTACAGAAGTATGCTAATAAACCTGGCAGGTAAGTCTTTGATTTCTTATGAATAACTTGATGTTAAATCAAAATTTGGTCTGTAGCATTCATGTTCAATATCTCTTTAATAGTCTTGTTATGGTTATGATCCATGAGACATCAAGTACAATTATCAGT
Organism: Lutraria rhynchaena; assembly: GCA_008271625.1. NCBI lineage: Eukaryota > Metazoa > Mollusca > Bivalvia > Venerida > Mactridae > Lutraria > Lutraria rhynchaena. The sequence continues at coordinate 498,852 of VIBL01000188.1, forward strand.
TTAGTTTCTTAAAGTTATATTGATAAAGGCCTTGGATATCCTTTTCAGGCAAATGTTTTGTAGATACAGATTAAGGCCAAAGATGCACTTATTTCAATAGAGTCTAGGGCTTAGCTATAGAAGCCAAAGGCATCATTATCTGGTGAACATCTAAGGCAATTGTCAGTGGAACACTGATTATTCCAATTAATAAATAAATATTGAGGGAAATGGGAGTTAAAGTTATTGTTAACAGTGCCAACTTTGTTAGTACTTAAATTTTGTGTTAAGGCTGCAGATGTTTGATTTTAAGTTATGAGTGATAAATTGTTTTCAACATTTATCCTGTGAATTTTTGTGTATATTTTCAGCTACGTGTTTAGATTAAGTTGTACAAGACTTGGACAATGGGCAATAGGTTATGTGACGTCAGATGGTCAGATATTACAGACAATCCCACAGAATAAATCATTATGTCAGGCTTTACTTGATGGGCAAAGAGAAGGCTTGTAAGTGGAACATTCAGACATGGTTCTTTTCCATTTTAAAACGGAATTCTTCTTTGAATTTTCCAGAGGTCATTTTCCGATTAGTTTTTACGATTCTGTTTTTCTGAGTTTTTTGGCATTGGAATTTTTATCAGGTCCATCCTGTTTTTTTTCTGGATTTATACTACTTGTATATCAATGTAACACAAAATTGAATGGCTAATGCTAGTCCTAATCCTATTACCCAATGAGTGCCAGTTGTACATATTGCATACTAGCTTGGAGTATCAATTTTACATGGCTTCCAAAGCGGTATATAGTGAATTTACGAGTTTTTTCTTATCTTCTCAATCTTATTTCCATTTTTTTCAATCATGCAAAATCATATGTGAACACATCTGAACATTATAAAACCACTGAAAACTTGACTTTGTCTTGATCTGACCTCAAGGTAATGAAAGATCTTGAATGAGATCCATCTCAAAGTCAAGTTTTCAGAACACAACATTCTGAACTGTAGACTTCATATCCTTGCATACAAGCATAGTTTCAAATGGTTCAACCATTATTAACATTGTTTCCATATATGTCACAAGATGTTTTATATTTGAGTTGAGAACCGTGTGGATTTACTTCTCTCCCTTTGTTGGCCTTCGTTTACTGGGTATATTGAAACCAGGATAGGACTTTTTTATGTTTCATGAAGATGTTAACTGAAAGTTTGAGTGACAGATGTTGTAAATATATGTTTATCAGCCTAAGATTTGGTATCATAATGTAATTTTATTCACAGATAAGGGGGAACAATCTCGCAGATTCAGAAAATGTTGCTTACTTTTTTTCATGTCTTATCACTAACCAGCTTTACCACAGGGTCTTGACTAAATGAATTGAATGTGTAAAACATATAGTGATCTGATTGATACTTTGCTATACTAGAAACTAGATCCTGTGAGTTTAGGTATATGCAATCAGAATTTTTGAGACTATACGTCCTAAACTTTAGCAAACAGTCTTTATACTGGAGACGAGGCCCTAGAAAACATCTCATACCATGAGACCAAATCCTTTGAGCTGTATTAGTAGTCATGATCCTTAATGTAGCTTAATTGCTTTTAGTACAATCTAAAAACATTTTAAGTTACTTATTTAAATGTACTTTCATGCTACAAAAAATCTAACTGAATGCACAAAATCTGTGATTTATGTTGATGTAACATTGTACACCAATATCAAATTCTCTTTATCAGCAAGAACAATGTATAGGTGGGCACTGTTAGGGACTCTGTAAGCGACAAATTGGTAGATATGATGGAACTTGCTATGACCAATTAGCCACTTATGCTACTTTAAGATAAGGCCAATGAACAGTTACTATGCTAGAATTACAAGCTCAGCTTTTTAGGTTTCTTCCTCAGTTTATTTTTGTTTGAACCCTCAAGTGTCCGAAGATTGAAAACCTTACAACTTGATTCTAATTTTTTATTTTCAGTTTTCTTTATCCAGATGGTCGGTCGCTGAATCCAGATTTAAGCTATCTGGTACAAGATTCACAAGAGGATCATATCAAAGTGACACAGGAACAGTATGAGTTATACTGTGAGATGGGCTCCACCTTTCAGCTTTGTAAAATTTGTGCTGAAAATGACAAGGATATCAAAATTGAACCTTGTGGTCATTTATTGTGTACACCTTGCCTAACTCAGTGGCAGGTTTGTGTATTTTATATTTATTGATACTGTATTCTGATGTAGGCTAATTTTTCAAACATTACTAGGTTCAGTATTTTAAGGATCTGGAATTTTAAAGTTGTTGTGCCTTTTTTACTTTTGTTAAATTTAACAGTAAATTTTAAAGGGTTTTTTTGACCTTTCGTTCGAGCATAAAAAGAGATGTTTGACAATAATTTTTTTCATCAATGTTAATGTATAATGCAAGATGAATGTTGTATTCAGAATAAGCAATCTGGACTTTGTTTCCCAATGTTTTACTTTCCCATAAACTTAATAAAGTAATTATTCATTTGCCTGCTGTTCAACAAAAAAGGAAAACTGAGCATTGTGATTATTGGGCAAACATTTCATACTCATTTTGAATATATCAGTAAATATCAATTGTGTTCAGAATTTAGTTACTGACTTATATTATTATTAGTAATAACATGTGACATTAGACCCTGAATATATGGCTGTGGCAGTTTTTCTCAAAAAAGATCGGAAGTGAACAAATACAATACATATAGTTAGATATTTTGTGGTATATTTATGTAACTTAGCATTGTTTGATTGAATTTTCCTTGTGTTTAAATATTCATGCAAAATGTTTGGTCAATATTTTGAACTTGAAAGTTGGTAGATTAATGATTGCTTTAGAATTTGAATCCATTATTGGTTTTATGTATACTGGTAGTCAAACTTGAGTTAATGGACACCTGTGAATGTGGATGCAGACTTCATTTGTCATACAGTTATAAAATGTTATTGACATAATAATCCTCAGGCTAAAAACCAGCTTAAAGTCACATTTCTTCAGTCCTGGTAATTGGCTTTGCCCTTGGTTTCTATTATGCAAAAATTGTTTCATAAATAAAGAAAAAATAATAGTTTTCAATCTTTTTGTTGAAGAACAAAAAAAAAGAAACTGAATCTTTATGACAGTTTTGGCATCAATATTTATTTGGTGTTTGTTCTAACATGATTCAGCTTATTGTGTTTATTTATAGGATTCGGAAGGTCAAGGTTGCCCTTTCTGTCGCTGTGAGATTAAAGGTACAGAGTCTGTTGTTGTTGATCCATTTGATCCTCGTCTTACGTCCAGTCGACTTGACTGCAGTTCTGGCGGTACTGGTACCTCAAATAACCTCCCACAGTCGATACACGCAGAACAAGAGGAGGCTGAAGAGTCAGATTCCACAAAGTACTCTCCATTTGATTCACCAAACATGCATCGACATGATCTTCCACCACCTGTTCCACCCAGACGTGTATCGCCGAATCCTTCACCTAACGTTTCCCCATCAAGTTCTCCTAAACTTCCACGGTATGGGTAATGTAGAAATTGTTTTTTTTTTCACTAGAGTTTAATGTTGCATCAACAGCCTGGGTCATTTGGCAACTTCCAGCTTAAACAGTGGAGGAATACACCAGGCATACACATGAGTCAAACCACCAACATTTAAGCTAGCTGGACAGCTTCTTCATGTATGAAATTTCCATGGGATTTAAACAAACAGCAGCAAGGGGCTGATCATATTTTCAATATCAGTCTATATCATGGTTAGAGTCAGCAGTTGCTAGGTGCTGTAATATTAGTGTCCTACCGTTATTCAGCCTCTTAGAATTCATTATTTTATTAAATATTCTTAACTTCATCTTCTAAGTTTCTAATCAGCAGGTCATTGGTTTCAATCTGACATGAGACTTACTAGGCTGAAGACACTCGCTGACAAAATGACTTCATTCTTCATTGTTATAACAGAAACACCAACGACACACATTCTATAGTTTCTAATTCAGCTAACGAGGGGAGACAATATTGACAGATAATATGTAGGAAATATTTTTAAATCACATAAATTAGTTGCATACAAACATGTTCACTCAGCCAGCATGAGCTTAGTGAAGTCATTCAGTGTTGATTTGAGGCAATATTTCAAGCTTGTGAGATAGTATTTATATATATATATATATATATATACATGTATGTTTTGTTAACTTACAGACGCCAGCTACCACCTACACCAGCATTTTCTGATAAAAACCAGGATACCGGTCAAAATTCACCATCAGGACAGCATCAGAAGGTCGCCATCGAGAAACAATCTGACACCGGTAAGTATAAATGATGGGAAGATGTGTTTGGTTGTGGGTAGATTTGGGTTTATTGGTTGCTAGGTTATATTCACTCGTTTTTATACTATGTGTGGACTTTGAACAGGTTCCAACCTTTGTCAATTGTATCTAATGTAAATGCAATGTGACAATCTGGCAATTGTCCAAATCCATTTCCATTTTTTGCTTGTTGCTGACTTTCATTATTTTTGTTAGTTGTAATATTTTAAATCATGTTGATGAAATATGTTTCACAGTAGATAATTTATTAAAATGATTTTTGTGTCATTTTTTGTTCACTACATATGACTGATGGTAATTCAGTATTTCTTTTCTCGATTAATTAATAAAATTCCACTATGAATACCATTAATATGCATAAATTACCAGTAAATGCTGAGCAAGTTGTGTTATTAGAAGTTAGTCTCGGAGATTTCTTCATTTGATTCAGCGTTCATAATTGTGTTAAGGACTTCAAATTAGTGGTCTAATTTTATATTTAATAGTTGAATTTAGAAGTGGTAAGTGAAAACTCTGTGACTTTCTCGAGTGGCTTCAAAATTCTTGTTAATTTATGTTATCTATATTTCAGTTGGCTAAAATCACTTGTTAATGTATATCCCTCTCTGTTCATTGGCTATAGATTCCTCATAAATTAATGTCATTCATCCTTTGATTGGCTAGATACCACATGTTGACTTATGTTACCTCTTGGTTATAAATTCCTTAAAATTTTATTTCATCTATTTGCTGATTGGCTAGAAATTCTTCTTATAGTTTATTATCTGTCTTTTGACTGGCTGATGATTTCCCAGTTGTGAGTTATTGATTCTTGCTGAAGCCTCTAGGCATTCTCTCATTGGGTGTTAATATGATAATTGTGATTCTCAAGAGTAGATCAGATTCTTCTTTTGCTGATTAGAGTTTATTTTTGTTCCTCCAATTAACTCACATTTTTCTTCCTTCTCAAATTTCTACTATGCTATAAGTATTCACCATGTAGCATTTTTTACAAGCAAAAGGGCTCTACCAAATTAATTTCTTGTTCCGCAGGATTTTTTTCAGTAAAAATGGCACGATGGTAACAAAAAATACAATGATAAACAAATAACCTTTATTTTCTGGAAGTTAGGTGCACTTAATCCGATGAACAGGAGATTAATTTGATGCAGCTTAAATTTAATTTGTAATTTCTTAACAACTGTAATTATGGTTATTGAAATATTTCTATTGGTTTTAAAATATTAACAATTTATGCTATGTGGAATAAATGAATGCTGCATTTATTTATAATGTATTTAATATATTTATGAATGTATATTGATTAATTTGTTTCTGTAATACAGAACACATGATTGTATAGCAGAAATGAAATATTTTGGAGAGAACATTATGCATATACTTTCCATGCTTATTTTAAAAATTACATTTCCCTTAATTTCATTTGTCATTTAGGAAAAATATATATGTAGTGTCAGTTAATTGCCCAAAAGTTTTGTATAACTAAGAGACAAAATGTTCCATCAGTTTTTAGTTGTTTTTTGGGGGGGGCTTTTTCATTTCAAAATCAAATAGTTTTGTTCATCAAACCATTCATTCATAAATAATCGAGTTACAGTCCTAATGGAATCTGCTGACTTTGTAATTGTTATTTTTGGTATTATTCTTTATCAAGAAATTACTGATGACAAAATGTTGGTTTACTTAGTATTGTAAACAATAATTATAACCACTATTTACATGTAATTTTTATCTATAGAATTCTGATAATATGTAGTCCAATGATGACCAGTCACTTATCATAACCTACATAATTATAATCAATTAAAGATAATTATTGTGTATGCGTTATACAAGTATTTACTGTAATTAAAACGTAATTATTATCTTAACAGAATCACAGCTTATGTTGCAGTTGTAATCCATTTAATAGCACATATGGGAAAGTGGCTGATTTGCGCATGTTTTTTTGCGTAATTGTGATAAATTCCAGCTTTTTACAGTTACTGATTGCCATATCCTAAGGATAAAAGGAATCACATGTATTTTATCACTTTTTATTGCTTCTATCTTCTATTCATTCTCTTATGACCTTGTATTTACATGGCCAGGTGTATCATATGCCGAACTTCGTTACGAAGTGCCCAACCTAAACACAAAAGCCGAGCGTATGGAGACAGCATACAGTACCCCACCCCCAGGAGTGCATGCGGTCAATAGATCCGATAATGTACACCCGGGGTATACATCAAACATGCAAGGAGGTGAGAATCAGTGAGAAAATTTGCCGATATGGCGATAATGGCCATTTATATACCATTGCATGTATTTGTTGTTAATGTTTTGCAGAGCTCACCAAAGTCCTAGAGTCTCCCTTTAATTTGTTTTTCTCAATTCTTGATCCATGTCAAACACCTAATTTGCTCAATCTTCCTTGAAATTATATTAGAGATGTACTGTAGAATATTCACCTCCAAGAATCTTGCATACAATTCTTTCAGTGTGACTATTTCCGATTTGTCATTTTATATCAGTTCCATATATAGAAATTAAACAAAATATCTGTCTTCATGCAAAATTTCTTTAGTCTTGGTGTATGATTATTCTGGCTGTTTGTGTTGTAATGGTAATATGGACAATCAGAAAAAGATTTTATTTCTCTTTTTAATATTGTGTTTTTACTTAATTAATCAAGTAACAAATGGACAAGGTGGGCTTGTGAAACATCTGACATTTTTCTCAACGCTTTAATGTAAACATAGTTTTAGTCGCAAGAATAATAATAATTTGCGTGGCATGTTTGTGTGTGAGCACTTTTTGTGCATGTTTTATGTTGTTTGTCACCTCCACTCTGTTTGAGATCGTACTGTAGTCTTAGTCTGTACCAATCCTATCAATAACTTCTCTGGTATCCATGGGAACCTCTATACATTCTTCTTTGATAATCTGGAAATATTGACAATTTAAAAAAATTCTGTATTCTTTTGCTTCCATTGTAAATAACTTATCTAACAAATGAACAGTGGCATGTTGTTATTTTGCAAGCATTTAATTGGTTCATTTATTGTTGAATGTGTGTACCATTATGCATTATGTGTACATGGATTCTTTGATTCTAAGCTTAAAATAGGACATGCTGTGCATGATCTTGTATTTCTGAATTTAACGCATATTTATGATATCATTGTACATTGGATTCTGTGGGTTTTTTTCTGAATCACTATGTGGACAGATAGTGTCTCATCAGGGTAGTTGAATAGTTGAGATTAGTATGAATATTTCCAACAATATTCTACTTGTTACTACCTGCCGCTTTTTGCTCATTATCTATATTTAATATCATATTTTTCCCTTGTTTTATGTTTCATCTTATTATTCCCATACTTTCCTTCTATAATTTCTCTAATTTTTAGTTCACCTGAGCACAAGGTGCTCACTGTGAGCTATAGTGATTGCCCTATCTGCTGTTGCGTGACATTTGTCATGTGTCATCAACAATTGTATCAAATGAAATCTTCTCTGAAACTACCTGGCCAATGTCAATCAAACTATACAGGAATGATCCTCTACAAACAATTTACAAATGATGCTGGGATTGAAATTGACTTTTCCCTGGAGGTTTGTTCTACATGAACTTATATCAGGAAAACCTTTAAAATCATTTTGGCCAAAACTACATGGCCTTGAGCTTAGATATTCAGTGTGTAATATTGTCTAATTGTCCTTTACTAAGATTGATCGAATTATATTCCTGTGTATAAATTGGTTCCGCCCTTAGAGTCACTTGTTTACCAAGATGTGAATTCATAAGGTTATTCAGATGAGCAATCTATAGAACCATCATGGCCCTCTTGTTCCCTTTAAATATTAATAATATTTGTGTATTCTGGGTACTTACGTACATCATATGTATATGCTTACATGTAGTATTATGATATTTGCTAGCATAAACTGACTTCTTAAGCTCTCAAAAATTTGCTTTATGTTTAGTTTGCTATCTGCTTACATTTAACAAATTTATTGCTTGCAATATTTTATAGAAGTCTCTGCTGGCAAATTTATACATTCAAATCAAAGTGGAAATGCTACTAAACTTTAGAGAAACATTAGGCCTTTTTAACCAGATGGGTTGGCCTTTATTCAAAGGTTTTGCGGTGCTATTATTGACACATGTATGCTAAAGAGCGACTGAGTATCAAATTGCTATTAGCTCAGGTTAGACTGTATGCACTCACTGATTTAATTGTTATAAATATATTCTATTTCTGTAATATACTTTATTTTTTGTATTGTACACAATTTTTATTAATTTTAAGTTTAATTTCTTGTCAGTGAAAAGACTTATGTCCTTAAAGTTCAGAAATGTTTATAAAAACTTCTGAAGAAGGGTTGTTACAGATAAATTCATGCTTTCTTACGTAAAAATTCATTAAATAGAGGGTTGCTACAGATAAATTCTTACTTTCTTACATAAAAAATTCGTTAGAGGGTTGTTACAGATGAATTCTTGTTTTCTTACGTAAAAAATTCATTAAATGGAGGGTTGTTACAGATAAATTCTTGTTTTCTTACATAAAAAATTCATTAAATGGAGGGTTGTTACAGATAAATTCTTGTTTTCATACTTTGATGTTTTCTCTGTAATTAATGCTAGAAATAACCATGTGTTGTTAAGGAAAAAAATGAATTTGAATACCAGTCTCACTGTACTCTCTTGCTATTAGTCAATTTTAAATTTGCTCTCATAACTGACCAATAAGTTTCTTCTATTTTGAGATTGGTCTCAAATCTCAGATGTATAGACTCCCACTGCAGTCATCACATGGTATAAGTGATAATACATACATACTGTACATACTGCATATTTTATGTGCAGAATTAACACAAGGCAATGTTGTATGTTAAAGCTGCTTGTTGGTTCATCTTGTTAACTAATCTACTTTAAATCTAATTTTTAGTTAAATCTTTTTTAAGATTTTTAATTTAGTTTGAATCTGGATTTATTTCAATCATTTTTGTGTAAGTCATATGTAGTACTTGTGACACAGCCTGTCAAATTACATGGATGAAAGTTTCAGCATGTACTGGAATGTATTTTATTTGGTAAAACAAAATTTGTAATACTGCATTATAACAACTATATATTATGTTCTTATTTAAACTTATTTAAATCCAGATTTGAAATTTTGTTTCCTCTTATAATTGTAAGGCATTAGGTAATTCTGTATTTTAATGGGCATATTTGTTATGTTCAAGTTCATTATATACATACTCATTTCCTGTTGTATTTGTAATTTGACTATTATAACAACAGACAAGTAATAGAATACATATATATATGTATATAATGTATGTATCCTTGTATCTTTTTCCCCTCTCCGGATAATGCTTTCTGCTTAGCTTACATGCTTGCTACATATATGCATTTTCTATGACGTTTTACAGGAACTATTTTCTCTGTGACAGGGAACTCCAAGACAGCTTTACACAGAGTACCCAGTGAATACGATGTCCCGCCATTACCAGCACCCAGAGGACGCAATACACCAACTTTTGAATCAAAGTAAGTAATACCTCTTAGGGCGTCTTCAAAAAATTGCTGGTTTCAGCAAAAAATCCCATTTTTTTTTAAATTTTTTTTTCTTAATGATGATATTCTTGAAGTGGAGAAATGTTTGTGTTGAAAAACAAAAACAGTTTTAAGTATTGACAGATATTTTTTTTTAAAAATTTTTTTTTGATATATGCAATGCTTTCATTTTCAGGAGAAGTCCAGACGCTAGCTGTTCGGGGGAAATTCCACTCCCTCTACGACGGGAAAAGTTACGAGAAAACCATGATGTAAATAAAGAAAATAGTATTCTGGATAGTATTAATGAGGAACATGTAGAACTCTTAGTTGGAAAAGGTTACAATCGACTTAAAGTTGTGGAAGCATTACGTGTTGCCAAAAATAACATCACAATGGCCGAGGAAATTCTAGAAACGTTTGTCAAACAAACTTAGCTAACTATGAGCTCATAAAATATAATTGTGCTATATTATATAATTGTCTATTTTCTTATATAAGTTTTTTTAATATTATATTAAAGTGCTGGTTTCACAATTGAATCAATTGTATTCACAGCATATATTCTTGTCTAATTCACATTTTGTGTATGTGTTTCACATGTTTGTATATAGACTTTGTTATGTCATTGAGATTCCTTTAAGGTTTTATTTTGTCTTGAAACCACATTTTTTTCTGTCTAAATATTTTTTATCAACCTTAATGGTATGATACAATCATTTTCAGAATAATATAATATTATATATAATATATTGCTCATTGTAGTAAAACTAGTATTTGTTTGCCCAGTATGCACTAAAATCTTGTCTTAACAATTCCCTTAAACTCTATATTTTCACTCTATTTGAGATTTTACTAAAATCAGTACATACAAAGAAAGTTAGGTAGTACCACATTTTAAGAAAATCTTAAATTATGAGTAAATACTTTAGTTTGTGTGTTTGTTGGGATTTGAGAATTTTGTGAATCTGGTATCTGGATTTTAACTCCAAAGTTGTGCCGAATTATTCTTTAGATGCAAGCAGTTTCATATTCTTTGTATATCCATGGGCATGTGTTGATAATTCATTTTTTAAAAAGGCCAATAAAAGTTTCAGAAAATATCAAGCAACATAATAATATATTGTTGCAATGAATGTGTATTTTTTGCGTCTGTTTTGGCGATTAATTTAACCACACTGACTGTCTGTAAAATGTATGTCTGTTAAAATCTTTATATCTCAAATTAGAAACAGTTTCAGGGATTTCAGCTTCTGCTTTGTACAAATATGTACCATGACTTACTGAAATCCATGAGAGAAATAGGTTCAATAAAGGACTAGACTCAAGATTCATTCTCCACCATTGAAGTTGTAATAAACAGTAAAATTATAAAATGTATTAATGATTTGAATGCTGTGTTTTTTGTCTACAACACTTGCTTAAGTCTTCAGTTGAAATATCTGATCAGGTTGTCCTTAAAAAGATTGTTGGTTTTCAGTTGCGCAACCAACTCGTTCAAAAGTTGACTGACCCAAAAAAAATTTCAGGATTTTCACAAAACATTTTCTTTGTTCAAGCTTTTAATTTTTAATACAAGCATATAATGTTAACAAATAAAGTATCTTCCTATCCACTGTGTAAAAGTTTTGGTCACATAACTGCAATTTAAAGGTTTTAGGGTTTTCTTTGTATATTATGATTTCTGTTGTCAGACAGGAGTTGTATATATTTAAAAACCACCTTTACTGTCTATAAGAATTTCTCTGTCTATGGCCTTTAATTTTGTCTTCCTTAATTTATATTTGATAAATAAGGCTAGCTTCCAGTTAAGATGTTGTACATCAAATGTAAGAATATAAGGCATTCTGTCTACTTGGGATGTGCATTACCTTGGTACAGTGTTATAAAACTTGAGATCCTTTTACTCAAATATTATTTTCTTCCTCGATGTAGTTCAGACCAACATGAATTTTGACCATACATGGGTAAGATTGATTAATAAACTTGTATACAATATACTGTTGATATGGTGATACTGTTGTGTCATAATCATCTTGAGAATATTGAAGATAGATTGTTTTTCTCTGAATTGAGAGATCAATCTTAAGTTGTATAACCTTGATCGTAGAATTTTTTACTATTCAACTGTCTCAATTCAGTATGGCATTAAATTTCCATGTAATGAAATTGTACCTGAGGCTAGAAAAAAAATAGTAGTGTGTATAGTTACTTTACCCAAAAAATTATGGTAGGTAGGTTTGAAATCTTCTCTAATTTTTTTCTTAACATACTTTTCATGCTGTTGAGGTATGGTCATCCTGAAATGTTTTCATACTTTGGAATTTGCTGTTAGAAATTTTAGGGTTAGTACCCAAAAAGATGGGGTCAATTGGGTAACTGTAAACACAGTTAATTTTGTCTTACCTGATTAGGGATTGCACAGTGGACATGTTCACAGTATTCAGTTTGTTAACATAATGGTATGTTGCATATAAATTATGCAGATATGTTCCATCATTGTCCACTCTTTTCAGTTTTTCATGCAATTTTACCATATTTCTTAAAATGGAGGTAATTCCATTGATCATTTGTTTCCATTCTGAAATAATGCATTAATTGGTTTAATAATATACAATTACTGGTATTGCAATCATTATGTTTGTATTATAGTTGTTTTCTTGTGATATTTGGTTAAATATTTTTCTGTTGTTATTTTCTATATAAAGCTTGGTTCATATCTTAACATTCATTCATCTACAAGTCATCCTATTTTTACTAAAATGTATTATAATTATACTGTTGTATATATTTGTCTGTTGTAAATACTAATTTGATTGCTAAAAACAATTATTATTGTTATTTTAATAAAAAGATTAATTTAAGCATTAAATCATTTTTTTTCTGTGTATGCAATATTTTGGTCAGCAATTTTAGCCCACTTAATCAGTAAGTGTGATCATTTTAGCTGGTAAGACTTAGATCAAATCATAAAAATTGTTTTATTTCCACTTCCTACATGATATTCACAGCACTCGTTAAGAATGTTCTTCACGTAATGCTAACATTTACTAGAAAGTTCAAAATGAGGTCATGTGATGTAAAAAATTGATCACCTGGTTAAATGATAGAAAATTCGGGTTAATGCTGAAGTAAATAAAATTTCTTTCATTTAGGTTTTTTCTTTAAATCACATGTTCTATACAAACAAAGCATCATATAAGACTGTGTTTGTTTTAGTTGTGATGCTAACTTAATATGTGTGTTCACATATTTTTTAAATCATGCATTGGATTGTCCATAATAAACCTTCTGCACCCAATTGTATAAACATTGGTTAACTTTAACCACTGGGTTAAATCATAGTTTTGGTTAAAATTTTGGTTAAATTGTCGATTAGCTGTTGTAGAAAATTTTGTTTAAGTTTAACCAAATTTTGTTTTTGTTATAGCTCAAATAAATCAAGCCCAAGTCTACGATGCTGGTTAAATCTTAACAGAAACGGTTACCAGTACCAAAATGGCAGCCCTTTTTAAATGTTTAAATGATTTTTTCAATGGTTAAATTTAACCTTGGGTTATATTAACCATTTGGTTCAAGTTAACCAATGTTTGTGCAATTGGACGCTGATATATAGCTCAGCTGTATTAAAATAGAAGACTGATATTCTTACATAAGATTCCCTAAAAAAGTCCTTGTGGCATGATATATTTTTTCAATTTGTTGCACAATTGTTATAATGAATTTTGGGATGAAATGAAGGTAATTTGACCAATTAATAAACAGGTATGGTAGATTGAAGACTTTTGTATTTCACAAAAAGAATGGTCATTTATTTGGGATTATTTAATATTTGTTGGTTATTTAAATACTTCTGTATCGTATGTCAACAATACTGTAACTCCGATTTTTTTTCTCTTGCAACATACAATACTAAGATATGATTGTATGGTTTTTTTTCTATGATTTGTCTTCCTTACAAACTTCTGATATTTGTATTGATAAATAATGAATGTCTCTGTTTATAGCATGACAGTGTAGCATTATGACACGTGTATTCAGAACTATATCATGATGTGAAATTATATCATAACGTTCAATATGTAACTTACTTGACAGACTCAGTCTGTATTCATCAGTGCAAATATAGACCATGTTGTGTCATCCAATCTAACCTGATTTTTGTGGGAGCCAGGAAATATTTGTAATTGGTGTTTTATCAATTTAGTTATGTTTAGTTCGTTTTGCAAGTTTCTGCATAACTTTACAAAATTTAATACACTTGTTACATTTGCACAAGTGATGCATTTTTGATAGAGTCAGTCACTGGTCTTGAATTTGCGATATTTTCAATTCAAGGAGCTTGTGATTTAACCAAAAAATGAAATGTAATACTTCCAACATTTTGATCACACTACAAATATCCTTGATAAATCTGTTGGAATTGTTTGAAATGAACTATCCTTTAATTACCTTTTTATGCATGCTTAAAATATTCAGATTCATTTCTGGTAATTATAAGTTGAATTAGTTTTTGGTCTGTTTAAATTGTTCGTTAGGCTGTTTGTGAAACAGTGAAAATTGTGATTAGTGCTTTTTTATTTAAAGTAGTGCTATATTCAAGAACACTAACTCTACTGTACAATAATATGTACCATGTGCTTGAAAACTCTGAATAACGCTGCCTTTTGTTTACATCCTAGTGAACACTTAATGACTCATAGAACACTATTGCATTGGCCTCAAATGGAATTACTGAAATCTGTTGATCAGATTGTGTATGATTTTTGTGATTATATTTTGTAGATGTATACATGTCTAATTGTTTGTTAATTTATTTCATGTACAATATTTTGATTTTACTCTTTACTTGGACATTGAAGTGCTTGCGTGTAAACTATGATTGCTGAAGATCTCTGAATTAACGGAGCCGTGATGTTAATGTGATGTGATGGGCAAAGGATTAATCCATGTTAATGAGGCAATCATCATTACTCATAAGTATTCACAATTAAATCCGAAGTATGATTAGTGGGATGTGAGAAAAAAAGGATGTGATATGAATCTTTATGGGCATGAAACAAAACTCGACTTGGAGATGGATCAAAAAGGGGGAAAAACAATACTGCACTATAAATGAAAAAAGAAATTTATAATCCATGATTCACCTGTCTCTGGTTTCTAGACCCTTTGGGACTTATATCATTCAATAAATGGGATAAACCAAAATGAGGCACTTCCCAAAGGATATGTAATTATGGCATAAACCTTGGAAATAATCATTTTTCTGTTTAAATCATAATACAAGTAAACACTTCTTTGTTCATTTCAAGTTTCATGTTATATTATCATTCTTATTTCATTTTCTATTTTGTAAATCATACAGCACACATATATTAAATACTACTGGTTTTGTATCATGATGTTATTTCCATTGTTTTGACACACCTTTCTGTATATCAATCATTGATTATACCTTATGAATTTATCTTTTAAAATTAATTGTATCTAAATGTATTATCTAATGGTTTAGTGATTAAATGATATATTCAATACATAATTTGTATTAACCATGGCTTTTTTAAAGTTGGTTTGGTCACATGTTTTGTCACTGAATTGAAAAAATTTCTTATATCATATATTGATTCACCTGGTGTTGTATGTTTTAAACATCATCAATATAGGTGATGGATATTGCCTTTTAATGCAAATATCCGACAAATGAACAATTATAATTATAACATCATTATTTTATAATTGTACAATTTTTCATTTTTTTTAAACATACTCATTTGACATTTCCGTAAGATACAACTAAAACCACTTTTCACTATACTCTCTTAATATTAACAAGTTTTGTAGGATCACCAAAATTTAAACATTCAGCAATATTATTTGAATTATACTGACACTACCAGTATCTAAATCTTTTTTCTTTCACATTTTGATTTTATTTAATTTTCTTTGGACTGATTACTTTTCTGTGAAGTTTTCAGACATTTAAAACAATGGATTCTCATTCTGTCTTCCTTCCTTATTAGCATTTTACTTTGATTTTCACCAATTTTTGAATGATTTTTTGCTGGATTGTGGTATCTTGGATTAGGATATTGTCTTCTTAAACAATCTTATAACAAATTGTAAAAAGTACATACAGTTATGTTAAATGGTGCTTTGAGGAATGATTTAAGCTGTCCTATAATCTGAATCAGTTATTGTTCCGCAATGTGCCACTGTCTGATAAAATACTGACATCTTTCTCTTACTTTTAGTATTTATATTTCTTTTATTGCCCGTACTTAACATAAAGAATTGAAATTTTCTCTTCCTCCCTCTCAATGCATTACACTGAAACAAAAAATGATTTTTTTTGTATACTGTATTCTCAGACCTTAAAAAGGGTGGAGCAATTTTTGTCCTATGAAATTCAATATGTATCTTTCAGTTCGCTTTATTTTTGGTATCTGTACAGGAGCTCCATGTTTTTAGGATATCTTTAAAGGGTTAAGAGCATTTACTTACTATTGAGGATTATGGTAATTATATTCTACTGTGCACAGCTAATCTTTGAAAGTGATTGACATTATGACGTATAGTTCACAACTATTTCATAAAGGTAACCCTAATACTAGTAAATATAGATAAACTGATTTTCAAAAATATTTCCAAACTTCTATTTCCAAACTTTTATGATGTATTGAGAGTATAGATATAGGGTTTGAGGTTCTTGTACATCTCCATTTTGAAACCAGACTCAAAACTCAGGCCTCTGATTGGTTGTTATTGTTCTCAGTCTAAAATTTAGTCAATGACAGTGTTTTATTCTTAAACTGATCTTAGATCTTGGTTTATAATCCATTTTAGAAACCAGTCAATTAATGCAGTCTTGTCAAGAGTCAATTTTGTAACTGAGCCAATAACTAGCCAATCAGATTCAACTGGTTTAGACTGGTCTTCATTCTGCAGATTTTTATCAGAAGACCAAGATGATAGGGAAATATGTATTGCAAAGAATGAATGTTTTTGGTGTAGATCTGACCCTTGCTGTTGAATGATTCACATTGTATACTATAAATAGAGATAGAGAGTTATTTTTTGTTATTGACTGGCATGTAAGCTTAAAATTTCAAGAAAATAAATTGATAACATTTATTAACAAGTTTCTTATTTTTCTTTATCAACAATGGTTTGTTAGATGGGGAATAGTATACGTTTAGTTCCTTGGTTTGAAATCAAAGGTACTAATACTTCTCTTAGTCAAATGGAAATTAAGAATTACATTGTTCTATGATTAACAGCTCATTCTGTCTCACAAGTTATATTCTTCTACATAAGTTACATCTGAATAGTAACTAGGTAACATGTAAATCTAAATTAGAATGTTTAGGTATTTGGATTCCTTTGTTTTTTAGGTATCAACAACAACAGGTGCGAAGTCATCAGGCTCTGTAGTAAAGTCCCATTTGAACCTTTTGGTTAAATGTTCACGGAACTTAAAACCTCGTTCACGGAGTTTTGTATCTCCATTACCTTCGTCTAAGTTAGAGAAAAATTCTTGCAGAGTCGTTGTCAAGAAATTGTTTGCAGATACAATGTCCACAAAAAAATCTTCAGGAATTTCATAGACTTGAAAATGAAGAACTGTGATAAAATCCATGAATAAGTCACCCCTGGTATTCAATGCAGATTCACTACTACACAACAAATGTACCAGCTTTTTCCATTGGTCAAAAGCATCATAAACTTGACCAATCAGAAAACAGATAAAAGAAAATTGGATTTCTCCCAGAATTCCATGTACATCCTCTGAATAGTCTGATTTCAGCATAGTTTCTAAAACATATGAGGAATCCATACTGTGCTTTGTGATTTCCTGCGGAGAAGCTCCATCAGGGTACCTTCGCTTTGGAATTTTTGAGAATTTCATCTCTGTACCCTCCACTGTGATCAGATCAGGTAAACCATCAGATTTTTCCTGAAAAATATATTCAAACATATTTTAGAATCAAAGGATACACATTAATTTATCATTTTTTCACAGCACATGTATTACTATCAAATGAAAGTTTTCAGATTTCAAATATTTTAGATAACGATCTAGAGCCTAATGCCTTTAAAAATATAATTTTTACCTGATCTGTTAGTTTTTCAGCTGCTGCTTCTTGTCTTGACTTACTATTGCTACAAGGTGATTCAAACTGGGCAACGGAATATATTGTCCCACATTCAGGCTGTAACCGTTTAATCAGATCATCTGTAATGTGATTGGTCAATGACACCCACTTCTTGTAACTAAAAATTAAACAATATGAGAGAAAATTTGATATTATAATGGCTTCGCACAATATTCAAATAATGTCTAACTTGCATTCATTATATATAGTATATAATGAATTCATAACAATGACAAACATATAATATGATTTTCAGGGTAAGAATGAAAAAATAATACAAAATATTGCATGATAATGTATAAATAAACAAAAGAGAATTTAAGAATAATATCATAATTACAGACAGACAGCGCTGAATATTGGAAATAAAAAATGGTCACAAAGATATACACAGTAGTGTAATGATTGTTTTTATTTGAGGTTTTTTTTTGTTTGAATTGACTTTTTCTCATTCATTTATTCACAAACACAGATCTGTTACCCCAGTCTGTGAGCAGAATACCTCAAATAAATTTCTTAATTTCCCAGCACTAAAATAACATTGATGCATTTTATTCACAACTACAAACAGTATTTTCCAATAAATCAAACCTTTCATAAGGATATGGGCCCAGAAATTGATCTAATTCTTTTATATTTGATTCCAGTCTGTCTTGTTCTTCAGTTGACACTTGTCCTGGTTGTATGTCTAATAATGAAAAAAAGTACATTTAGGGGGTAGCATTTTTTTCAAATTACAACATGGTTAAAATGTAGTGATACAATATCACACCATTTGTTATACCACTTTACTGGTACTTGCAATATGTGAACACACATATATATGTATATACACATCAAATGGAAGAATACTTGAAGAGAAACCATGAAAACAAATTACAACATAAATTTACTACAAAAACAATCGCATTTCTATTTATAAAAAGTTTACAATTAAAACAAAATATCACAGGCCATTATAATTACATACAAATAAATATATTCATGAAATAACCTGATAAAACATTCATTCTTGATTAGTACTTTCTCACCTTCATTATATTTATCCCATTTCTTGACTAGCATTTCCTTCTGTTTGAAGTTATAATAAAACCCTGTTCTCATTCCATTTGTGTGGTTAGAATTTTGGGCACTGGAAAAAATTATATCAATGCATAAATGAGACATTATTTATACATTATTCCTCTTCGAATCATCTTCTCACAAATCTTACATTTATTGGAATGCTTCATTACTTCACACAAAGCTTAATTTTTCTATTAGGCTAAAAAATAGACTCATTTACAATTACTTGCTAAAAATAGGGTAGGAAGATCGCAAAACTTCTCTTTTCTAATTTTTTTTCCAAACAAACCCTTCATACTTTGGATGTATAATTTCTGCCCAAACATTTTCATACTTTCAATTTTGCAGCTAGAAACTTTAGGATTGATGCTAAAAATAAGGTTGGTTGGGTAACCATAAACACATATCTTTTTCAGGCTAAGCCTTCATTAAAACAAAGGATTTACTCTTTTGTTACTAGTACTCAGAGCAACAAAGTTTAATAAGTTTATCAGAATGTTATGATTAAATACTGCAAAATACATTGTTGCCTCTAAAACCACATAACATTACATGAATTCATGTAATAATAATACATGATTATAAAACACTGACAAGAGTATCCTTTTTTCTAATTCTAATAATGCAATCCCTACAAAATGTGTAAAGTTTCTTGAGAAAATATCTATTACCGGTACTCAGAAATTGAATTCTTTAAAAAAAATTAGTGAACAGAAATTCGAAATTCATTACATCATGTCAGATACATGTCACAGCACAGCGTACAATATGATATAACACATTCTTCAGGATCTCTACCAGTAACTTATTAAACAAAGGATAATTTTATGAGGTTTCTAGGGAAAAAATAACAGATTAAACAATAAAATAACACAGAAAAGATTAAACAATAATACATAAATTTACTCTGCTGTATGGATTTTCTAGAGAGCTAAATGTAGGTAACTTTGCATTGAGTAAGACCAAAATTATTCTAGTGGATAATCATGCTAGTTGAGCCAAATATGAACTACTGTTTACCTATAATAAACAAAGTGTATTCCTGGAGGGATCATCTTAACACCACGGAACTTAGGCCCAGTGGTCCATGAGTTATAATCAATGCCAAACTCTGAACCTTCAGGCATATCAAGAAGAACAAAAGTTGCTCCTTCACGCATCAAAACCTTAGCTGTTTCTTTGTCCATGTTTTATAGAATGGTCTGAAATGATCAAAAATACCTACATAAAAGTAGTATTAGTATTGGAATTAACAAGTGAATGAACTTTTTTCAAGTAGGTTCAATCTTCATCAACTAAAATCTGTCAACTTAATCTGTTGGTTTGTAAAGAAAATAGGTAATATGCTACTTTAATCAAACTACAACAGCCAGTTAAACATCTTCAAATGAAAAAATGGTTCTAGCCATGCGAGAATATAAAAACAAAAACCATAATAGCTGATTTAGAGAAATGGCAGTATGCAATACAGCTGACATCATTTTCTTTATTTTTTAAAGGTTGGATTTCATCTCGCCATTAAGAG
This sequence comes from Lutraria rhynchaena, assembly GCA_008271625.1. Taxonomy (NCBI): domain Eukaryota; kingdom Metazoa; phylum Mollusca; class Bivalvia; order Venerida; family Mactridae; genus Lutraria; species Lutraria rhynchaena. The sequence continues at coordinate 519,461 of VIBL01000188.1, forward strand.
AGCTACACAAAGATATCTCAGGTGTAGCCACGTAGTCACGAATACAGACTGTAGATGATCACACAAATTTCAAAACGTCTCGGATGATTAGGCCACATGAATTATACAAACCAATTTTGTTGTCCGAATTCGTCAACGACTGGAGACATCTATTAATCTTCAAAATGCTCGCGAAGTGGTAAGGTAATAATTTACAAAAATAACTTACCAAACGTTTAACTCTTACACTGCTTATCCATAAATATGAAAACGTAATTCGAGCGTTAGAAAAGCAAAAGAAACAAATGGCGTAATTTGATAAAGGGAAGTAACTATGCAAGTAATGTTTAATTCCCGCAATACCGGACGGTAAGTATTAGAAAGCCTCTTTTGTTTTTCAGCAATACACGAAGAATCGACGTAAAATGTTGAATGACTTTTTCTATGAATTAGCCAGAGTATTTTCAGTACTAGTATATTTGTATATATACAAGTAATGACAAAGAAATACTACCTTCCTAACAATTGTTGTTAGTTTGCGTAGCGTACTTGCAAGCTAATATTTTTTTAAGGACGGCCTCATAATCCCATACAAGTTCATTTAACATTTCTTTATCGATTTACACATTGTTCACTATGACGGAAGGCAATTTCCGCGAAATTCCGACGCCGTCAAATTACGCATGTATATGAATCATCACTTACAGTGACACATTATTCAGTTGAATTGTATTGAGTGATTAAGTAAGGTCATACTTAAAAATGGTTTGCGGTTGGTAGGTAGGATTTTTTCTGAAGGAAAACTAGAAAAATTGTCAAAATCGCGAAACATATTTGGGTCTTGTCGGTAGGGGGTGAATGAGGCAGTGGCGGGATTGTAAATTGACAACTTTTTAACGATGGCTTAAGTGACTTCGTTTATCTCTGTCACGCAGTACAACATGTTCGTGTATAGAATGATAAAACAAAGTTGACAGAGTTAGCTTTGTTATCATCACTTACGCAATACAGTACAACCTCACCTTGCGGACACGCTTCAATTACGGACACCCCGGTATTAAGGACCGTTTTTGAGATCGCTATCAGTTTTGTTCCTCAAAGTTGCCTACTTCATACTTACATGTACATTCCACAGCTGAACCCCACAATTATTGAGACCTCGCAATGAGGTTTTATTGTACATACGAAGACAATTCAGGCTAACTTTGGAATTTTGCTGGTTTGCAGTTACGCCTCCAACTAAAATCAAACTACCCCAATTATTTTAGCTCTGACAATTTTTTTCGTTCCCTATTTCAGCTTTTCGTTTTCAGATCGAGCAATATTATATTATTAACAAAATAAAAGAAAAAAACAAAAATGACTACCTACACACAGTTAAAAGTTTGGCCGCAAAACCGCTTTGAACCCGTACAGATAACAATCACGTTATCATCACTCAACCTGACTGTCCGTTCTCTAGTCCGTTCACGAATGAAACCTTGAACTTGAACATGAAGGTATCTTGTGAACATTTAACCCCGTGTATACTAGTATATAAATTAAACATTTTGTGAAACAGTATGTAGTTGGGTGTATGCAGACCGATCAAAACTGGATACTATTGACAATTTTCTAGATTATTCACAATTCTGTCAAATGAACAACCGTTAATAAGTTGATATTTCAATCATTGGCTAATATGGGTTCACCGAGCAGGAAAATACTGATAGCTATTGATGGCAGTCACCATTCTCTTCGTACCTATAATTGTGAGTATACATTTAGTTTGTGTATTTTTTCTTGACTTAACTAAAATAATTTATCTATTGAATAGCTTTCATTTAGTCATTTATTATTCAACGGTTATTTGTGAGCAACACGTTTGTAGTGGTCGTTGTATTTAATTTGACAATATCTTATATTCAATTATGCACGTCGGAGATTACTAAATTAAAGGGAGGCAACCGCTAAACAAATTTAAATTAGATGCGCGTAGCGGTTGTCTTTCTTGGCGTTATGCATAAAAATTGTACGGTGAATTTATAGGCGTGAAATCATTTTCTTTATATATTTCCTATAAAAGCAATTACACACACACGTATATATGTTAACTTGATACTACATTATTTGTCATGATATTACACAGTGGTGTACTTCACAGAGTCGATTTATAACAAACATCTTGTATTTACTTTTCTTTGCTGGAGTTTAACGTCGCGACAACAGCCAGAGTAATTTGACAACTTTTTAAACTGTAATGTTGGTGGAGAGCCACAGGCATACACCTGAACAGAATCACCGAACTTCTGTAAGTTAGCTGGACAGCTCCTTCACAAGTGAAATTTTTACCCAGGTGGGATTCAGACTCATAGTGATAAAGGGCTAATGAGTCAGGGGACATGACAACTCTACCACGTGAATGAAATAATACCATTTCTTTCAGATTATTTGAACAATATTCGACACGATGAGGACGAAGTTCTGCTGGCTTGGAACATCGATCCACATCCGGCGTCATATGGCAGTAAGGATTCTTTTAGGTTTATAAATACAATGTAAATGCATACGCTTTACTTTTACCTTGGTCGAAAGTGCTTGTCTTTAAAATGCGAGGACCCTATGACAAAAATCGACTAGGTTGTACTTACTTTGACGGCAAGTTTAGAATTACAGTCAAACCTGTGATCAAAGGCCACCATTGAGAGACGAAATGTGGCCTTTATTGGCAGATGACCTTTGTTCGAAGGTCAGTTTGTTCTAAACAATCAGTGACGAATTTCAAAGAATGGCCTTTATTCGCATGGTGGTCTTCATTCATAGGTGGCCGCAAACACAGGTTCGACTGTAAACGAAATTTAAAAGCGCCACGAAATTCCCCGAAGATTCACTTTCAGAAAGACAAGGTCATTTCATAATTGTCTTAGTTGGGAAATATTGAGTCTCATTGCCACGATCACAAACAAATGCGTGAGAAACTGAATTTTAATCACATGAGACGTGAAAAATCGTATCATAACCTATGTAAAATTCATAATTTAGACCACCCTTAAAAATGTTGATGTCTGGTTGCGCGACCCAAAATTTATCAGTAACTGGAAACGAAAATCTTGACTAAAGAACGAAAGAATAGTCAAAATCTCTGACAATGTTTGAGTCGGGTTGGTGGGTTAATGAATCGATGGCATAACTGCAAAAACAACATTTTTAAGAATGGCCTTAGTACTACACTTTAAAATAATACATGTATGTTTTTTTCTAACAGCGGTCAATTTGATGACTGGTGATCCTGATATTATTACGAAAGCATTAAATGAACATGTGGTCCACATTAAACACACCATCAACAACTTAGAAAAGATGCTCTCTGATAACCAGGTACATTCAATACCTTTTACAACAAGAAATCTATATTTCTTTGCGATATTCAAATGTTTCATTGGCCTTCTTGTAGCACATGTACAGTTTTTGTTGCTGTTTCGTTTTGGTTTAGTTTTTTTGTTTGCTATCATATACTGTACATACATGTACACTTGCAAGGATCTGCTTTGTTTGTTTGTTTGTTTTTATGTGACTTATTGTCACTGGGGTTTAATGCCGTTTCCCAACAATTTTTCAGTTATATACGGCGACCGGTTCACCTAACCAGTTTTCCTGGATTGTGTACTAACCAGTACTAACTTACCCTTCCACAAGGAGCCGGCAACTCCTCCAAGTATGGAGGAAAATCGACATTTTTGTCAAATTTTGTAGAAGGGTATGACATGCCGCGACCAGGATTCGAATCCGGATCTCCAGGTTACAAATCCAGCGCACTAACCACTGGACCACGGCCGCGGCCCTGCAAGGATCTGCGCACGAGTCAAATTGAGAATTGGTGCTAGATTTACATTCTTACCGTCATGTATATACATGTAAATAACTTTATTTGATGGATTGTTGATAGTACATGTATATACATTCAGTCAACACGTTTTTGTGTTTGAGAGTATAAACATCACAGAAAACAAAATACATATTTCGATGAACATGTACGGAATAATGAATTACGAGATAGTAAACTGTAATCATGTCATTTAAACATTTATGCTGTACAGTCTTACATAGCAACCACCTCAATAGTAGACCATCTTGTTATAACGACCAGTTATTTTCGGACCGATTTCAATAACTCACCTATAAACCGGGAGAGATCCGATTTTCAGCGATTGTTCTGTATTAAATAATTGATTACTTTCAGATCTCCGGGCGAGTATTACAACTCCACAACAGTCGTCCCGGTGAAGCCATCATCCAAGCGGCTACAAAGGAAGAGGTTGATATGATAATTGTCGGAAGTAGAGGGTTAGGTACAATCCGACGAACAATCTTAGGAAGTGTTAGTGATTACGTGCTTCACCATTCTCATATTCCTGTCTGTATCTGCAAATTTGACCATGTCTCAAATAAAAATTAAATCCAGAAAAAGTCGATGTGATTTATTGTCATAGTTACTGAACTGACAAGTACACGTAAGATTTTGCTATCACCAGACTGAATTTATTCTTTTCAGTCGAGATGGGACAGTGACATATTACATTTGGCGCGGACTGGAGACGCCCTATTTTTATCACAGTCGCAAAACTCTTATAATGTCATTTATGGTCAGTTTTTTTTAACTATACATGAACATGAACATTTTCATAAGCAGTTGCTTTAAACGTCGCTATATGTTACAATGAGGATCAGTTGTACTGAATATCATGTCAGTACTGTTTATACATTTGCGGTAAAACCCCTGAAAACTGGACTCGCTAAAAACCAGAATTCTCTGAAATTCGGACGGTTGCTCAATTCCCATTTTTTTCTCTTCTATGATCAACATTTCTATGAAAACTGGAATTCTCAGAAAATCGTACCCTTGGTCCAGTCCTGAAGGGGTCCAGTTTTCAGAGGTTATACTGCACAAGTAATCATGACGGTATAAATCACATTAAAATTCCTTTCAAAATATTTTTCAATTGAATGTCTACATGTACTTGGAAATAAAGTTATTTCTACTTTGTTTTGTACAGCTCATATCAGAATTCACCCCGAGTGCCATTTCAGTTTAAATAATTTCCTAAATAAACAATAATATTGGCTGATCGACTAACTGGCTGGCTGGCTGGCCGACCGACCGACCGACTGACTTACATCAATCGATTCATTTCTCAATGTGTGTACATGTATGTGTAAATTTGTTCTTCATAACTGTGCTAAATACATATATGCCTAAACATGCGAATGAGTCAATTCTCTGTTTGATTTAATCATTAATAACGAATCTGGATAAGTGGAGAACAAAATCACATGTACAAAAGCTAAGTATTCGGATGACAGATAGATATATAGATAAAATTTCCCACACTTGCCTAAATCACTTAAGTTTCCCCCTTCCTTTACTATGCCGGATAATGTTCATCAATGTTAAAGGTACCTACCACGGTCTAAACGGGGAAAATGGACTTAATATGCTGCAAAAAAGTTATACATACGCATGAGCGTAAACCACTAGATTACATTTAAAAATCAGAAAGAGAACATTATCTTTTTCTTAACGCAATACTTATGAAGCTATAAAGCTAAGAAGGTTTGAGTACGTCAAGGTAGAATATTACATTTAAACAGTAATCAATAGCCCCTTACCGCTATGAGTTAGAATCCCAATCCGCGACCAGAAATGATTCACTTGTGAAGAAACTGTCTAGCTAGTTTACAGAAGGTCGGTGGTTCTACCCGGATGTAGCTGGAAAAGTCGTCATATTGACTTTGGCTGTTGGTGCGACTTCAAACACGTCAGAGAAGAAAAAAGAACAATGTGTATGTTCTGCATAAGTTTCACGCATAAATTATTATGATTTTGAAGTTTTCAAATTTCTAGAAAAGAAAAAAACGTAGTATGGGTTTATATGAACGCATTCATTGGCGATTTTCCTAAATCATTGACTTACACTATGATTTAAGTCTTACAGCCTACCTTTAATGACAATTAATCGGTACATCTTATGTGGTTGAACAAATCACGCTTTTCCTGTGACTGCTAGTTAAAATTGCATGTAATTTTCATATTCGGTAAAAGTAGTAATTTAATTTGCTTGAACTTCATCCAGGATGGAACAAATGACTTAAATGCATTGAGCGCAATATTTCAATCTACCGAAAACAGCGACAGCGTTTCACAATTGATGTAATCTAATATAGCGAAAATATACTTTAGAATGTATCGTTTGTGGATATATATGACGGTGGTAAACATCACAAGTGTCGTGGTGAGTTGTGTTTTGTTGGGAGATCTCGAAAAAATCGCTCTGTGTAATGAGACACTCATTACAAAACAAACTGATCAAATATTCATCACAAATGAGAACTTTCCTTTTGGCAACAAACCGAAAAATTGTCAGTGTAGCTTTAAATCACAATCGAATTTAACCTTAATACTGAAATTCCTGAACGCAGAACAGCAAGGGAGTGAAAAGGATAAACTTTTGCTAATCTCGTCAATGAACGGACCAGCTAAACACTTCATGACAGTAAATGAGTTATTACCATCTGTAGTATGGTCCAAAAACCAAGCACTTGTAGCCACCAATCGTACCGATATTAGGATAAAAACGGTCGCAGCAGACACGGATAAAGCTAAAACGGCGTTTTTATTCATTCTTGATGTCCACGGCGGAGTAGTCACAACGGAATGTGGACCTACTCAGCACGACGGTGATGCGGCGAATGATTCATCTGGAAAGAAAGTACTCTCATCTCTTGAGGAACTTTGTAGCCCTGCTTTAATCATAATTCTCATTTCTGTGATCGTCGCCTTATTGATCATCATCCTAATCGTCTCTGTGATTCTGTGTTGCGTGATGCCAAGGAAACAACGACTTCAGATCCAAAAGATTCGACAGACGATTCTGATGGAGAATTTTGAAAACCCCGAACATTTGAGCAGACCGAAAACAACGATATACGATGATTGTTATTTTCCAGATTGAGTGACTCGCGTGACTCACAAGATTCACGTAATTCATGTAACCATCGTTAGCCACGTGACCAATGTGCCCCACGTGATTCTTGTAACCCTTGTGTGACCCATTATATAAATGTCAAACATCATTTTTTTCGGAATCAGTCATGATATGGACTCAACAACTTGTTTGTGCGCACACATGAACATACAGTGTTTCAGGTTCCAAATATAAACTTAAGAGTTCATGAAATGATTTGAAAACACATTTTGTTTACTTTGAATATTATTTACTAATCTATTGTTTACTTCTGTGTATACAGTTTTATATTTACGGCCACATTGACATTCTGTTTATTGTCGAGATGCTTAATTTCTTGCATCATAAACACGTAAAACATAAATAATGTATGTGTATATATCAATCATGGATGAAATGGCGGTCCATTATTTCAAACCAGGAGCGGATTAAGAGGAAGCGAGGCCGCTCGTATAAAATCCTGCCGGCATTTAAAAATCTGATCGAGTGATATCATAGTAAAAAATAATATGTAAATTCAAAAAGTAACTTCAATGTTAACAAGGAATTTCTAAAACATTTGATACTCCGCGGAATCTAGAATTTTAAGGAGCCTTTGAAACCGCGTCTATGGTTTGTACAGTTTGGTTTTCGCCCCAGGAAAGTCCCCCATCACCCCTGGCATAGTTGCCACTGGGGTTTAACGCCGTTTTTCAACAATTTTTCAGTTATATACGACGACCGGTTCACTTAACCAGTTTTCCTGGACTGTATACTAACCAGTACTAACTTATCCTTCCACAAGGAGCAGGTAACTTCTCCACATTTGATGGAAAATCGACATTTTTGTCAAATTTTTATAGAAGAGTATGCCGCGGCCGGGATTTGATACATACATATATATATGAATTAGATCAATGGTAATGGAGTGTGCATTGGATATTAAATATTGCAAGAAAATGAATGACTTGTACATCCAGTACGATGCATACAATATGTACGTACATTGGTATCTGTAGAATGATGGAAACTGGAATGATGAAACTGTGTTCACTGAGTCAAGAAAATCATGATTAAAATATATTTGGCTGACTTACGTATGAATTTATTCATCACTTGATACTTTCCATAACATTATGACAAGAATGATGATGCGTAGATTGGTCTCAAGAACAGCAAAAGGTGCTTGTAAACTGATGCACAATAATAATTATTCATTATTGACTTTAATCAAAATATAAAATATCATTATAGTAGTAAGTTTTAAAACAAACAATTTTTTTATATTCGAATACCGATTTTGGATTCGAATATTCAATCAGTCGAGTATTCCAGTAGTCGTTGCCGTCCATGGTAATAATTGACATGTTGTACATGGTACTCCCACAAAAGTTCATATATTTAACTAAACTGGTATTCATGTAATTAATGCATATCATCAAAAGTCTTTGTGCGTAGCAAAAGTAAATCTTGAACCAGACAGATTTTGACGTCTTATTGCCGTATCGAAGTCACGTTTCTACAAGTGATATTTTAAAGCACCAGAAATCAAGAATACACTGGCTACTTATTTCAAGTGTTTCATTATGGAAATCTAGACTGATATACAGTGTTATCATCAGACATCATAAGTACATATGTATAGAATCTAATGTTTCACGTCTTAGTAATTATCACTATGTTGACATTTTGGATTTTCGTGATATTGAAGTATATTTGTGAAATGTTCACTACGAATAGTTTATTATTCATTACTCTATTTTTATGCAGAAGTCACTTATAACCTTTTTATATCAAGTGATATCAATTTGATCACTTGTAGGTTGCCATTCCAATGTGGGTATCCGGCTTTTGATAATGTCGACTAATTAGTCAAAATATATTCATTCCAATTGTGACAATTTGTGATTATGGAACATTTTCATGACATTACCGTGATGCAGTTTTTATTGGCAATCCAATTAGGTTTTGTCATTAACAATTCCCCAACTATTTATATTTCATGGTTATTCCCAATAAATAGACATGATTCCATTTTTCTTAATGATTTATGCTTTTTCGATTGCCATGTTGATCCCTTCCGCTCAATAAGCAAAAAAATATCCTCGGAATGTCAATCCCTTTCGGAAATGGTAATAACTTCTATTACCGTGGTAATTGTTGTCTGGAAACAATTAACATACATTTAATAACAACCACTCTGATATGCATGTGACATTATACAATATTTTTCGTCTCGCATCAACTGGCGGAGGGACGTTTATTTATAACCAAATGTATGCGTTGGGTGTGAGATTTTGTGCGCGACAGATAATTCTAACAACAAAGAAATTTGTGTCACGCAAAATGGTTTTTAATGCATCATATGCAACAACGTACGGTGATTTTAATAATAGTGAAACACTTACTGTTACACAGCGGATAATACCCCTGTATTTTGATGTAATTGAAGTGATTATCTCGATACTTGGAATGATTTATAACACGGGAACTTGTTTTGCCTTACAGTTTAGGCGTGTGAAATGGAACACTCGTTCAAAGCTAATTTGTAGCTTGTGTGTAACTGACTTTCTAATTGCTGGGTCGCACTTTGTTCAACATGTCTTCGGACAAACTACACCTATTTACAAACTATTGAATTATTCTATCGCGCATTACGCCCTTGAGGAACCTTTATGGTACTTTGTACAGAATATTATATATATTTACGCTCAAGCTGTCCAACAAATAATCATGTTGTCTTTGGCTGTAGATCTTTTAATAGCTGTGAAAAGACCAATACATTATCAGCGTTTAATGTCAACAAGACGTGGAACAATTTTGATATCTTGTTCTTGGATAATTTCTTTCATAATAGTCTTCCTGCAAGAATCAGTATTGTTTAATTCTGCTCTAATGGTGCTCTTCTTGTTTGTGGTGCCCGTGTTAAACTTTTTGGCCCTAGGAATGATATATTTGATTGTATTTTGCGAAATACGTGAGTTCAACGACAGATCGCCGAGAGCCGTGGATTTAAGGAAGTCAGCGGTGACCTTTGGTATAATATGTGTAACATATGTTCTGTGCATGATGCCAGTAAGTTGGGTACTGGCATTAAAGTTTGCTTCAAAGTTGTCGGACAGTACATTGTCTTACCTTTATCAAGTACTTAAATGTTTGTTTGTTGTGAATACAGTCTGTGATCCGCTGATTTACGCCTGGAGACAACCAGACTTAAAGCCAGTGATTAGTAAAATGTTTGGATCATGTGTGTGTCACCTCAGAGATGTATCAAGAGCGTCTAGGAATGTAAGAACTACCGATGTTACCAAGGCAACTGAAGGCACGGAGATATCACAGACCGCTCAGATTTAGATAATAAATCTTAGGACCATATAAAACGGTAATAAACGATTTCATTTAAAAATATGGAAATACCCGGATTCTCTTCTTGTTAAGTCTTCTAAATTAGTGTGAGTATTTTACCTACTTGAAGATGTCTTTAATGTTGTCAAAGGACTTCAAATTATCTTATCTCGAATTGGATAATAAAACGTATTACATGTATTCCTAAATTTGAATCTTAACCAACGCAAAATATCGTTTGCCCGTGTCGGCCAACTTTTAAGAGGAAGGAAACAGGTAAATGTTCTATAAGTCGGCCTCACATTGTTATACAAATCATATGAGGCCAAATTATGTTAAATCTACTGACTGTAATCATTTGATAAAAACATTAGAAACAATGTCAGTCTTTTCTTTCAATAATAATCTTTCTGCCACAATAAGATTAGACTTTGATATTTCAAGTTCTCTTATATTCATTTATCGCCGTAGTATCGACCACCATATGGTCTTTTTCTCACTTACAAATTATAATTCTCCATTTCCCAAGCAGCACGCGCGAATAAGAATATGATTAGAATACTGTATTTCTTTGCAGTTAATTGTTTATAACTGATATGATGACTTTCTGGAGTATAAATATCTTCTTGGTAAGAAATTTAGTTCAATTACATCTAGTTTAGGTTTATACATGAAATATGGTCGAATTTAAGATACTTCTCTTGCTGGTTTGCGAAAATGTCAACATTTTGTTCCAAACTAATTTATGCTCTTAGCTTTAGAGAAAAAAATGTTGTACATTCAATCCTATGAACAAAGGCCACTTCTGGGAAATACAAAATGTGGACTTTATTGACAGATTACCTTTATTCAAAGGTCAATTTATTCTAAATAATCAATGATGGGTTTTCAAAGAATGACCTTTATTCACAGTGTGGTCTTTATTCGGAGTTGGCCTCACACACAGGTCTGACTGTATTTATTTAACAGTATATGTTGATCTTTGTGCTAGAATATATGTTAGACTGCCTCTTGAATATGTACTACATTTGTTGCTAGGAAGCTTATTCTACTTAATAGCTTTAATTTAAGGTATCACATCCGTAATGCTGTATTTTCTAACACATCTGTTCCACGCTACACAAAAAAATGTTAATATTATAAAAATATAATTGCCCAATTACCGTTGTTTCTTTGAAAGTTACCTTAGATATTTTGATTTATTTTACGACACATTTTGAGAATTTTGTAAGAGTTGTTGCCCTTGTTGAAAAATATTTTCTGTAGATATTGCACGGTGACATATATTTTCTTTTACTGTTTTTTTGCTTCTTTTCACCTTGAGCTTTACTTGAAATGGGTCTTCTTTTTGCTCTAATCTTTGAAAAAATGGGTTATTCACATGGAATTCAATGCAAATTTAAAAGTACAATAACTCATAGGATTGATCCTTTTTATCGAAAAATCCTACGATAAACAATTTTGTGTCATGAAAACCTAAAAATTATAAACGTTTCTAGAATATGTCGTCTCCATTTTGAGATAATCATTTTTGCCGCGAGGGATGTAATTTCTCGTTTGAAAGAATGAATGCTAAATTTTCACTTCTCCATTTTCAGGTTATCTTAGTAATGCAGAATATGAATACGAATCCCAACATTTAAGGTCTTATTGCGAAAAATCATGATCCCTTCATTTTCGTTTCAGATCCGTTTAACAGCAGTGGTTGATCTTAAGTATTTAAAGTATAATCCTTTTTTATTTTCTTTTCCAGGCTATTTTAGCACAGAGGGTTGACTCACAAGATGTCGAGCTCCGGTATATCAAAGAAACGTTCGATCCTTCATCATTTACTGCCGGTATTATTCAATGTCATTCACACTGTGCAGACGACTACTACGAATGTGCGGCATTTCGGTGCGCTATGATTGCACAAAAGACACCAGATATTAACAATGAAATTAAAGAGACGACGGTAGGAACAAAACGTTCTTTTTGGTCCAGATTTCTATATTATTTCTCATTTGGGATTTTGGGTTCTAATTCCAAGACGCACAGAGACGAAAATATCTCACGATCGTCATTTATAGAAGACACAAATGTGGATTCAAGCATTGACCAGCAGTATATGTGTCAGAAGAATTGTACAAAGGTATTCAGGGATTGTTATTTTAATTGTGTGTGTCGCGCTTCACCAGGAGCGCAGGAGTGTCAGCCGATAATTGTGATTCCTAAAACGTTATTTCCACCTACAATGGCATACAGAGGTGAAGAAAATGGTCCCTACGTCTTCGATTGGAATAGCGTCTAGTTTCAATTGTTCGTGAGATACCTATTTGTTAATTGATTCTTTCTATGCCGCTTACTTAATAAAACAATAAACATTGAAAAGTATTTAATTGTGTGTTTTCATTTACACAAAATTTTGTTTAGGTATAATTATACCTAAGTATGAGACATGTTGTTTTAATCCTAAACAAGCTCGGTAAGTTGTTGAAATTTGACATTCAATAGATCGTGTTTATTTACAAAAGTACATGATTTTTTTATTTTTGTATACATGTATTGGATAATGTATGCAGTGTGCTGGTGTAAACTTGTTGTATTATATACTAGGAAAGAGTTTCTTAATTTTGATTTACTACCTAATTCATATCGTACAATTACAGTCCAACCTCAGTTATATTAGCTGGCGATAATCCCAGCAAAAACACCAAACAAGCAACTAATTTAAAAATATGCCATCTTGATAGGGCTAGAAACTCGGCCGAAATAAATATGAAAGTTTATCTGTAATCAGTGTGAGAACGTAGAACAAATGTCTTCTCTCAACACTTGTTGTGTAATTAACCAAATTACTTTGCAAATAATTATGGAGATAATTGGTATGATTATTATGAAGTAGACATATTGTATTTAAATTACTGTCCAGGTCTAAAAAGACTTCACATTTCATTAAAAGTAGAACAACTATAATTTCAAACAACAGTATTATAAAAATATATTGATCACACTATACCTCTATGTGAACACAGTTCACACTATATCACTATGTGAACATATATCACACTACATCACTATGTGAACATAGATCACACTATACTACATTGTGAACATAGATCACACTATACTACATTGTGAACATAGATCATTATATATCACTATGTGAACATAGGTCACACCTTATCACTATGTGAACATTGGTCACACTATATCACTATGTGAACATAGGTCACACCTTATCACTATGTGGACATTGGTCACAGTATCACAATGTGATCATCGATTACTCTATATCACCACGTAAACATCAATTACCCCATACCACTATGTTAACTTGGATCACCCTGCATTAAACATTTATTTGGATAAATATGCTAAATACATTGTAAATCCCTGATTGAGAAACAAATGGGCATATTAGGTATTTTTTACTATTGATGGCCTTTGTTCACAGTGATGTCTGTATGTGTTTCATGCTGGTGCTTTCTACATTTGTTATCCCATAAACAGACAGAATGTTCTCGTGCTTGTAGGTATATTACAATTTATCTGTGTAATAATTATTATTTGATGGTGCTTTGAAAATCAATAAGCCTTGAACAAAACATACGCTTGCTTGGATTTTCATTAAAGTGTCAGTCAATTATATCATCATCATCAATACCATCTTCATTATCACAATCAATGCTACGTCTTCCATCTTCTTGAGTGATATCACCATCATCACCACTTCCATCCTTATCTTCTGTAATATCACCACCACTACCATCAACATGTTTTAACATTATACAACTGATTGTTTTAACTGTACACCATATTAGCCCTCTTAAAATAGTCATGAAGGTGCAATTAACGTTACGTCTACAAAATGAACATTCCGATTAAACCGTTAGTGGCAAATAATTAGGTGATTTAAGGCCTAAGTAATTTAGGGACAGGGACAGACACTCCGATATAAATGCAGTAGTCTCCATCTTTTAATACGATGATAACGAATAAAATCTTAACCGTCTAAATGAAGAAAATATTGAAACAGATTGTTTGATGTGATACCGACCATGTCTTTCATAAGTTCATCACAATAGTAATATCATTTAATCAGATTTAGACAAGTACCCTACTTGAGACAATAATTGTTCATTACTTTCTGAAATGTAAACTTTATTTATTGCAATACGGATGAATAGTTGATCAAAATGTCGTACATGTCAGGCGCTAAATTTTCATCACTTAATTTGGTACGATATTAATAAATAATACATTTATATATAAGTTCCGTGTCGTAAGAAATTTGGTGCTTTGTCAACCCAAAACTTGACAATAATTGACGTAAAATACCTTTGTTACCTCCAATTATTTTGAGCACTTATGCATCTTCATAAACCATTGAAAGCAAAAGAATAAAAATATATTATGACTACCATTGAATAATGCGTTTGGTTTCCATTCACACTAATACATGTAACTCAATATACAGTCATTATTTTCTTTTACATACATAATGACAAAAGCATACTTTAATAAAATAATATACTTCTTTAATAATGAATAGAATTCCGTTATTTAGTAAACAAAATAACAAAAGTTTCGTTTTGTTGATTCTGCAAGTACATGTATGACAGAGCGACCAGAAACTTCACTGTTTCATGATATACCGATAGTCAAACTAAATGCTTATTTTGAACCAGAATTCAGAAGACATTCACAGTCTCTTTTAATGAAGCGTTTAAACTTATCAAAGCACAAGTTCATTATCGGCATCGTCTGCCAATATTCGTCAACAACATAAAGTACGACTCACTAAGACGTTTTCGAATAAACGTTGTTATTTACACAGTCGTGTTGTGACTCAACTGAAACAAAGTGCTAGAATGAAATCAGCGATACTATCAGTTATAAATATTAAATAATAATTTAATTGATGAGCAAACCAAATGTACAAGTTCACGTTTAAAAGTTAATAATGGAGGCAGATGTATATACGTACGCCCGCTGATATGTCAACCAGTGCCCAGATCAAACACGGGTAGGTATAATGGTCAAATCTTCCGGCATTCACAAATATGTAGCGATTAATTAGTTTGCTTGAAAATTTGTCTTATTTCTGAGACATTTTCATCGGTGGCGTCGCCATGACTACAAAAACAGGTTTAGAGAAAACGGAATAGTAAAAAAACCGTCGTAAATCGTATTGCAATACAAATGTATTAACCGGTATATCGGTTAACCGTTGCACCCCTAAAAATTAGCGCAAAATACTCGTAAAAATACAAATCTAGAGAAAAAAATTATTACATGTATATACTAGACAGTCAGCGGCATACAACTTATGCAATATTAATTATATAAAATAGATGAATGATTGAAATTCTATGCATAAATATATAATGGACGTATCTCCAAATAAACATTTAAAAAAACGCTCGTCACTACTGGTCCTAACGTGACCACATTTATGAAACAATGAGACGTATGCAACCGAGGGTTTCCGGATGAAAAAAAAACAACGCGCGGTCATCACAACTCGACTGATTCCGCTGAAGAGTGTGTGTTATTGTTTTCAAAAAGGCTGAGTGCAAGTTCAACAAAGTATGTTCCACGGAACAGGCACATGCAGGCCTATAGGAGAATTTGTTCGTGTTGCAGGACCGAGGGTTTGTCGCTACCATGTTTTATTATTCAGAGTTAATACAAATGATATCCAGCCATTCAACAATGCTGAAGTACATGTTGGATTATCTATCATTGTACCTATTAAAATGCTTGATAAAAGATATTTGAAAAGAATTCACGATCTAAAAGTTGAAAATTGTTCCCCTATATTTAGATGCCCAGTTCCTCGTCAAGGCGGAATACGCCCACATACTGTGATATCTAATTCACATGACTATAAATCATGTGTTTGAATCCAAGTTAAATAGAAAATGAAATAGAAATGTAGATTTTTATTCACAAAATTCACAATTTTTAGCGTATGTTCAGCAAAATTGAAAGGAACATTATTGACAAAAAGAATCCCGAGTAGAGTAAACAATGAACAATGTCACACGATTCCTTACAGATCAAAATCTGAGACCTCATACTTTCATACACCAACACAATACCCCGTTATTAATAAGCAAAGGTTTAAAATACATAATTACACAATGCTTGTTAATTATATTGACATCCAATTTTGTATAGGTTCGTCGTAGACAGCAATCTTGGGTCTAAAATCGAAATTATCGTGACTTTTTTCCCATAGGAAAATCTTTCAAAGACCGATTGAATCTATTGAAGTATTTTTTTTCAATAATTGCACCCTCGGTGTTTCGTGCTGCTTATAAATACGAAATCAAATCAAATAACAATCAAATCCAGAGCCCGGAGCCTGACTGAAAGTTTACATATATCAAAGGTAAGTACTCGTATTACTTACGTAAAATCTTTTTATAACATACAGTAAAAAACTCGTTATCTCGAGGAGTCATGGGAACAGCTCGAGATGAATGTGGTGCTCGTAACAAGAGGTATTTTGTTTATTGGTTGAAAATAATACACAACAAGGGACTAAAAACTGACGGGATTTTGAAAATTTTCTCGAGATAAGTCGGGTGCTCGTGATATCGATGCTCGCAGTAAAGAAGTTTTACTGTATTTATTTAAAGCAATAAGGTTTCCAATATAATACCGTAATCATCTTTACAATTTAATTGCAATTTGACGATACATATTGAGTATAGTTTTAAACGTACGCATGTTTTATAGCTATTTTGATTGTCTTTATCTTGTCAGATACCGGTAATTGCAAAATGCGTGCGCTTTTGGTGATTAACGGTTGTTTATATGCAACTAAAACGGTTAGCGTAATTTGACAAACTATCATATTATACTATGGATATTAGGAAAATTTCATCTCATTTATCTGAAGATATGATGGTCATTAATGATGTACATGTATCTGTTTTTATGCATCGTAAATGTGAAAATTTTGCGCTGTGTTTTTATAATAATTAAGAGCATGATTAATGGCCGTCAAGTTAGTTATCTGTTTTTTTTTTGTTTCGACAGAATTTAAATGATGCATTTAAAATGACTAAACTCCAGGTAGTTTTATTTGTTTTTACTATCCGTAAGATTTGTTATTGCTAGAAAATGTGTAAGGGGCCTCCGTATGTAAGTGGTGATGGTCACTAACTAGTAAGCACTAGCCCATTACCGCTGTGAGTTCGAATCCCACATAGAATAAGACAAATTTCACTCGTGAGGAAGCTGTCCAGCTAGTTTATGGATGGTCAATGGTTCTATTCAAGTGTGCACATGGGGTCTTCCTCCACTGTTAAAACTGGAGGTCGCCAAATGACCCTGTCTGTTGGTTCGACTTTAAACCCCAGTGAAAAAAATATATAAGTAATAAGAAATAATTATACGGTTTAAATTGGATTAAAATACTGTGTATGTTTACAACAATTAACATTTGTGTATGTCTTTATGTTTGTAACAATACCTTTAGTGTTAATCATATAGCAATTGAAAGTTTGAATTTATCTATACTACACTTTTTATCCACAAAATATCATCTAAATTAATACAGCCATTTGTATTTTAATGACTTTTAAAGCAATTTTTGTAAGTTAACATGAAATGATTTCCTCGTGCCAGTCTGTTAAATGTTGTTATTGGTCCTCTTTTTCTTACTAAGAATAGATGCATTCGATTATGAAATAGGTGTCCTTATAGGAAGGGTTGAAAATGTATAGGTTCATGTAATATATTCTTTGTTTCAGTCACGATCTGTAAATAACAAACATGAATATGACATGGACTATTCTAGTCTTCGTGGCATTGGCGTCCACTTGTTTTGCATCGCCTTACAATTTGAGAAAAACTGAGGATGATATTGATGAAGACATGAGTTGGGACGACTTGGTAACGCAAAAATATTCATCTCTTGACATACATTAGTATACTTTAGAACAAATATAAAAATGCAATTATTAAAATTGATCACAAATCAAATTTATATACTAGTACTAGGAAAGAAGCATGTCACGAATAGTAAAAAGTCAAGAGTTCCCTTAAAATTAAATCTAGGGTACCAGACTTGGTCTCACGTGTGTAAATATGGGCCTGCTTTTATAAACTTTGAATTAATCTATTCTGTTTGTATGTTTGCTTGCTTAAACCATCGGCGTCAATCCAGGTCACGTCTTTGATTTCAATTCCAACAACTTATTTTCTCGTTCATTAGGGTCTTTTTTAGTTCGTGATAAAATAAGTGGAAATATTTATATTCAGTTTGTAATTGATATTAAGTTCCTTTTACTATGGTTGACAACAATGCTTCTTGATATGCACCGCTGTTCGACCTTTAAGAGCTGTGACCACGTAAGTCATCATGGCCATCATGGTTTGTTTACAAATCCTTATACTTGAAATGTCTATACTTTGATAATGCCTTACTGTTCATGTTATAAAATTGTATGTAATTATGAAGCAATTATTGAAATAAATATTGTTTAAACTAAACAAGTTTTCACGGTCAGTCTTAATAAGTAAGTTAATACCATTTTTATCAATCATGCTATTTCTTAAAGAGGATTTTCTTATACTTCTTTCTTTACATATTTTGTGCATTAGGGATGAAATGGTGAAGTCATATTGTTTCGAGCAACAGAGGCAGATGTTCAGGGATCAAAATAAAATATTCTGTTGTTTGCAAAAAATAAACAAAAAGTGTTTTATTTTCAGAAAGCAGCTGCTAAATTGTGCCTTGACTTGTATGAGGAGACAAAAGATGCACGTGCTCTAGAGAAGTTATTTGGGCGAAAAAGTGATACAAACCAAGAAATGGATGATGACAAAGTGTGAAATGATCTTTGCTACGATGGCCGGGGAATTATGCAAACCTAAAAATGAAAATGACAAAAAACCTGGACAGAAACCGGATGAGGATAAAAATGCAAGGGAAATACTACTAAAAGCTTTGTTAAGATTAAAAAAATAAACAGGACAAGAGAATGAGTTAATAATGACTGGAACCGAAAAATGAATCACGATTTTGTTCTTTCACGCTTTGCTTATTATTTTAGAACACAAACATTTTGAGTGTTATTGTCATTGATATTGTAACACTGGTAAATAATCAACTGAGGCTTATATACTTCATAACAACGATAAAAGCAGATTCTATAAGATGAATAACTTACAATGTCACACTAATGAATGTATAGCATGATCTAGTTTAACACACAAAATAGTATGAGGTCAAGAATTTAGAATAAGACACTACGTTCATTTAAGTATTCATGACGTCATTAATTTTGAATGCGATCTCACCAAGATCATGAAGTCAGAAACAGTAAGAATATGACATTAATAAGGATGTGACGTCCATGTTCTATTTATAGAGACGTTCAATGGCATACTGCTAGATTTGACATTTAATAGTACTAGTATAGGCGTTCACTATGTTTTGTTTATCTTTTAGATGCATCTGTCTTTTATCTTTAATAAAATACTTAAAAAATTGTTTTTGTTGTTTAACAAAATCTTTTTAATAAATATAACATCATATTTTCCCTGGAGGTTTAACGTCGCACCAACAGCCAGGATCATTCGGTGATTTTCTAGCTTTAATGGTGGAGGAAAATCCCAGGCGTGTACCTACGAAGAGCCATTGACTTCCATTTGCTAGCTGAACAGGTTCTTCACATGTGCCGTTTGGTCCTGAGTGGGATGCAGTCTCAAAATGGTGAGGTGCTAGTGATTACTATGCAGAGACTATAACCAATATCAAGACATGGCAAGATAGAAAATGTACGGCTGATAAAATTATTTTTCAGCAGAAACAATAAAGATATATTCATACAAAGACATCATTTTCAGTGATCAACGATTTTATTTCATCAATATTAAATGCAGCAATCAAACAAATCATTGAAATACTCTTATATATTTGTTAACAACTTGTTAAGTTCCAATATAATGACATGATTTCTCTGTTTGAGTTGAATACAGTCCTTAAATCACCATGGAAACAACACATATTTATAGTAACAAATAAGATTATGCTATCAAATAGCTAATGCAACTCTTGTACCTTCAGAAATTCTTTCGAACAAATAACTTGATAAATCAATAGTGGCATGGAATGACTCATAGCTACCTTTTTAATAATGGTTATACACACATTCATTAGGATAACTTTATAACAGAAAGCCTTGCAAGCAATGGAAGGTTGCTTAGGTTAAGCCAACTTTTATGTTATTCCATTTTGTAAGTTAAAAATATCAGTTTCATTCACAAAAAGATCCATTTGCTCTTTGTTTTAACTCAAGTACGATCATTTAATAAAGGAACCCCCTCCCAAATCTAAATCCCTCCAATATGGACAAATTTGTTGGCACCAATTTTTTTCATTTACTTTCATACAGACCATTGTAGAGTTTTATGTAAATCTTTCTTACTCAGAATTCCTCAAATCAGACTTTTCCCCCAGTTTGGACAAATCTAGATTAGAGAGGTTTCATTGAATGCAAATATGGAATATACGAAAGATTTCAACCACCAACACATACATAAACCCTGATATAAATGTATCTACCACATTACTGGAATATTAACCTTTATTAGAAAGGTTGCTACGACCCATACAACAGTATTACAACAAAGACCTGTACAAACTGACTTCAGTACTATTTGTACTAATTAGAAGATTTTCCAATTAGAGAATTGTAATCAACAAACAAGTTCCAAACAATGCAGCTGTCTATAAAATAAAATAACTCCATCTTCCAAACAGTGACTATGAACCATCAAAGTAACCCACTTTATCAATACTTCTAGTATCAAGAACTAAAATAATCAAGTTTATCTTTACTTTCATACTAAGAAAATAATGAAAGTGTACAATAAATTCCATTTACTATAAAAGAAAAAAAAAAGAACAAAATTATGTATCTTAATTCCTTTAAGAAGTGTGAATAATGCAGTATATCTTTACTTGATTCATAAATGAAATAGTATTAAGAAAATTAGTTCATTTTATCAGTCATTATTTAGGTAAAATGCAAGTTTATCTTACTTTACATTCTGTAGACAAAGGTAGATACAAGTATATAATGTTCATTCCAACTTTTATCAACAAGAACAAAACAACAAACATATATATGTACAGTCAAACCTGTGAACAAAGGCCACCCTTGGGAATGACAAAATGTGCCCTTTATTGACAGCTGGCCTTTAGTCAGAGGTCTGTTTGTTCTAAATACCCCATTATGGTTTTTCAAAGAATGGCTTTTATTCACGGGGTGGCCTTTATTTGGAGGTGGTTGCAAACAAGGTTTGACTGTAAATAGAGCCAAACTTACCAATATCAACAACAAATAACATCAAACTATGAACAATCAAATAACAGTTTCTTAAAGCGACTTTAGTTTACCTAAAACTAGGAGTATAAAATAAACTGCCGATATTTATCATTCAGTCTTCACAGTGAAAAAATTAAAATCAGAAATCAATTAAATTGTTAATATATTCTTCTTACAAAAACTTAAAAATGCCTAACAAAATATAAGATAATTAACAAGGACAAAAAATACTGATGCACTGTTTAAATACAAAAATCTTGTGTCAATTGTGTATGGACAGAGTATAAACTTTAGAACATCAGGCAATCCTTAAAAAATCGTTGGTTTGCAGTTACATGACCTACTCCTTCAAAAATCCTCAGACCCAAGAAGCTATTTGAAAAAACTAATGCTGAAATTTCTTTGTACTTTATTTCACGTTTTAATTTACAGTACAAGCATAATGTCAATAAAAAATGCCTACCTATCAATCCACGGTTAAAAGTGTGGGTCGCTTTACTGCAAACCAACAATTTTATAATAATGGCCTCATCAACAGTATATTCAACAAATACATGTGTATAGTAACACATAAAAAGAAGTTGTTAACAATAAACAGAAATTTTCAAAATAAATATGTAGTTCAATACTATGTACAATAAAAAAAAAACAATATGGACGCACCTGGCGCCATCAATACAATACATGTACTTCTGGAGCAAAATTTTATTTCATAAAATTTTTCAACATATTTCAACTGCCTCATGTTTCACCATTCACACTGTCTGTGTGTTGATTCATAGGTAAGTCAGTATTTTCTGTAACATTTGCATTATTTCCAGAAACATTTGGTGATTTTGGAATTGAATCAGTACCGTTAGACGATGCACCATTTTGATTCAATCTTTTTAGAACACCACCTAGAATTTCTTTACTATCAGACTCATCATCATTTTCTCCAGGGAGTTCCTGTAATGTTTTTAATTCCTGTGCAAAATCACCGAGCCCATACTGCTGGGCAATGCGAAGCCCTTCGTCAAATAACGTATTTTTACTGCCAGTCAAACCAGGGAAGTTGCCCATGGTAAGTTTTGGTATCTGCCCAGTGGTTAGCATACTTTTGAGAGTGAGATGTTGTTGAGATGTGTCAGCACGATCATTCTGACTTGGTGATGATGATCCACTGGCTTCAAAGTTTGAATCTGAATGAAAATGCAAGTACATTAATAAGACATAGGTCAGTGATAAATAAACTTGGTATCAGACATGCAAACTTTCAATTTGCAATAAGAGGATAAAGGGGCCCCGGCCGTGGTCCAGTGGTCGGTACACTCGACCCGGAGATCCAGGTTCGAATCCCGGTCGTGACAGGGCATACCCATCTATGAAAATTTGACAAAAATGTAGATTTTCTTTTTCTATACAGAGAAGTTGCCAGCTCCTTGTGGAAGGTTAAGTTAGTACTGGTTAGTATACAGCCCAGGAAAACTGGTTAGGTGAACCGGTCGTCATATATAACTGAAAAATTGTTGAAAAACGGCATAATACCCCATTGACAATAAGTCACATAAGAACAAAAACAACGAGGATAAAGTAAAATGACAATGGATTTTGTACTTGGGACACGTGCAAAAAAACTTATATATCAGGAATGCATATTTTCAAAAAGACAACACCAAAATTTTGATGAAAGGTCAACAATATTTCAAATAAGCACCACAGTTGATGTAACTAATGCTACAGAATAATAAACATTTCCCCTAAACTGATACTGCAGTATCATTCATTTAGGTTAGACTCAATTTTCGTGGTTTTTACTATTCATGGATAAGATTTTTTAAAAAAAAATATGTTGCAGTGTTGATTTCTGTCATTTTCTTCAATAAAAAATCCCATCAGTGAAGTTAAAGTACAGGTGATCCTCCAAAATATGAAAATTACTGAAGCTACGGTATAATCATGTGATAAAGAGACAATAGCATTTTAAGTCAACACATCATGAAGAAGCCTGTGTCTCAACCAAGTCTTTATCAGCTCCTATGGAATCAATAGTCCAAAGGACAGTTTCATAGATATACCAAAAGCTAAGATAGCAGCTTTTAAACTTAAAAATCTTGGTATGCATCTCAGACACTTACTTTAACAGGCAGCAATAGATACCCAATGCAAAGGATAGGATAAAATACTTCTTATGTACAAGCAAGGGGAGCAAGATTTTTAAGGTAAAAAAATCTTATCTAAGATATGAAACTGTCCCCTGTCCTCCTGATGCAGTGAACTCAAAACTTGTAGGGAGCATTAAAGCTTGGAAATGAATCATAAAGTCAAGCTAATGACAACAAGACTTACCATCTCTGTCAGAATTTGCATCCATGTCCCCATAAACCTCATAGCTGAAATATTGAAGGATGAAAGAATGAAGCGAATGAAAATTTGTATAATTTCATAGCAGCAAGGTTATTAGCATTGTAACTCTGTGCATTTACTTATAACCTGAGATGTGACAATATTATTATTCATTATGTCAAGTTCAAAATCCTTACTTTACTTTTGTGTATGTTGATGTAACTTATAAAAACAACTGATCTGTTGCCTCATTATTAATAGTAAAAACAATGCAGAAATTATTTTTTAATTAAGATAACATAAATCACCAAAATTAAAACATTCTTTTTTTTGGAACAAAATGCGACCAGTTGAGTCAAAGGCAACAACCTGTTAGTCACTATGGACATCTAAAGAACAGAGTTCAGGAAAAAATGCAATTTTCGGTACCTTTGTTTTCTTAATAATTCACTTTGCTCAGTTAAAAGTTGTAGATGTTTATTTGTAATTTGTTCCAATTGTGTTTGTAGACTTTCAGCTTTTTCTATATCTTGACCTTCTTTAGCAACATCAAGTTCAGTGACAATTTTTTCTTGTTTTTCTGATATTGAACCTAATTCTTGACTTATCAGCCGCAATCTTTCCTATATAAAAACAAATATGAACGTTATAGAATAGCTGAATGTTTTGTCTGCATTGTGTTATTAGTAATACCATTTATCACATATTTTAGTCACATACAGCAGACAATTCAACTGACAAGTGATCAAACAGTTTCCCTACATGATTCATGTTTCAGACAAGGATGACAAATTACTTTTGATACAATATTTTCAGCTATATTGCCACAGACAAATACATACTTTTCCAGTTAATTTGCCACAGGCAAATATGTATAAATGCGTACTATTCTGAGGTAAGGAAACTAAAACATCTTAATCATTAGATTAGCACTCCACAGCTAAGCCAGCAAGACAGACTCTACAAACTACTGTATCCCAGTCATCCACTGATTATATTAAACAAGAAAACTTTACAATCCATGTCTCAGTTTCTTGTAATATTACAAGAAATACATGGAGATGTACATAACCTGTCAGTTTATAGTCCATGATAGTATATAGCATAATAATCATATATTCCACTGAGAATTAATAAGAATTTGGAAAAATTCCCGTAGTTGAAGCTTGTCAGACATGAAGACAGCAAAACCTTATACATATCTACAAATATTTATCAGGGGCCTCAGTGGTCGAGTCGTCATGATCACTGACTAGTAATCACCAGCCCCTCACCGCTGTCAGTTCAAATCCCACCTGGGGCCAGATTTCACATGTGTGGAAGCTATCCAGCTATGTCACAGAAGGTCAGTGGTTCTACCCAAGTCTTCCTCCACCTTTAAAGCTGGAGAGTCACCAAATGACGTTCGTTGTTGTTTCAATGTTTAACACCAGAGAAAAAAATACACATATTTATAAGGGAGACAACTAAGGAAATCATACATCTCTTTTAGTTTTCTCAGCAGAATTATCTCCCCTGCTGTCTGATATCAGAGTTTCAAGTTTCTGTCGTTTACTTGGGTTCTCCGGATTCAAATCTGTAGCCCTGAAAAGTCGTGAAAATTGAAAATATGAAGTTTCATAAAATACATAAATAGTATAATAGAACACAACCTATGCCATAAAATGTATGCATTTTATAAATTAGGGTAAGGTTATTCTTGGCTAATAAATTCGATAGTTTTCTGATTGTAAGTATTTTACAAACACAAGCTGATTTCACTTTCATATTTCAATTCATTAAAGTTATCACTTATTCACCATTATTATTGATATCAGCATAATACCTAGAATGTCCTTTGGAATACTGATAGCCACTGTCTTTCACAACTTGTCTCGCAAGAGGAAATAAATCTTCACGTCTAGTTAGCAAGCTTGGCATGTTGAAGCACAACTGAGCAGCTGCTTCATTTACACAAACCTGATAAAGTTTAAGAAAAAAATCAATTATTTTTCTCCGGGCTTTGATGTACAACAACAACTATGGACATTTGACGACTTTTCCAGCCTTAGCAGTGAAGGAAGACCCAAGGCATACACCTACATAGAACCACTAAACCTAAGTTTGCTGGACAACTTCCTCATATGTGAAATTTGTCTGCACCCAGGTGGGATTCAAACTCACAGCAGTGAGGGGTAAGTGATTACCATAACAGCTCAAGAATGGTAAATAAATTTTAAAAAATTACGTAAGTCGAATGAAAATATTTTGGAAAATAGGCATAGTCAAATTAAAAACTCAATCTTGTCCACAGAGTAACTTTTATCTTCATGTGGCTTTTACCAAATTTTACTATATATGAAGATTATGAAAATTTACAGAACAATTCTTTTCATACCTCATGCATTGACATGGGCTTAGAATAAATTCTCTCAGAATCAAAACGTCGATATATGGCAGCATATTTTCTCATCAGATCTAATCGTTCCTTAGAATATTCCATAGGCAAGGCTATCAACTCCTGCAAAAAAGTATTGTTACCACATATAGAAAATTCCCTAAAAAGATTCCGCAATTTTCACAAAAGATTTTATGGCATTAATTAGAGGGGGGATTTCTATTAGGGATCATTTTAAGGGTTGCAAATCTTGATTGACATAATGGTTGCTGAAGACTTGACAAATACAATTATTTCATAGGTTGATGGGCACAAATCCGGGCCTTTGGCCCCCAAATTATAAGAATTTCTCAGTGATAAAATCCCAGCTCCCAAAAATCTGGTAGAATGAATTTACGTTTGATATAAATATTTACAAAGGGAATTATTGCGTTCAATAGGTGATGAATATTCAAAACGATTCCCATTCTAAGAGATCTGAGAGTGAGATTGAGATTAAAAAGAATGATTTTCAGAGCTAGGTGTTATACTAAAATACTTACAAATATCTGCTTATTTATCTCTTTTTTTGTATTCAGCGGCTTGGCTTCAAATATAGGAATACCTTTGGCAAGTTTAGCAGCACAATTAGCTATTTCACTTATCTGGTCTTCAGCTAAATATGGAGTTTGTGATGGGGATAACCCTTGTTTCTTCATAGGCTACAGGTACATAAAGACAGAAGATACTCAAGGTGGTTATACATCCATGAATTATTTCATAAAAGTAAAAATTGCTTGAAGTAAATATTTCTTTGATAAAAAAAGAATTATAAATAAATTTGTCTTGAAATCATTTGAATCCAGAAAAACTTCAATTCAACTCAATAAGGAAACAAGTTATATTTTCGCCTAAAAATGCTGTATAAGTAAGAGATAGTTTTTCAAATTTCCCCTTTTTCTGATTTATCGCGCTATATTTTCCCCTTCATTAAGCCACAGGTAGTTCTGAAAATTCAAAAAAAAGATCACTGAGTTAAGAAATCTTAAAATTATGTAAAATATGCCGCATGAAAACATGAATGTAAGGTACAAAAAGGATATTAAGATTTTTTATTGGGCCCATGTTAGGAGGGAAAGAACTACATTATAATATCTCACCTGACTTGACATAACACTCGGTAAATCATTCTGTATATCGACAGGTCTAGATGAAGCCACCATACTAACAGGACTGACACTCTTCTGTGGGGTTGTCTGAACATTCCATGGTACAGAGGGTGACAATGTCCGTTCCAATGATGAACTAGGTAAAGAATAAACATGTGTTGGTGGTTCACGTTTAACAGAACTCGAACTGGTTCCTGTTCCTTGAAAGGCAGCTGAAAAAAAAATGGGAACTAATACATGGATCTGTGGTAAGAAAGCAGAAATGAAAATACATTTTTTTGAACTTGAGATAGTCAGCACACCCACACACACAAAAACATATGTTAGCACATCAATACTAAATTAAATATTGTTAAACTTCTACTGACAATGAATGTTTTTAACAAGTTATATTTACCAGGCTAAAACACTGTTTCTATGTGTTTAACATATGAACTGTAGCAGCATACATGTATATCATGGTATCATAATAATAATTAAGATGATGTACACAGTGATGAAACATGTGAAACAGGATTTATTACTTGGATTAGCAACCCATTCCTGTAAGGCTTTTTGCAGTCGTCTCACATGGAGAGGTTTGCTTGCCATGCCAACCAGTGCCATAATCTCTAGAAATTCTTCTTCTCCAGCTTCACATAGCTGCTGTACATCATCACCACCTGACACAGAAAAACTACATAGGTTAAACAGAGTATTTACCAAGTTGATAAACTAGTTACTGATACTAATATTCTGTAATATACAATTTTCACCTGAATAACACTTCAATCCTTTTTGGGAACAGCTAGAACAACAAAAATGCAATAAATCCTTTAAATAGTAACTAATTAATCCTGCAAATAATAATAATTTTAAAATTGGTTAAGGATTACGACAACAACAAAAATTCCATAAAACAAATCATCAAACTTTGGGCCTTCTTACATGATACTATCAACATAACAAGTAAACATGAAATTTCAGAAATAAGGCATCATCATATTTCATCAAAAGACAAATAAATATATAAAAAAGGCTTTTTTCAATCAATAAAGTTCCATACTAATACGGGTATGGTTCTATTAATCCACAAAATTTAACACAGGATCCGGAGGCTTAAATCCTTTGAATCAGTCAAAAAGGTGTATTTTATTTAGCTATCTTTTAGGGTTTTCTTTTTTTTAAAGAATCATCGGGTCACCCTTAAAAAATTACTTGTTTGCCATTGCCAACTACTCTTTTTTTGGACTTGGTCAGTTGTTCTGATTATCAGTTTTTATAATAGACATACTTGACCATGAAACTAGAGGAAATATTTTCAATTATATAGAAAAGAAAGTTTAAAAATAAAATGCATCCAATTTGCAGAGATATAATTTTTCTGACCATTTTTTTGATGGGATGGTCGGCAATGGCAAACAAATAATATTGTAATTTAGACATTAAACTTAGTCACAAAACTTACCTTGTGCAACAAACGTGTCATAATACTGCATTAAATTTGCTCTCTGTAAAACTCTGTAGAGCTGCCATTCAGAGGCATTTGTCGGTTGTGTTGTAGACATCCCAAATTATCACTGAAATAAAGACAAACCATAATTATGTGTGAAGGACAATGTAATCATGTATTATCTAAGCCGAGATTTTCACTGGCCATCAAACATTGAGGGTCAAAAATGACCCTTGGATGATGATAATTAGAAGAATCAACAAAATTCCTTCTAATTTTATTGTAAATATGACACTTTGGTACAAATTCTTAAGTGTCCAAAGCTTTATTTTACCAATTTCAAGAGTCAAAATGCTGTTTTAGGGTCAAATGATACAGTGTATCAGTGATACAATATGTATCAAAGCAGATTTAGGGTAATACGAATATTTGAAGCAGTATGCTGTATTAATAAAAAACAGCTTCAACTACCATCAACAAATGTGCTTTAGAACCTCAAAACTCTACTATTAATGTTTTCTGATCAAGCAATAGCTTTGGCATTTTTAACTTAATTGAAACAGTAACCAAACACTGACTAGAGTGAGGTATTTCTACACAAAAACTTGCCATAATGTCATAAATTATTGTATTTTGTTAGATCAATGCTTTTGATTGAAACATACTTCACTGGATATATAGCTGACAGCTGATGAACATTTGGGCAGTAAAATGTGAATCAGAACAGCATAGCCCAGTCCAGTATGTGTCTATATTTACCACATTTACTGAGGCAGTAAGATATGCTTACCAGAACAGCCCATTTTTTTTTGTTCTTAGGTGACTTATTGTCACTGAGGTTTAACACCATTTTCCAACAATTTTTCAGTTATATATAGCGATCAGTTTCCTGGACTGAATACTAACCAGTACTAACTTATCCTTCCAAAAAGAGCCGGCAACTTTTCCATATATAGAGGAAAATCAACATTTTTGTAAAATTTTCATAGCAGAGTATGACCTGCCACAACCAGGATTCGAACCAGAACAGCCCAGTATGTCTCCACATTTACTGTTATTGTAAATGCAGACAGTGAGGAAAATTTCTATCCATTTCAGTATTGCAGCCTCAATATCAAATAGTCAAATTCTTATTCTGGAGTTATTCCTTCATCAAAGACGTCACATGAATAAAACACTGTCTGTTATCTACAGTGAATGAAGACCAGTCTAAGGAAATCAGCAACTCGCAGCTGACCATTGTTCAGAGGGATAATAGCTGTCACCAAGTAATATCGAGATTAATGATAAAATTTGACACCTGACATTTGAAAATTTATGGCCATGAACGGGCTTCCCGAAAGTTGCCGGACCGTCTAATATGTCAGGCAAATTTCAAGCACGACCAATAACTTTTCGCCAAGTACCGGACCAGATGTCCAGCAGTCGGATACAATTTGTAGCACTTATCACTCATTTATAATATATTCAGTCAGGCTAATTTTCATTTGGTCAGATAGAAATTCTATCTTTGCTAAACCAAATGTCAGGCAGTATTCTAGCAGTTTCGAGAAGCCTGCATGAAAGGTTTATAATAATATAACACATGGACAGAAATATTCAATAGACAAATGACTTTCAATGCTATTTATAGCATAATTACAAAGAAGGGTACAGAAATGGAGTTCAATGACTTCACCCCACATAGAATCACACAGCTACACCCCTGTACAAATTTAGTAATTTATAATTGCAATTCCTATTATCTGCAAACCATGGCATTCACCAATAATTTGGAAACAAATAGGCATATTTTAGTTTAAATAGCACCAATGCACAAATTTAAAGAGCCCAATACAGTTAGTTGTCATAATTAATTAGGAGTGCTATATTGTCCTCGCGATATTTCAATCAATCATCGATACGTATCGCCCCCTAGCGGTAGTAATCAAAAGAAATTAATGCTGCAGATTTTGTCAGTGCCTGACGAATTAAAGTGAAAGTAAGTTCAGCTTAAACAAAACGTGGCGAATTTATAACCTCACCAAAATATATTGAATTAAAGATAAAAATCGGAGACCTGGAAAATATAAAATGGCGGCGGTCGAGAGATATATCAAGCGAATATATGACATCAAAGTGGTTTCACAAAAATACAAATGTCAAAAAAACAAAAGTGAAACTAGAAATCAGAAAATTTCATGTGCAGATCATTTAATTCTTACTCTAACAACAGGATAACAGTCGAAACACTCACTTACCAACGGCCGACTTCTCCCCTCCTCTCTAACAAGTGGTCGTTCGTAAATCACCTCGACCCCACGGGATGGGTTAGAGACTGAGTTCACGGAGTGAGGATTTAAGTCTACTAAGACGATAAAAATTATAACTCCTAAACTCTAGTATGAAACACGATAACAATGTAAATGTAATTCCACGTATTTCAATAACATTACCTACAATATCCGTCAAAAAATCTTCCCCGACCCCGGCAGGTTAAAAATGGGTGGGGAGAGGAAATCCAAATATGGAAAACAAACCCTGACGTCATCCACTCCATGCGGGAATCCCCCGGAGTTGATTGGGCAGACGGACCCACGTGAATCGTACATGCTTAGGGTGGTACCAACACAACTATGACGTACTTAACCACAAGGGTCGTCTGCTTAAGTTAATCTGAACTCGATGTTGTGATATTGAATGCAACATGTTTAATTTAATGCGCTTGATATCAACCACTGCTATGGGGTTGGGAGAAACACATCATGGCGGTTACTGATCGATAAAAACAGCTGAACCGGTCACAATAGAAACGCTGTAGAAATAATATCTATTGATTTCCTTCCACCATTTACCCCGGACGATACAGTACCGGATTCCACTTCAGTCCTCTTGGACTTCGACCAATTATTTAGGCCAAGGATCATTTTTGTTAACCGCGCGTACATTACCCCTGAAATTTATACATTGAGTATATATATATATGTGGGGATACTTGTGAGTGTTCAATAATTAGTATGAAACTGTGTATAGCAGGAGAGTAGTCATCACCTAGAACGAATTTATATGCCATATGGACAATTTTCATGATGATATTAACAGTCGATGCGCGGGAACAGAAGTTAACCCGGAATCGCCTCAGTCAGCGCAGGCTAATAACTAAAATAAGCACTCTAAAGACTCACGAAACACTTTACTGCATCCTGTTCATATTTACAAGTGTGCAAAATAATTTCCTTAAATGCTTTGATATCGATTTCAATCTCCCAACCATTTAACGATAAAACTGCGTATCATGACGCATCAAATTTTACTTTTTCTAAGTCAACCGACGAATACACTAAGGGAGATAAATCTGATAAGCTGAAAGGATATACCCATTAGAGTTGCTCCCCTTACTTTTTGCGGGACTTGCAAGTCTTCATACGTGTTTTCCTTATCCTAGTGAATTATATTGTGGTGGAAAATGAATGATTTCGGATGCAATTTATTTAGTCAACGACACAGAGGGACTTGCACCCAACATGGGTCATGAAACTGGGATCTCTTGACCTGCTGTCACATGATATTGACAAAGGGAGCTGGGTGGGTGAAGGAGCTAAATAATTTAAAATGTGCTATGCAAAAAACAATGCAATACACTCAAGAATAACAACAAGCAGAAATGAAGTCATCCATGTAATACATACTTTTGTATGAAAGAGAACGGGACTTAATAGTGTACACAGGTAATGTATTATGAGTAAGAAAAATATTGAAATGTATGTAATTTATTTTGTAAACCCAATGTTTAAACAAAATACACTGGTCAATTATGGTGCAATTTACAACTTTATTTAATGGAACATCGTGTGTCAATTAATCAAATCTGTATCAATGTATCATTTTTAACAAGTTATATTATCATGTGTATGATAATGACAAACAGCACTAATGTATGCTAACAACGAGCACATTCAGTGGCATATATTTGCATTAATGATAAGAAACAAATGATGAAAGAATTTCAAAATAATATATACAACATCAGCACATGCCAAAGACAAGGTTTATGTAATACAAACATATTCAGAAACTGATGCATGTGCAATTCTTAAATTGTTTACAGCGGCAGTAAGTTAGTGAAGAAAGAAGAAAATATCTTAAAATTTTAATAAATTATAAGCAATATCTCTGTGTAGACTTTAGAAAAATCTTGTTCAAAAACTATGACAAATTCAGCAATAACTTAAAAATGATATCTTAGAAATAAATGCAACAATTTTTTGCAAACAAAATCTTAGTGTCATCAAAAGCTGACACACTCTCACAAGTAATTAAATCTCCATTCCCTGTGCCAATGTACCACCCTTAATATTCCACTGTAACAGCACTAAATTATGCAGCATGAATTTTCAATTCAGAAATTCAAGTAATTGTATATGTCAGTAGTATTGAACTACAGCTTAAAGTGTAGAAATATTGCATTGAGGTATTCCCATCGAAACTTCAACCATAACTCATTTTATAATGTATGATGGTGTAATGCAACAGATGTGCTGAAATAAGCATTTTCAACATATCTTTCAAGAATCTATTTTGCACCAAATCTATATAGACTACAACAGAATAATCAAAGTCTTCTATAAATACAGAGAAGATTATGGAAAACCATCAAAATCCTCATCAGCGATTTCTTTAGCACTTTCCAGTTCTTGCTGTTCTCTTTCACGTCTCTCCTCAGCAGACTCAAGATCTTTATTGTAGGACTTAGGAGGAAATCTCATAGCCTAAAGTGTATCAAAGAAATTAAAATAAGATCAAGTGTTTCTAATACATATGTATTAATTACATAAAGACTTATCACACTTCAATCTCCAGTAAAAAAAATTCTAACAGATTATATACTGATGTAACTCAGGTAATTTACTTTTGATCATGACTAAATCACTTCAAACAACCAGATCATTAGTATTAAATCAGACTTGTGGGTATTTAATACAATATTTAATACAAAATAAAAACATACATCAAGTCTGCTTAGTAAGACGGTGCAGAATTTGAGCAGGAGAACTTTATACTATTGGGGCAAAGATTAAGGTAAAAGTTTGAGTGGACACTCCTTTGAATGTCAACTGCATATGGTCCACATCAAAATATAAAAAAGTTCAAAACCTAACACCTTGGACAATATTTGGGTGAAGTAGAAATAAACAGAATATGAATAAAGACAAAAATTAGATGAAAAGACAAAAAAAAAACATCATCAGTCATTTAAGAGGGAGCATTAATTATAATGGCATGAAAAATTATATATGCATTTTAATACTTGACTGCATACCTTTACAGAATTGTTGTGTATATCAAGACAGAAAGCAATGCGTTGATGAAAGGCAGCCATTGGTTCTCTAGTTTTATATACATCACTTGTTTCTCTCGACTGAACATAACCTTTCTCATGATCAATGGTAGCTTCAATTACTCCATCTCTGATTGCCTGAAAATTAACAACAATACAAGAATGTTTCCTACAATTAAGTCCTGCATGGCTATAACAGACAATAACAGACAGCCTCATTACCTAATGATACCAACAAAAAAAAAACAAATGTTTTATACCCAGGATAACGTTCAAGAGTTTAAAACCTACATTCTGACTCAATAACCTTATGAAAGAATCACGAAAACAACAACTAAGTTTTAACAGACTCTTAATTATCATAGTCTTAAGATAAATCTCTAACAATCAGAAGCAGATCAAATGTTAATATTTAAACAAACTTACTTTAGCAACAATGTACTCCGCATCTTCAGGACTATCTAATGCCAGTTTTTGCGCAATATCCATCAAAGAGATCCTTGAGTATGATAAGTTAATCATCCTTACGCCAGTTTTGATAACATTGTGTCGCAGACGTATAATTAATGTGTATGTATCCTCACTCTGGAATTTTGATCCAAACTGTGACAGAACCTCATTAAATCTTGGAAGGTTCCCAGTTCTTACAGCTGTAATAAATAGAATGAGAAACACACAAATCTATAACAGCTATAAACAAATGTTTTTTTTCGATTATAATCTAACATTGTTATTCAAACAGCTCATAAAAATGAAGAAATATCCTAAGGTTTGAAACCATAAAAATTTGCAGTTGGTTCTTTTCATTTCTGCGACCAAACATTTGCAGTTAATATGAACTGATAATTGTTATACGGGAAGGATTACCCAAAAATATCACCATAAAGTTAAAATTTTCACAGATGTATTATCTTGAGAGAATAACATTAGCACCTCATATCAAATACTGTTAATTGTATGCTTATCCTAAATCTACTTAAATGATTCACCGAATTTTCAAGTGCATACCCTGAGTAAGTTGGAAGTATGGGGCTAAAGTTTTCCTCATCGAAGGAATTCTAAATGTAGATCTGTCAGGAATATCTCCTAGAAGTAACTCCACTGTAATAGCTAATTTCTGAACCTGAAACAAGATTCATTTTATAAAAATTTTCTGGTTTGACACTGTGGTAAGAATGTCTGACTGCCATACATAATTGAAAGAACCATAAAATTGACAATTAGAAATAAATAAAACAACAATATGCTGAATGGAAATGAAGAAGATTAATCATGATATAGTATTTTTTTAAAATTAAGGAGTTCTTTCTTTTAAGTCAAAATGATTATAATATTTGCAACACTACAACTCACAATCCCTCTATCGAAGAATCAACACATCACCAACAACACAAGTGCTCACCTTGAAAAACAATTTCAAAAATACAGTACTTACAGTTTGTTTAAACCCAACAGCAGCATTCTGTGGTGCTTTTCTGAGAGCTTGTAACAAATGTTTGTGAGCTTCAGAATATTCTAACTGGGCAGCCTTTATGGTACCTGCAATATTCAAAGTACCAGCATATTTCATAAATTCAAAATGCTTTTGATAAACAGCTTTATGATACAGCTTTAAACTACAAGTCAGTTTTTATAGAACAATACCAGTTCCATCACCAGGCAATATCTATATTCATTCCAGGAACTTATAAATCAATTAACGAAATGCTAGAAGGTTTTTTCTTAATATTAATAAAATTCCAACCATGGGGGTCATGACTTTTTAGTATTACTACAAGAGCGGTGAGTAATAATTTCAGAATAGGAACTTTTAAGCAATCATTTACATAAATGAGTTCTGGACTAAAGATTAACTTACCAAACAAAAAATGTATAACATATAGTAATTTTGACTTAAGAAAGAATATTGTTTACCTTACTAGCAGATGTCAAGCCGTTTGATATTTTAAACAAATCTGGTAAAAGATTATTAATTTGTAAACCTTTCATACTAAGATGTAAAGTCATAGATAATTACCTAAGTAATAGAGGAATCTGGCCCACTCATTGTTAGAAGCATGTTCAGGAAAAGTTGACTTAGACACAAGTTTATCAGCTTGTTCTATCAAATTATACTTCAAATAATTTCTAAGAAGTAAATTTAGGAGCGTAGCTTGACCATCATAATCTGTACGTAAGACTGATGTTTGTAATCTGGTGTGGAAAAATCTGAAAACAGAAAACAAAAGTCTTATTAATTATAACACTGCATCAAATTTTGTGCTCATAACAAAGGCATCTTCTAAGAATATTGTAAAGGGTAGCCAATGCTGTCCATACACAAAAACATTAATTGTAGGTCTGTTCTTGTCTACCAGTAAGCAGTGGTACATTGCTTGAATGGTATAAGTATCAAAATTCATATAGCATGGATCTACATGGGTAGCCAGCATTATGGTCCAGCATGTTTTCAAATTCACTTTCCATTAAAATAAAGATGGCAGAAAAGCACATAATGCGTTATATTATGACACACATCCATTGCAATTGGCATATTTAAGAGTGGAAATAACAGATACTTAATTAGTCTGTGTCTAATTTATCTTCCAAACTATTGCTAAGTTCTAAAATGGATTTGCTAATGATCACTGAAGGAAGTTTCTATACA
Source organism: Lutraria rhynchaena (assembly GCA_008271625.1). Classification (NCBI taxonomy): domain Eukaryota; kingdom Metazoa; phylum Mollusca; class Bivalvia; order Venerida; family Mactridae; genus Lutraria; species Lutraria rhynchaena. The sequence continues at coordinate 556,344 of VIBL01000188.1, forward strand.
TTTTGTATATTACAATACAGAATTGCTACTCCCTTTAAATATACAGCTTTTTGAATACAGGAAACATTTCCAATTACTAAAATCAGAACTTACGCTCTGACTTTTTCCAGTTGATTGGTAAGTTCATAAGCCCTTGAATGATAGAAATAGCATCTAGCAGCAAGAATATCCAGTGTACGTCGATTCTGATTAATGAGCTTCTGCATCAATTTCTCGGAACAAATCACAGCCTGAAATATTGTTTATTCATCAAAGGCACAATGTTTTCGAGTCTAGTAAACTATAATTATTTGATGCAAGAGTTGATTTGTAGAATATCCAAAAATTTAATTGGATAAATGTTAATGTTGTCTCAACAACAAAGAATTTAAAAACATTATGTATGATCAAATGGTGCAAGGAAAATACTTATTTCATAATTATTTTTAATTTCTTTAGCAGTTTTTTATTGATTGGTACCTTCGACATATTTTCTAAGAAATAGATCAATGCTAAAATATTATCAAAATGAATTTACTTGTATTAAAAGTTTTAAGTTTACTTATAGAGCTATTCTGCACATGTATGATTGAAAAATAATTTGTGAAAGACTTTTTCAAACACAACTGAGACAAAATAAAGCATCTATACTAACTGTATGTATTTGTTCTTAATCAAAGCAATCTTAACACACAAACCTTTTCCAACTTTTTACTATCAATCAGATGAATTAACACAAGTAAATGAAGATAAGCTTCAATTTCTGGAATCAGTGGATTATTAGCAAGTTTACCAGACCTTGGACGAAACTGTGGACTAACACCATTTGATACCATTGGCTGAAAGCAAATCAATTTAACTTAACTAACTTAGAGCTAAACTAGCAACACTTTATCAATGTATTTCACATTATCAGCAAACAATAAATGAGAGCGTTTCTAAACCATCTTATTCAACAATCTGCAAACAATTGTGTTTGCTCATTTTGGGGTTTAATGCGGTCTAACATTAAGTAAATTATGTGCAAATTGAGTCTAAGACATCAAGCTCTAGCATTATGGTGATTACCTAACACTGCTGATATGCCTTAAACTTTAAAGAGTATCATTTGCAACAGCATACTTTTTTTTATTTTGCCACATGAAGTGTGATCCAGAGATGGGAGATTAATCATTCATTATTTTGAATGCCACACTTCAAATCAGATCAAAATCAATAAATTTAAACAAATAATATCATACCTCATCAAGGAAAGATAGCAGATCATCCCTTACTGCAGCCTGAGTTGGTGACTGTATATAGCCTTGTAGAAGTCTTCGTAACACATTACTATTTAATCTGTGTCTGATTGAATTGATACCACGAGCAACACGAGACATGAAACGAGGCTCCTTGGTAGAAACTGATTTCTCAATATATTTGACATATTCTCTGACATCTTAAAGTAAATATTAAGAACTAACATATACACAATATGCAGGAGTTTTGGGTAACAGTAATTAATAGAAGTTGTTAAAATAGAAGTGTTTGAGTGAAGTGCAATACATGACACTCAACAAAGACACTAAAGATCTTTCAGACAAATGCAACATATTCGCAATTCAAAGATTATTACAATTCAAATAAATAATCAAATAATTAGATGATGTTTTAATAATTCACATTTTTGTCAACTCCGTAAAAATCATCCAAAAGTTTACATCCGAAATCGAAATGTTATATGAACGAACTTAACATTATTTTCTGGAGTGGAATATATAACACGACAAATTACTTAGATATAAAAGAAATATGAGTTTACCTTCCAACGTTAACAATTCGGGGTCTTTGGGTGGCTCTTCCTCCGTAACTCCGTTCATTTTCTCTGCTTTCACAGGACTTGAAGCGTCCTTCATTTCAACGTCAGTACTACCCACCACCATTTTTATCTAACAAAAAGAAATTTTATAGGACTTATATTATAACGTCTAAATGTCCAATACGCAATAATTCGACCTGAATTTCGCTATAATTCCATGCCGGTTGTTGAATGATTCGACAAAATGTGACAAACAAACAATGGCGGATTCCAGCTAGATGAGGATAACGTCCCCATAAACACGTTCTGTTCCGGGCTGATATCCGTGAATGAGGTATCTTCATTGGAAAACGAGTCAAGATATTTTTCACGTAAACTGGTCATATTCAGCTGGCACTACATGTACATGTGTATATTTGTCCCAGTATTCGCCAATGACCTATTTCTTAAGACATCGTTTAATTTTCAAATTGGCATATGTAACTAATTTTTGAAAGACGGTCTATGCAGAATATGTCATGTATATCCGCAAAAACTGAATAATAATATGCTGTAGTGATTGTAGGAATATGGGCCGCTTTGGGTTGACCATAGGAGGCTAGCACGTTGAAGGGATGGTGTATTATGGTGTGTTAGGCCTAAAATGGCCGCACGGACCAAAACACATATACTGTCATATATATACATACGTATACACGAGGCGACCTATACGAGGGAACAACTTCCGAAATGACAGTTTCTGCATCAAGTTTGTTTAACACTACGTAACTTTTTTAAAAATCGCTCAAATGTCTGAAAACTGGTGTAGAGCTACGTACAGATAGCTAATACTACCCTATATGGGGTTAACACTTTAGCGGTGTGGTTGAATGTCCGCCTACATTGCTAGGGGTCCTAGGTTCGATCCCAGTTAGGACCATGGATTTTCCCGCTCCCAATTTACTATAATGCTATTGTGAGGATATTCAAGTTCCTTAGTTTACTATTTCAAATGTAGCTATCTCACCACCGGGACCGTCAGGGGGGATAAGAACTACTGACTTTTCTCCACTTCTAACACGGTACGGCAGGATTATTAATCAGGTACACTTAGGAAATTTTGCCAAGAGAAAGTAATTAATTTCTGATGGAATCAATTTGCGGAAGAATGTATTAATCACTTTCAATTGCCATGAAAAAGAATGATTGAGAATGATCGGAATTTTTGCAAAAGTCAAAATCACAATATCGATTATATGTCGCGTAAATATATTATATTTTTGGAGTGTTGTAGTATTCGGATATAATAAGGGAATGTGATTTTGTGCAAGTCATAATGTTTTAGGTAAATATTCTTTATAGGTGAGTAAGATATACTTTTATCAATCATTATAATCAGTCGTTGTATTAGGTTAATGACAAAATATCAATAAGTTTACAACAATTTTACCAAAATATAACTGTAAAGTGTAATAATATCATCTATTGATTATTGGTTGTTAAGGATGAAAGTTGTGGTTTTGCATTCTACGACCTTTGGGTTCCTATTATTCTAAAAAATATAAAGGTGATATACAATATGTTATTCCCTTGCAAATTTCAAATGTTATCAATTATCCATTTAAACAACAACAATAAATTAAATGCAGTTATGCAGTATCAATGAATTTGATTATAAAATTAAATATCTATATGTCCATAATATCATGTTATATTATCTAATTAAATGTTCCCATTTTTCTGTGACTATGATTGTTTATTGGTCCCATTAAGATGAGTTAATTATTTTTGTCTTGCTATTTGTCTTAAATTGTCAATATTACTATTAATAATGTTAGAAATGATGGTGATTGGCTTGTCTTCTAGTATTACATTCTTATTATTAAATAATGGTACACATTTGAAATCTCCTACATTAGCTCTACCATTAATCAAATGTGTTCATTATTCAGCTCAGAAATTAAATTAATTGCAGGAATTATGTGTGACAGCAATGAGTGAGCAGATGGGAAACAAGCAAGGTCGAAGATGTAACAACAAGTCTGTCAAACTTAACAACAATTCATATCCTGCAACCCATGCTAATGGCAATAATGATACTGAGAGAAATATTTGTGTAGAGGAAGATGGACTTTTAGATAGGAAATCACCTTGCACGTCAGTGAAAAGCACCAATAGTCATGAGAAGACTGTAATTCCTACTCAAAGCCATGATGTGAACAATGTCCACAAATCCACAAATCAAGCCTGCTGGAAACAATTTAGCCACATTGTTAATGGTTATGAAAAAGTACCTCAGCATGGAGATGAATTTCCTGTTGGATCTTTTAACCAGGATGATGAAATGTCAAAATATCTTGGTACATCATTGAAAAATGCTAACAACGACCAGCTTAAATCCAAAAGTGTGGCTATTGATTATGAAAGTAATTTTAGTGCTGATTTAGATGGATCATTTGAACATGTTAAAAGGATGATTAGAGAATCAAGAGAAGCAGACAAAGATGATACTGAAATGGTCAAAGACAAAGACAAATGCCCCCAGCAAGTGCAGGGTGATAAAGTAGCCTCACCAAGGTCTAATCTTCATGTGGACAATGCCACACATGATTTTGATTCATTTGTAAAAAATGTTGAAAAACAAGACATAGACAATAATTCTGTACAAAAACTTAAAAGCTTAGTACAACAGCTTACTTCAGATAGAGAAAACTGGATCGAAATATTGTCTAAGTTATCAAAGATTATCAGAGGTCAGACGGATGTTAGGATACAGTCTGAATGTGTATCTGTTCTGATAAATTTTAATTTTCCTCAAAAGTTGAATGAATACTTAGAAATAAAGCATGTAAACTCCATGGTTGATCTAAAATTTGATGTAAATCCAGAGGCTGGCAGAAATAGATGGGCAGTGGTTAAAAAATTTCTTATGCTATTATGGATTGTTTGTGATCAGAATGTGAACTTTTGTCAATATTTTTTAACCACTAAGTTGTTTGAATTCCTTGTCGTTGACTTTAAGAAGTTATGCATTACAAACTATGCGGAATCTGAAGTGGAAACATTTGTAATCAAGGCTATTCTTGGAATCCTCCATAACATTTCAAGACTGGTACCAAATAGTAAATGGACGATGCGAAATCTTGGACTGGTTTCAGATGTTAAACTTCTTCTTGTGAGTGAAGTTCCTATGATTCGACTTAAATCTTTAATGGTCTTGTCATACATTTTGAGTGAAGCTGAAAACGAGGTGATAAATTCTGACAATGATAACTTCATATTTATTTTCCAAGTTTTAAGTGACGCTTTAAAGTCTCCAGAACACAAGTCCAGTAAATATGGAATGACTGCCGCTGAAGTATTGAAAGGATTGAATAATTTGGCCATCAATGATGAGAATAAAATACGAATTGTGCAAAATGGTGGACTGCCATTATTTCAGGTTGGCAATAATCTTTTATTGTTTCTCTTATTAGTCGTACAATGAAAAAGTGTGTTACCTATAAATCTGCTTGGAAATTTTCATAATTTCATGCCACAGTGATTTGGTAAATGATTAAAATCATTTACTAGTACTGAACAGTTTATCATTGTATAAAAAAACTTGGTTTGAAGTAACTTGGATAATACATGACCTTTTCGTGATATTTTGAGGCAATTTCAATCAAATTAAAAATTTCAGAATTTTTTTACAAAAGGACCATTGTGTATTGTTGCAACAAGGAAGTACTAAAATCTTTGTGTTATGGCTTTACAAATGTTAATATAATTGATTAAATCCTTGTTGTGTCTTTTAGTGTGGTTTCAGAAGATTTATATGCCCATAGCATGTAAGCTTTACAGACTGGTCTGAATTTGAAATGCATGTATTCTACTATTATTGCACTATTTACTTAATACGAAATAGAGCAATTTTGTGGTTATCTGTTGCTAGTTTCATTTGTCCCAGACATCAGACAGGTGGCTTAAATTCCAGACTGTATTCATAATGTTACAGGAAGTTCTCACAGAAGGACATTCAGATGAAGTTAAAGTCACAATAACAACATTGTGGAGTTTAGCATTCCATCATTACAACAAAGTGAAGATGAGGGAATTACCTGGTATTATGTCAAGTACGTATTTACACATTTATTGATAAACTCCCCATCCCAGTTAAACCCTTCATCCTTTTTTTAAAAAATCATTAGGCCATGAAATAATTGTTCTGTTTCCCGTGATTCTATTGATCCTAATTTATGGCAACTAACCTTAATGTTTCTATCAACATATCCAAAGTATGAAAATATTTGTGGATGGATCATACCTCAAAAGTACAAAAGACATGCTCAGAAAAAAAGAAAAGTTTTGTGACCTATCTACCCTATTTTTTGATAAGTAACATTAAACTTGACAACATTTTTGTCTAGCCTTACTCCAGGGTTTGACACTAAGCTTGTATACTCACCAAATGCGAGTGAAAATTACATGTAGGGAGTGAAAATTCTATCAGCATGCAAAATTTTGCAAGTTACGAATGCAGTAAGAAAAAAATCCATTATTAACAGCCTTTGTCAATAAATTGTTGATAAAAAGTGTTTCATTCTGGCTTTGTTTTCGATAAAAATGTGTCAATAAAAATTGCAAGTTGGAATTTCATTTTGCAAGTGGCCTACACATTATGCAAGAATTTGCAAGTTGAAAATCCTCCCAGTGTTGAACCCTGAAATCATATTAAATTCTTTAAATGGCTTTCAAATTTTATGATGAATGAATGAGGAATTAAGAAAAGAAATATAATAAATTTCTAATTATAGAGCCACAAACAGTATTTTAATAACAAATGTCAATTTTTCTGTGGGGTTTAACAGCCATTCAGGGATCATTCTGGTTGCAATATGTGTGAGAGAAAAAATCCCATTAGGGCAAAATCAGTGAGATATTTCCAAATTTTGTGAGATTTTTTTCCAAAGCAGAAAATACCCATTTTTCCAGACAAAATACATTGTAGTACAAACATGTGTCTCTGTGCATTTCTTTATTACAAAAAACAACACACCTGATTTTCTTTTTTCGGTTTTATTAGCAGTCGACATTCTCGCTGCGACTACGAAAGTTTCGAAACGCTTGTAATTAGTAGTGAAGATAAGATGAAAGCTTCGCAGTGATTAAGAATAGATGAGTGGTTCTCTGCGCTCTGTCGATAATAAACGTGCGCCTTCGTAAACAGGGGAACCAATTGAACCGAATCGTTAAAAGCATAGAAAAGTATTTTAAAGACCGAAAAGGTCATTTTGTCGAAAAATTCGCAGTGCGATTTTTTTTCGCTTTGAGAGTTTTTTTATGCGATTTCAGCAAAAAGAACGCGAGAATATCGCGCAATCGCACCCCAAAATGATCCCTGGCCATTTGGTGACTTCACCTGTAATGGTGGAGGATAACCACTTGTGAATAAATGCAACCATGTTTACAATCATTGTTATGTAACCCACATTTATTGATAAAATAGATCATCAAATAAACCTCTGAATTAAGACCAACTGTGAGTGAAAGCCATCAGGGCTTACATTTGACCTTTAAAACAGCATTTTGACTCTTGATATCAGTAAAATAAAGCTTTTGACTGTTGAGGGTTTGTACCATCTATAGTGTCAAATTTACAATGAAATTAGAAGGAAGTTTTGTTAATTTTTCAAATTATCATCAGCCAAGCATCATTTTTGACCTTCAATTTTTGACATCTAGTGATAACCCTGGCCATATTTTTCTCCCCTCCACCTTCTGGTTACTTTTCACAGGAGTAACAGTTTAGATATTACTCCCATCATGTTCAGAATTGTATTGTGGTATTTCATGTAGTTATTCATTAATTATTGGCAGATTGTGTGAATTAATTACATTTTGTAACATTGTGAATGCACCTTTCTCCTATTGTTCAGGTTAATATTTTTTGCCCTCATTCTGATGATATACAAAGATTTTCTTCTTGTTGCATAGGCATGTAGTTTCATTTAAGTCCATATTTTATTCATGTTAGTTTAATTGATGGCTTTAGCTAGTTCTTAAATGTGATATGGATGCTATCAATGAAATCTATGAATGAATCCATATGTACTGTACTTAACGTGTTTAATCTTTGATTGACACTGGGAACCATGATATCAGGAGTTTAAAATTGTTTTCATGTAGCCAGTAAGCTACTAAAATAGGTCTGAGGGTTCCCCATTGTAGGAGGCAAAGGGGCCATGCCCCTGTGGGGAAAAAGTAGCCAATGAGAATGCTAAAATAGACAGTTGATATTTCCAGCTTCTTGCTCATTTCTACAACCCCGGATATATATCATATTGTGAACATTACTAATCATAAAAATGTATGTTGTTTTGTATGTAAATATATTTGAATGAAAAATGGTCGTAATGTATTTTCTGATTTGATTATGGTTTGACCTAGAAATTTGGTCAACTGGTGTTAAAACTAGGTCACTTAGTCAAATCTTGTCAATACTGTCAAGACCACATTTCTGTCTGTTACTAATGATACTTAGTTTGAATATTCATTGGATCAAATCATTCAGAACCTTTATATGTTTAACATTATTATTATCACATCACAAGCTTCACTTACATTTATTGTCATCATGAACTGGATCAGTATATAACTTTGACAGGCTTATATTGCTGATTGGATTATCTTATATTCATCTTTTATGATTTTGCACCATGAAGTGGTAATGATTCTTCTTTCAGCACATTTTCTGCAGTGATAAAGTTCCCACATGCTGTAGTTTGTTAATAAAACCTTCCGTGCTTATGTTATTTTACATTACACGATGCATGGTAGTATGCATAATTCATGTTTATGTTATTACAGAACTGTATGACTTACAGCAATGTGATAATGAAGAAATATGTCACGCTGCACGTGGAACGTTCTGGGAGCTAGAGAACACTTCCAAGTCATCAATCAACACATCTTTATCATCTTCATTATCTGCAGGTGGGATTTAGCTGTACTGTAGAACATGGTTATTGTGAATTCATAGAGATCCAAATTCATTGTTCTCTATTTCCATATTTCAATATGGACATTACATTTAAATGAAGGAGGACTTGCTAATTTCTTCACCCTGTCTGATCTCACTATATCTGAGTTCACTGTATCTGTGTTCACCTTATCTATGTTCACCATATCTGTGCTCACTATATCTATGTTCACTATATCTATGTTCACTATATCTGTGTTCACATAGTATTCTCTAATATGTGTTTTCACTATGTCTTTGTTCACTGTATCTGAGTTTACTATGAATGTATAATTGAGTTCTCAGCAACCATTTTTGTTAAAAATCGATCACATCGTTAGTTTGCTATTTTTGATTCATGGTTGTTTGTGTACAAACATTGCATGCTTTTGCTTTAAGCATGCTACTTTGGGATGGACTTAAGCAAAAACTTGTTTTTGAACTGTTCATATAGAAAATAATGAAAAGGTAGCTTCTCTTATATACAAAGTCGAACCCTGTGTATTTCACAATAGTATATTGTATGTGATGACTACTGTTTAGTTACATCCTGTCTGTGATTATTCTACTTACTAATTATTTATGTTTCTTTTGATACTCAATGTGTATAAAAGACCTGTAAATTTTAACCTGTGACCTCAGTCTAAAACATTCTCAGAGATCTCATGTTGATGATAATTGTTGTTGTAGACAAGGACCCAAGTCAACCACATATCATGATCAGTTATCAATGGGACTCCCAGTCTGTGATGATGAAAGTAAAGGACAGATTAAGACGAGCAGGATATAAAGTGTGGATGGATATAGAACATATGAGTGAGTATCAGATATGACTGTGAATAGTATTTGTTTCCCCAAACATCCACTGTTTAAACTTGAAATTTGTGTATGAATGCTTGTCATCTTGAATCACATAGCACTTTCTGCACAATATGTCTTCTGACATGGCAAATAGTAAAGGTGTAACCATCAGTCAAAATTTGACTCAAATCACATAAATAGGCCTAATGGATTAACTTGGACTGTAGCCTTTGATTTCCTCAATGCATAATCTGTATGACATCCTCCTATTTCCTTGCTGGTTGGTTGATCTGGACCACCGCTGTGGCTACGGTGCATACCTTGGTTAAAATTTGGGCAGGTATTTGGGAAAAATGGCAGATCTCAGTAAAATAAATTTCCAGAGGAGCATGCTCCTGGACCCCCAAGTTTGCCTTGGTTCAAATATGAGCCTGGCTATGGCACTGTTGACCACAGCCAACAGCCTCATTAACTGAAGTACAGTTTATAAAAGGCTTGTTACCATGCTTTAATAGTTTATGAATTCTACATTTTACAGCTGGTTCCACCCTGGAAGCAATGGCTCTGGCTGTTGAGAAGGCTGCTGTTGTTCTTGTGTGTATGTCACAGAAATATAAAGATAGTCCTAATTGTAGGACAGGTATGGTGTAAACTTTTGTTAAACGTTTCAAAGTACAAAAAAAGTGCCTAAACATGACAAAATTATGTATTGGTAGTCACTTGAAGGCAAAAATTTGCCTTGGACTAGTAATAGCAGTAAGGACCTTTTGAATGGCTTATGTACACAGACAGATATTGTGTGGGTAGTGATGTATTGGTCAGTCGATGATGACAGTTCTAGTTACATCTGAAAACTCATTTATGGTAAAAAGTACAGAGGATACAGATGAGCTCATTGTTAATTTGTGTTCAACATTTCAGAGGCAGAATATGTCTACAGATTACGTAAAGATTTTGTACCTCTGAGATTACAACGAGAATACATTCCTGACGGTTGGTTGGGTATACTTGTTGGAACAAGACTTTACTTTGACATCTATGAAGAGGACCAACTTGATGTACAAATTCCTCGTTTAGTTAGAGAACTAAGAAACAGAGGGAAAATTCAGTGTCAAGATGATTCTGTAGACTATCATCATGGTAAGGGAATAATTGATTTTTAAAGAATTAATTTGCTGAGTCAAACCTGTGTTTGCAGCCACCTCCAAATAAAGACCACCATGTGAATAAAAGCCACTCTGAAAAACCATCTCTGATCATTTAGAACAAAATGACCACCGCCTTTGTTCACAAGTTTGACTGTATAATAAAAAATGTGTGGTTCTCCATTTTTGTATGATGCAAAAGAGCTGCCATTGACAAAGGGTCATAGGTTTAAAGAAGTTAATTATCCTAATCTGCTTACCTAATCAGACAGTTTTAATGTTATTTGCACTGTACAGAGAACCTCGTTATCTCAAGGGCTTATCAGAACAAACTAAATGCTTGAAATAAATGTGATGCTCATAATTACAGGGTATTTGTTTGTTGGTTGTAAATTAAACACAGCTAATAACCAAAAAATTGACAGGACTTTAAAAGCTCCTCGACATAAGTTTGGTGCTTGTGTTATTCATGCTTGTAATAACAAAGTTTTACTGTATTGAATAAATAATTTAGTATGTTATGAAGATCTTCTACATTTCTGAAATCATCCTATTTTTTTTTTGTAAAATTGAATCCACTGTTAAAGAAATACAAATCTTTATTGGAAAAGATCTTGAAGAATTCATGTGTCTCAGACTAAAGTATCTGACATTATATTTTTATAGTTCCTGTATTAGCAGAGAGGTTAAACTCACGAGATGCTGCACCGCTGTTACACCATCCAGCTAGTCCTACAGTATCCAGCTGGTCTTGTTCTGATGTTAAACAATGGTTGATATCTCATGGACTGGATAATGTTACCACAGAGTATGTAATTACGCATTCATTGAAAGCAGACGTATTGTTTAGTCAGTTTATTTGCATTATTCTTCTTTCATCTTCCCAAAAATATTGTCCTAGGCACAACTTTAGAAATCTATCTTATTTTGACCTTTGCAATTCAAGGTAGTTTCCACCACCTCATACTTTTGACACTGACCTTTGTTTCAAAGGTTGAAGGTCATATATATGTCAAAATGCCCATATTTTACATTTTTCAGCATGAGTAATCAATTCTTGAAGAAAGGGATGCATGTTTTTGTAAAAAAATGATAACCACTAGAATTAGTCATTAAGAAAGGGATGCAGGTTGTGGTCTATCCTTTAGCAGAGGTGCACACCAACCTGCATATTATTGTACAATTGGTTTATTAAATAACCTAAGATGTTTGTTGAAAGAGACCCCTCATAAAATTTTAAAAAAGTTGCGGGTGTAAGAGCTTGGTCTTATGGTAATATTGGAAATATTTATATCACCTACATTAAGAACATATACCAGTAATGAGCAGTTCTGCTTCAACTCTGTGTGGGAATGGGTAGGTCAATGAGTGGCTTCCCCTGCACTTCACTTTACAAAGGGTGAGGTCCCCCTAGCAAAAAAATGACAAAATTGAAACATCAAAACCTGTATTGTCAAATCATGTTATGACCAATATTCATAAAAATGAGTAAGGGGCCAAAATTTTTATCTAATTGGTGTGACTCCTTTGGCATTGATAAATATATACATATATATACTTATAGATGTCTGATTAAATGTTTGTTTTATTTTTATTGAATTTTCCTTCAGGATGGAACAGTTTGATGGGCACCTTTTGATTGAACTGAAACATATTCAAGATACAGCACCTGAATATTTTCACAAAGTTTTGAGACAGGATTTGAAACTAAGTCTCATTTCTTCATTGACTTTATCTAAATTTCTACGAGATTTAATCTAAGTTACATAAATGAACAAATATGTAATTTGTGTTGAAGGATCATACTATCACCTTCATGGGTGAATCTATTTGCAACTGTGCACTTAAAGGGACATAATTCTACCTACTTTTCGAAGTCGTATTTTTGTTTGTTTTCCAGCATTTTGTTATTGTTTTTGAGTGCAGTATTTAAAATTTTAGGTTGTGACATTCCTTATAAGGCATCTTTTTTAACCTTTGAGGATACTACTGTTTTACTAGAATTTGTACACACAATTTAAAGATGAAAATGATAATTGGTAAAAAAGGTATTTTCCTTTGATACACTATCAAGAAATTTTGTCTACCTCATCAATGTTTTGTTAATTCTTCACCAGCATTACATTATTTTTATTTAAGTAATTTATTCCAGCATTACTGAGAACTTGATACATTTCACGATTATACATTTATATAGGTATGATAATTGCAAATTATAGTAGTCTTTAAATTTCTTGTGATGTGAATAATTTCACTGTTTTAAATCATATATCAATTTGTGATTATTTGTGAAATATGATTTTCCTAACTGTCGTGGAAATTCAGAACAGTGCATCTTTTTTATTCATGCAATTTTCCAAAATATTTTGGAAGTCTCATGAGTATTTAAATAATTGCACGAAATATTGCATGATGATTTCACTGTGTGTTTATAATATGATTAATACATGAGTGCATTGTGTGAATTTATTGAATATACAGTAAAACCTCGTTATCTCGAGTAGTCATCAGAACATACTAAAAGCTCGAGTTAAATGTGGTCCTCATAATAACGAGGTATTTGTTAGTTGGTTGAAAATTATGATAAAACTAAGAACAAATTGATAATGTTTGATTTGTTAATTAATTAACAAATTGATGGGACTTTAAAATTGCTCGAGATTATTCAGGTGCTCGTTATATCGATGCCCATAATAACAAAGTTTTACTGTATATACCATTTATAAGTGATTATTTCCATGTTATGATACAATGTGTGCTATTGATTCAAGCATTTACCTGAAAGGTCATACAATTGTAACAGCACTGTATGTAGTATTTATGTAAATAAATTGTTTGTGATAATAACAACCTGATTAGCTCAGTTGGTAGAGCATCTGACTTGCAAGCAGGAGGTCACAGGTTGGGGCCCCACATTGGGTACTTTGCTTTTCCTCTTCCTAATACTCAATGAAAATGTGACTTATGGGGAAAAGTTCTTCATATGTATCCAAAGGTCTGCAATTAAATTGTTATACAAATGTACTACAATGTACATGAAATTATATATCTACTTACAATGTTCAAATGAATATCTTAATATTTAAACTGGGTAATTATGACTGTTAAGTCAGTAGTCTTGGTAGATATCAAGAAGTGTGATTTTTGTACCATGTCTAATCTGTACATTATTGCTATACAATTAACCTGTATTTTTATTAACTCCCCCCTGAACTACCCCTGCATTTCAATGCATATACCTGTATGTATTACTTGCCGATTAAGTTATCGTCTCAATGTGATTATTGCTACGTTATGCTTACACTCACCTAATAGCACAAATTAATTAACAACTTGAAACAATTACCACTTTCTTACTTAGAAATTTATGCCACTAGAGAGAAAAAGCCTGTAAGTACTGCTGACCTTTATCAAGAGTTTGTTAAGTAAAGTTTGACTGTATCGCAAATATTAATGTATGACTTATGTATTGATATTTTACAACTTTAAGGCTAGGAAAAATAGCTGTGTTTATGGTTACTTGAGCAAAAATATAGGATATGTAGGTTTACAAAATTTCTTTTCCCTTTTTTTTTTCAAACATGCCTTTCATACTGATTCGCCCCAAATATTTTCATACTTTGGATTTTGGCTTTAAAAACTTTAGGGTTAACAAAAAAATATGAGTGGGTTGGGTGACATTAATGCTACAGGTACATTTATGAAGTTTTTATGAGAATTAATTATCAGTTTATTGATAAGTAAGCTAATTGATGAATAGTCTTACATTTCCAGTTCTTCACCTACTGATTCTGTATCTCTAGAGATTATGTGTTGTGTGCAATCAATATCATTCAGTGTATACTACCGTATGTACATATTCCCCTATACTGAAAATATTGAATAAAAATTTGAGGTGAAAGCTTGAGCTACTATCAGAATTTTAATATACTGTAGTATTGTTCTACCTTCATTATGAGTTTATTTGTATCAGATTTGGACATTGAATGCATACAAAAATCTTCATACCTAAGTAGAAATACCTGAAAAAGGATTTAATGAAATTCATTCATCTTTGGAAGACTCTATTTTACACCTTCTGTAAAAATTTGTGTATGTAGATTAACCCTTGTGCTGCTGGTATTTAACTGCATGGTTTACAGGGTAAATATGTGTAAACTTTACACACATTTGCCAGGGATTTTTCTGGAGGATTGCAGTGGTTGGTTTGGAGCATTGGTGGTATGCAGGGTTTCCCAGGATGGGGTATACCCATCCTGTTGGCAAATATGCCGAAACTGGGGTGGACAGGGAGCCACTGTATGGTGGTCATTGTTCTTGGTGAGTTTCCCTGGTTTATTGGAGGGGTCCTGGCAGGTGTGCGTGTAAACTATACCTGTCCTGTCGGCAAATATGCTGAAACTGGGGCAGACAGGTATACCGACCCTTATGACAGCGAAGGGGTTAAGGTTCAAAATTATTATCTTCTCATCTATGTTGAATGTTATTTCTAAAATGTGATAAAAACTCATAGACATTTTTAAACCAATGAAGTCTGCTCATATCTCAATCAATAATTATAAACTTTGTGTAACATTTTCACCATTATTGAAAGCAGACTTCTCATACTAATGCATGCATTTCATCTATTGCAGCATATCAAGTTTTGCTTATGCCTTCAAATCACCAAAATTGAAATATCAATCTATCAGCACTTATATAAAATAGGTGGCTACATACTGGTGAAAAGAATGGTCATTTGTGTACACTGGACAACTTTGTCTCTCCCCCACAGTCATTGTCTTATAATTCTGTATCATTAAAGATTTATTAGAACAGCGTGCAATGTAAAAATGGTTTGACTGATATTCCTTTTTATTTTTTTTTTGCTTAATTATTCTTCTATTATTTATGTGACATTAAGACATTTGTGTTCTGTACATTATAACTTAACAGTGCAATATTTTTTACTCGTTTTTACTGTTTTTTTTTTTATTATTCAAAATAACTGTGATATTATGTATTATTTACTTTTGTGCAACATTTTTTATTCTAAAAATATATTTAAAGCTTTTTATACGTAAAATTTTATTGCATGTATTTTATCTGATCATATATTCACAACTGCCCGATTGTATAAACATTGGTTAACTTTAACCACTGGGTTTAATCAAAGTTTTGGTTAAAATTTTGGTTAAATGTTTTGTTTGCCGTTGTAGAAAATTTTGTTTAAATTTAACCGAATGTTGTTTTCTTAAAGCTCAAATAAATCTAACCCAAGTGTAAGATGCTGCTTAAATCTTAACATAAATGGTGACCAGTACCAAAATGGCAGCTCTTTTTAAATGTTTAAATGACTTTTTTAATGGTTAGTAAACCAAAATGGTTAAATTTAACCTTGGGTTAAATTAACCGTTTGGTTAAAGTTAACCAATGTTTATACAATTGGGCGAGTATGTTTTACATTTTGTTAGCTTCATATTTCATTATTAGCTTGCCAATTTTTGTAGACTTTTAAGTTGAATTAAATTGTTACAAATAATGGAAGAGTTTTACATTCTGATTCACTTGTAGTCAGTGCAATAAACACATTTGGTAGAATGTTGGACTATTAATTGCAGGGTCCTGGGTTTGATACCTGGGTGCTGTAATAATTCTTGAAGCAATCTTACTGAAAATATTGCATCTGGTGTAAGAAGTCTTCCACATTGAAATGGATTTTTACTGTTACCTGTGGAAATGAATGGAGCTGTTTTATTCTGTTGGTTATAGGCAGGCACTGATCGGGTAAACTGACTAAAATGATCATCCGAAATGCTGTTGGTACATGTAAATGTCTTTAACCCCAATACATGAACACAAAATGATTTGTTAATCATCTTTGCTGTCTGTCTTTAGTATGCAATTTAAGAGTCCAACAATCTGTATGAGCCAATGTTTTGTGTATAATTTATTTTATACCAGTAATACAGGGCTGTTATATACAAATATATTACCCACTTCATATTTACCCCATGGTTGTGGCATTTACACTCTGTGTTAATATATTTCCACATTAACTGGATTATGTCAACATTCAACAAGCAATTTATCCCATATAACATTCAACAAGCAATTAATCCCATATAACATTCAACAAGCAATTAATGATTATTAATCCCATATAACACTCATCAAGCGATTAATTCCATATAACATTCAACAAGCAATTAATCCCATATGAGAAGTAAAACATAAATAAATACAACACTTATATCATTATTTACTGTATCAATAAAACTAAGTTTCAACCATGTTTTGTTTGTTGTAATAGATACAAAAGAACTTGCTCACTGATGTTGGCATTTATAGCTGTCCTTTCAGTAATTACTGAAATATGGTATTGTAAAATTATGTGGGACATAAAAACTAAGTAGAATGTTATATTTTTTTTTATTTTCAACAGACAACATAGTTCACAAATGTTACAGTCAAGTAGTGAACAATTTAAATTCATACAGTTTACATATTTAAAAATACTATGATAAATGAAACACTTCTTTTAAAATTATAAGCATTACAATATAATAGAAATATGTCCATAGAACAAATATAGAAACTGATAACAACTTGGAGCTCAGTCAAAGATTAACCTCTAATATACAGTTGTAAATTGAAGCAAAAATCATTCAGGACACAGGTTATCACTTAAAATCAAATAAATTTTAAAGATGGTTAAAGTATCCTAGTACAACTAAGTACTTCATTATCAATGCAAATTAATATTCTGAATTCATTGATACAAGTATTTCCAAATTATCAGTTATTAACTTGATGAAAACAAGAAAACCACTACATGTTTAGTAACTTTTCTATGATCATATCAATCTCACTTACTAATTCCTTTGATGTCTTTATCTTAAGCCACTTAACAACTGTACTAGACAAGCAAAAGTTACCAGTGACAATTAAGAAATTGTCATTTTTTTCACATTCAGTAAATAGTACAATAGAATTTCATTTTTTTTGATGACTAGATTCAATAACTGAAGTCAGGTGCTTAAGTACAGATGAAATTTGATATGGGCAAGCATGTAGTCAAAATCAGTATCATTAAACATAAAATAATTGCAAAAACTGAAAACATATATTACTCGTAGTAATGTGCTACATGGTATGATATGATGCGGCCAGTTAAGCAATTTAATATTTTCCATTTCTCCAGAGATTTCTGGCAAGATAAGGGTAGGAGCTGGACTAGAATTAAGAAATGTCCCAGCCAGAACTGAAAATAAATCTTTGAAAAGGTATCTTTGTAAATTTTGTTTCTTAAGACCAAAAAATAAGAATTCATAAAACACACATAATTTTATACATATATATGAAAGTATGATACATTTATGAATCTATACCACATGGATTTATATGTGCTTGTATCTCCGATCTTGCTGTTTTCAATACATATATTGAAAACAGCAAGATTTGACACAGCCCTCCAGGGAAACTAAAAATAATACAGTCTGACCTTATCATTGAAATGTATATAACAACAATAGAAATGGAATAACAAGTATGCATAATAAATGAATTGACAACATGAAATATTGAACAGACATATCTTAATTTCTGTATCACAGAGACTAACAATAAAAAGTAACTAAAAATATCAAATCCAGGTGTACATGTTATCTCGGTTAGTAAATTTTAAAACATCCCTGAAGATAAACCTTGTCACTATTCTCAGGTAAGGATAATGAAAAAGGGTAAAAACATCGGCAAAACCAGTAAAAATCAAACACTATTTTGAAAAGAGTTAAAAAATCATAAAATCAATGACTCTATTACCAAGTATGTAATTGAGGGGTACATGTAAGAATTTACATACAGACTCACATGTGCATAAAGGATAATAAGCACCAATCGTTCTCTGAATGTACAAGATATATTTCAATGAACATTTGAAACCAATACTTCTTAATGGCCCCATTCTATTATAGAAAAAGAAGGGAAATTTATGACTCACAATAAATTGTCTAATACATCAGACTGGTTTTAAAAACAGGCATTCTTCATAATAACCCAATGGTCCAAAGCCTTCTCATGGGATACTACTCTTGGGTACAAAAAATCTGTAATGCACCCTGATAGAACTTGCAGTAAAATTTAGTTCCAGTGACATTTGGGTACAGGTTAAAAAAGTTTTGATATGAACAATAAAGACTGCAAAGCATGCTTCGGTTTTAGGCCGTAGAGACAAAACATTTATACTTTTCCAACATTTTCCATGATTGCAGTAATTAGAAGAAAAATAGTTGTCATTAATTAGCTGTGGTGTTAGTGTGTAACACACCCATGTTTGACCTCAAACCTATAGGCATCAACTCTAAACAAACATACTTCATTTTAGCACACCACAAAACTGAATTATATTGCTGCTGTCATTTTGATGAGGTATCTGGGATTGCTGCAGAAGTGTCCTCTGGTGTAGTAAACCATTTCTTGTAGTAAAATTTAGCCACACCCCAACCTATACATAATGTCATTGATCCAACTACTAATCCCTGAGCATACATTCTTGTGTAGATAAGATAATTAGATATTCTAACGTTCCCTCGATTCTTGAAGTTTCTCAATCGGTGGATTAGAATAAGCGAAGCACCAGCCAAGCCTTAAAAGATATAATTATTAAGTAATGATTATTGATATCAAGACTCAATTTTCTCCCACAAAAGGGGTATTAGTGAACACAGAAAACAAATATTTACCAAAAACAACTGAAAACAAATTGTATTACTGAAAATAAATATACTTTTTATCATTAATGGAATAAGATTATTTTTTTGTCAATGTGAATTTATATCAGGGTGTTTATAATGATCATGTATGAAATTCTGAGTAAATACATCAATTTTTACGGGAGTTATGAAGATTTGTAAATTATGCACAAATAAAATCAGAATACCAAAACAAATATTATTTTTTTAATTAGTGACATTAAACAAATATGACTTAATGCTAGTTATAAAATTGTGTTTAAAATACTCATTTAAGAAATTCTGAGGTAATACATTGATCTTTATGGAAGTTAAGATCTGTAAAATATGCTGCACACATACTGTATCTTATATTGTTGCCCACAAATTTGAAATATTGTACTTCAAAAAATAAGTCAGGTAGAATACATGATATTTTGGACTCAATACCAAGATTCAAGTGTGCAAGTAGCCGTGCATGAAAACTATTCAACTTGGGGAGAGGACAGTCTATTTAATTTTAGGTATGAAGTACAAAAAATGACATACATGCATAATTTAAAAATTGTTAAAACTTCCACATACACCAATTCATTACCTCAGAATTTTTTAAATGAGAGTAATAAACACTATTTCATATTAAATTAGCATTAACTTAAATCAGATCAATGTCATAAACCAAATTCTGATAAGTTGTTTTCAGAGTGAAGGGAATCAACTCATAAAATCTATTTGCATATTTTATAAATCTTCAAATCTTCCATAAAATTTGATGTATTAACTCAGAATTTTGTACAGACTAATAAACACTACTCTATGACTATGGACTAGCATTAATTTATGTAAGTTGAATATCACTAACTAAAAGAATACCATGGTTTTTGGTAATCTGGATTTGTTTTCAGTCGTTTTCAGTAAATACATGTAATTGTTTTTGGTATTCAGTAATACTGAATATATGTTTGTATCCACAAAATAAATAGAGCCATCTCATGAAGTTAAACCCAAACAAATTAAAATCTTTGCAGTACTTTTTTCTGGTAAGCTTTCACATGTTTATTTCTGGATCTTATAAAAATTATATCATTATGATTTGATGTAGCAATAAAACATCCTAAAAAGAACTACATTGTGAAACGAAATAAATCATAACCCAGTGTAATTTGTATGAAAGAAGCCACAATAACAGAGTTCAGAAGGCTTGTGATTCAAGCCTTGATTAATAGCTAAATCAAATTTACATTTCATTATTGACCGTGTCACATATTAATATTTTAAGTTTACACCAACTTACCTATAGGAACCAAAGGGTAGTCCTTAGTGATTTCTAAGGACTTCTCTCCAGCAGTTTTTCTATGTCTTATTTCTTCCCTCAACCCAGATAAGTCAGGTCTAGACATCTAAAATATAATACTTAATATATGCAACTTGATACAATAAGAAAAGTGGTATAAGGATACGTAGAATAGTATTACTGAGCAAAGCGAAATTAAAAAAGCTACCACAACAATCAAATTAGGAAAGATAAACTTCTGGCCATTCCTTGAACTCATTTGTTTATCTATTCTAATTAATGATGATTATTAATGACCTTTACCAGAATTCCCATACAATAAACAACTAGTAAAAACCAATTTAAATGTTATATGTTATACAATACACTTATCAGAGCAAAATCACACCTTGTCTTCAAATAATTCAACGGAGCAGTACACAAAACTGACGTGCTTAAAGAGAATATATGGTCAATGTCCGAATTAGCGTAAATCCGAAATTCTTCTCAGTTCAGAATCAATACTTCTAAAATATGCAGTATGTTCCTCAGTTAATCCTTGTTAACTTAAAACTTATCGGTTGTCCTTGCAAATAATTGAAAATGGTATTGCTTCATTCAACTTCCTTCGTGCACTCAATGTACGTGACTAGAATCGTGTCCGTGTACCCTTCAACTTGAAGATTACGAAACTGTCTGTCATGGTCTAAACAACGATGAACGAATGAAATACTACAATCGTCATCGTCTAAAAACGGCGCCGATGTAAAATCACCAATCCCCTTCGTAATAGTATAGAGTCCCTGCTCGAAGACAATCGTCATAGATTAAATGAATAACAATTTACGACAAATGATCAGACCTGTGCCCGTAAAAGAATAATAATATAAACCCGTCAATTAATAATTCATAACTCTATTATATCAGGGTATTGGCAGAGACAAAGGCCTGCACAATACTTTTGTCCATTATATAATATCGGTCTGTCATTTGACCTGAAATATTTTAATTCAGATAAATCAAGCATTTTTATTAGCATCTTAGTTTCAATGTTTTGAATTTAATTCCATTCTCTTTTGCGGTTTGCACTATTACATATACCTGAAACGTTTTAAATAACGACAATAATTATCAAACATAAATACCATTAATTGGATATAATTACACTAGAAGTCACCAAATGGTGATATGTTGAATCTGCCAAGGCACTAATTACCGTCCTTTTTACAGTCCGGACCAGGTAATACATGCCAATATTTGCCCTTTGAACCCAAAGTGTGACTTTGACATATTGATCTGGGTTTTGCACATGAAACACCATCTCATCATGGTGAACATGGTGAACAATTGTGCCAGGTCAGTCTAAAATTCATTGACGCGTCAGGAAGCTATGGTCCAGACAAAGTCAGACTGACTAACACACGGACACACGCATGCACATACATGGAGCCGCCATTTTTGACAACTGTGTCAAGCTCAGTGCAAGCAAAATTTATATCCCTACATCTTCGACTGGAAACAATAAAGCTATTTGAGACTTTAAGAACAGAAGAAATACCATGGTGATCTTAATTAAACTGAACCGCTTGATAAATGCTTATACCCATACAAGAGCAACACAAAATGCAACTGTATTTTTTTTATTCAACTGTACTGTTTATAAAAACTAACAAAATCATGAGAGCATTTTGAAGCTAATACATCATTGCATATACAGTGTATGTTGATTATGAAATTTATCACTCTCAATCATTATCTGGGTCCGATTGGTTTGGACTGTCCTGAATTGAAACAGCAAACACAGTATCTAGCTCAAGTTGGATTGGAAGTGGCTTGTCCTGGAACAGAAACATTTTATTAAGATTCTAATACATAATACTATTAAATAAGTAAAGATAATTATTTCACAATCTAAATCACCAACTAATAAATGTTTATCCATTGTCTATAAAGTAGAAATGAAAATTGTATACTAGGAAAATTATTAGATCCAATGCAATAATGAGTATGAAACTAAACCGAACACAAACTTTTGAAAGGAATAAAAAATATTACATTTATGGGTAAAGAATCTGATGAACCAATGTCTGTGTTCTGGAGAGAAAGAAGCTCATCAGTAATATCAGATAACTCATGTTGGGGAACATCTTGCAGAGACAGTAGTGTTTGTGAGGCTTCAAACAGTTGCTTTTTTATACTGACTGTGCTCATGGTGTGGGTGCCTTCTCTCTGAAATTGAAATTAATCATGAAAGTCTGAAAACATTATCAGCAAATCCATCAGAGGATATTATACGTGATGTTGTAAGATCTGATGATATGCAAACTATAAATGTCTTTCAAATTTTAAAATTCAACTGTATGATACAACATTACTGAGCAAATATTTTATGATAAATTGTGCATCTAAAAAAGAAGTTAACTTTTTATAAATATTAAAGGCAGCTATTGACATATTAGCTGACATGTGATGGCATAACGTTTTCCATAACTATTAAGGTATTAACGCAGAAAATTCGTAACATAAAAAAATGTTATGTTTGATCTATCCGGTATAAATCTAAGAGAAATATCCAATGGAAGACTTCATCGAACAACCTAGGTTTTGTGTTGACATGTTTGATAGGATCCGTTTCTGATCTGCATATTAAATAAAATTTGTCGAAAGATTGACCAAAGTCCCTCATAATTGTTTTAAAATTACACGCGAGGCGGTGTGAAACTAGCTATAATCGAAATTACAATTTACAACGGTCATGTTATTGAATTTATTATGATGTAGAAAATGACCTCAGTACGTATCAGTCGAGTGTGCAAATAAACTTAATTGCATGGAGTAAATCGGATCAGGATGGTCCGAGGCTCCAACAAAATGTTTGGAACAAATAGTAGTCCAAGGATGTACATTTTCTGTCGTGAAACCCTCTCGTTCGCATGCTCGTATCCAGCGTAGACATTTTCTCGTCGCCCTTCCACCGCACGTTCTTCATGTTTTCCGGGTCCCCGTGCCGTGTGTCATTGTTACACAGACCGTAACATTTTCATTGTTACACAGACCGTAACATTTGTCTAGAAGTCCCAGTTGATTTTCTTTTTTCATTTTCGAGATTTTCTTTATTGTCCTTCATGATTTTCAATCAAACTGATGACAGCGTTTATATGACCCATTCTGCAAGCCGCCGATTGGCATATCGACAGTGCTATTTATGGTAACAAATTGTTATCGCCTATCTCGTTATGAATGAAATTATTTTTGACCGAAATTCGGCTGCGTAAAATATTGGTATAACGTAAATTGGGATTTCCAGAAGTAGTTCAACAATATTTATGCGCCATTCTGTCGATTTTGATGTTTTGCATATTTTTACGAATGTGTTACTCGATGATGATTACTTGATTACGATTATGCACAGCCATGTGATTTTGACTTGAATGCAAATTGCCATTGAAGTGTAATATTGCAAATATTTTCGCTCTATTTTCTCAGTCGGAAGGATACGGAAGCTCTTCGGTACGTAGTAAAATTGGATCCGGACGACTCTTTAGAGTAGCTACATTATTGTTCGTTCCGAGCAACAAAGGATCTCCCCTATGGCAAACGTACGTAATAGTTCAACAGCAAAGTTTAACTCGGATGCCTCGTATAAGACCGACTACGACCCAATGTCTCGATTTGTGTATAATCTATAATTACAAATATAAGCGTGCTACACATTTTTCTATTTCCTTTATTTACTATTAAGTGCGTAAATCTTATGCCCGATTTTAGCAATTAAATGGGAACTAAATCGATGATAAGGAATAAAAAAATTGTCTAACCGTTTCATCGCTTCTTAAGTTCAATCATTTTGTTCAGATTTGTACATACATGTATTCATACTTATACTGATATTGGAATATGCTACCGATGACAATGGCTTTTTGAAAAGCTCATCGTTGTAACAGCCGATATATACCGACTGGAACAGCGGTACTACGTATTAACCAATCACGAAATAGTACGTCAGAGGGGTAGCAATATTGATGGTGCAATTCACTTCGATTGTCCCGCATTTTTGTTATGAGGTTGCAAAACCACAGTACGCCATATTCATCACGAAAAAGTCCAGGATATTCTCTCACTTGAAGCTATATGCGTTCACCTGAATGGCAAAAATGGGTGATTAAAAGACGTGCGAACTTATTAGCGTATAGTTTGTGAATGTCAGTTGGAATTTGCTCGATTGGAATTAAAGTTATTGAATCAAACATCCGAGTATGGTGTGAACTAGGAAAGTAGGAAATACAGACGGTCGAGAAACGTAAAATGGACGTGGCCCAGGTCACGTGGTTATGACAGTTTTGGGGGATTTTTAACTCTTTGTTTACGTGTTATGCAGTTAATCTGGACTAAAGAGATGGAAAAAGGACTAATTCATCATATTAAAATATTTGCGATGTAATCAATCGTTCAGAAGTCGACAAATATTCGTCGCAAAGTGCGTGTGAACTACAAGCATAAATAATGACAGTCACGTGCTTTTGTTTGGGTCATATACATTTATAGACGCTTGACAAAATTGAAGACATTTTTTCTGAGTAAAGGTGCTAGTGTACAGATCATATCTGGAATTAATTTATTCACCTGGGCATATTCTTTTACTACGTGTCACTGTCATGTTTGTGTTACAATGATTTATACATGTCTATACCAGTGTCCTTGAGATTATGTTGTATTGCGGCCATGGCTCCTGCTCTTACGGAATCGACCAGTCAGTCTAGAGTACAGGTACCAGGAAGTCCACCTCCGGTCGTTTCTGATAATCCTTCACAAATTAACAGCTCCATTAACAAGGATATCCTTAGTCAATCTGCTGTTTCGTCTAACAAGAGTTCACGACCTGTGTCATCAGATTTGCATAACATAACTAGGGAGCATCTCAAACCTATACCACCAGGAAACATTAATTCTGCGCAGGTGATTCTGTCAGATAAGATCAAAAAGACTTTGAAAGAGTTGGGATTGTCGCAGAATTTTCCAGATTTGTTAAAATTGGCTGTTGTTAAATCAGAAACGAAAGACAACAGCAACAACTTGCTTCATAAACTTGGAGTGAATAAAATGAATCAACCCGCACAAGGGAATGGCCCAAATGGAACTGATCAACAGTTAATGAAGCAAACTTCTCTGGTGAAAGAACAGACTGTGAATGGTCACTCTAATAAATATAATGATATTACAAAAAAACTAACTTTAAGTTTACCTAAAACTGCAGCTACTGAAAACAGTGCTCTGGATTTAAGAACTGCAAAAATGTGCATGACACCTAGCTCAGTGAAATCAGAGTCTGGAGTGCCACATCCTAGTACTTCTCAAAGCAGGAGAACTGACATTCAAGTTGACTTACTATCAAATTCCCCACCTAATTTGGTTGACTGTGAAACCAATTCACATTCATCTGTGGTGCCAATCGATGTGAAAGATGTTTTGAAAAAAGAGTACCTTCTTGAAAGAAGGAGCCAATTCTTATTAAGAAGATTGCGTCGTCTGCAGGGTCGTCATTTAGAGTCTCAAGTAAAACTTCAGTTGAAGGCTTTTGTTGATTTTCAGCATCATAATTTGCAATCTGCTGCTTCGAAGGCTATTCGTCCTTTTGGTGAATTACCAAACACACTGTTTAATAGCAGCGATGTTAAGAACTTGTCCACATCTAATCTAGTGACATTAGTACGAAAGCTTCAAGCTTCTCAGCCTAAACATACTTTTGATTCTGGTAACAAGAAATTAGATTCAAAAAAGAGTGTTTTGGTTATGGAGCAAAGTGTGTCATCTGAATCAGACAGAAAAGCTGGTCATCTTAAAAACAATTTACGTCACTGGAATGATTGTGTTGATTCTGATATAACTGAGAGCAGTTCTGGTGGAGAAAGTTGTGATGACTGGGAAGATTGTCCAATTTTACCTGAAAAGAAAGTTCCAACGCCATTGTAAGTGTTTATTAATTGTTTATATTCTAGAATGAAACATTTCTTTTTTCCTGAGGCAATACATCAAGTTTACATTTAATTATTATGTTTTAAGTGTATTCTCGCACTACCCAGATACCAATGCGACAATGAACATATTTTCATGGCTATATTGTAAATTTCCATGCTCTCATTATACATATGTGAATCTGTTGTACCTCTAGACAACGCCCAGAAATGTATGATAACATCTGGCTGATAGTTAATGTCTACTTTCTCATATTTCTTGTTTGTGTAAAATGTTTCAATGCTTGACTTGCTGTGTTTGTATGGCTGAGTAAATAAAAGGTCATTAAGTTGCCCAAATCATGTTTGCATTATTAAAATTGTCATGAATGATCAGCATTAGGATATTGTTGGATAAATTGAATCAAATCTTTTTTCATTTTTATCCTTAACTTGCTTGTATTTTGAATGTGTGCGTCTTGTCATTGATTTTTTTCTATCAACTAATAACTATAGTGAATTTTGCTGCATTGAACACAATATTGCATTTGTGGTTGAAAGATTTTTAAATGTATTGGTTTTTCATTCATTCTAGTGTTTAAAATATTCATTTGTTAATTATTTATAATTAATGATAATATCATCATTATTTCAGATATAAAAGGGCAGAGTGGAAGTGGTCTGTCGATAGGGCTGCCATCGTGGCCAGATGGACTTGGTTGCAAGCGCAAGTTTCTGATCTCGAATATCGAATACGACAACAAAGTGAAATCTACAAAACTATTCGGACAAGTAAAGGAGTGGTGACATTATGTGAGCCTATTCTTTCAGTAGGACCAAGTGGTGATTCTGCTGTACGACATGGGCCCACTATGTCTCCTGCTAATGTGACTACATTAATGATTAACGTGAACAAACAGGCTTCAAGGCTTACTCAGTCTTTAGGAAATTGTCTTTCACCAGATACAGGCACAAGCATTGATCAAATTAGTAACAAAGATAGTAAAAAACCTTTGAATGGATTTGTTGATGGATCATCTTCAAATTTGAATGGTTCATCGCATTCACAGCACCCTGCGTTACTGACCACCAATGGTCAGATTTCTGGGGATTGCTCAAGTGCAAATGTGTCGCCGAAATTAGGTGAGCCTTTAGATGTGACTTGTGTGGCTGCTCGCTGTAGACCAGTGAGATTCTACCGGAAGAGGAAACTTCTTCATACTGCAGGGTTACATCAAATTAATAATAAAGCAGCAAGGTTGTCAAGTGTGAAATGTCAGTGTTACCCTCCTGTGATGCCCTGTCCTATGTGCGGAGGGCGTTATAACAATGTCCAGAAATTAGATGCTGAAGGAATGCCAATCATGGAAAAAGTGTCTCTTCTTGATCCAGCTTTTCATCCTGTTCTTTCATTTCCACAAGGTAAACACTGGATATTTTTCTTGAATCTTTTATGCTGTGTATAGTTTTTGTACACAGATTAATTATAAACCAAGTGCTGTCTGTCTTAAATTGCCTGAGAGAATGTCAGTCACCAGGCTGAGTCACTGACAATGGTATAAAAGATGCACTCTGGACTAAACTTTCGATTTCCGAAGGTCTTTGTCAGTCAGGACTTGAGGACTGACAAATTTTCTCATAGATTGAAAGTAGAGAGTAGCAGATAGGAAATTTTATGGAATCATCAGTGTATGTTGGAGTTGTTTGATTTTTGTTTGGTTTCTTACTGTTTATTCAAAGAGCATTATCTCTATTCTGAATACCAACCGTGAGTTAAGAACTATTACACTGTCCACTATTGTTAGAGAAATAGTTAATGTGCTATCTGTATAAGACTGTTCACTTACCATCTTTTTGACTGGTATAATACAGTATTGTTTACATTGAATGATATGTGTTAGATTACGATTCACATTTACCACAAGTATGACAGGTGTAATTTCGTGATAGTTGGTATTTTTGTTATGCATTGAATATCCTTTGATGGTCTAGTGTCTTTTTGTGATGATATTTAGGAAACAAGTTGGTTTCTATTTACGTCTTGTTTCTTTGTGTATACTTGCTACATTACCAAATATGTCATATTTGAAACTGTTTTCTCTGCTGAGCTCACTTTTGTTATTATGAAAATCCATGATTGTGGTTAAAAACTAGGACAAAAAGCATGATAATCTAAATGCTTTGCTGAACATGGCATTTATTTAACAATCTTTACTAAAGTTAAATTACATTAATTACTGAATTTATTTAAGTGTATTTGAACCAAAATTAGGTATTTACTGTTAATTGAATTAGTTAAGATAACAGGATTTTTACTAGGTGTCAAAATTTGAGTCAAAAATTAACCTGTGGCTGATGATAATTCAAAGAATCAACAAAACTACCTCCTAATCTTGTTGTAAATTGACCCTTTGGTACAAATTCTCAAAGAGTCAAAAGCTTTTTTTTACTGGTTTCAAGTCATAATGCTGTTTGAAGGGTCAAATGAAAGCCTTAGACAACAGTATGTTGTTATCATGTTGCAGGTTAAGTAGATACAAGATTATATTTCATTAAATTAATTTACCTAAAATATATTCAGCTCCTTGTTCAGCTTGTGAACAGCTTATACTAACAAAGTACCGATTTATCAATACTTAGGCTAGCGGTAGTAGTAGTATCCTGCAGCTGCTTTTTGTCAATATAACCAGATTTAATGTTGCAGTTAAAATGGGTATTTCCCAACTCAGTGGCTGTATTATTGATTTTTACCTATGATATTTACTAAGCAACTTATAATCAATGCTGACTGTTGATTCATATGTTGGTTTATTCTATGACTTCAAACCTGGTATTGCTGTAACTTAAAAATTAATGCAAGGTAATATTACTGGTATAACTGATGAATTGGCTGGTAAATACATAGCTACAGGCTTGGCTAATTAGTAAAAAATACAGCAAGTTCACTTTTTGAAAACATGTCAAAATGTCGCTCTAGTACTGTCATATTTCTGGACTTTTTTTTCTAAAAAAAACACCTTCATTTGATTTTCTATAGCATAGGCCCATTGATATAAGATTTAATTGCTCTCTTACATAGTCATACTGGAATCTTACATACTATTATGATGTATTCTTATTTCAGAAATAGGTTTGCCACTTCATTTTGAAGCCTTGTTGAAAAGTGGAGAATGGCAGTCTGTGAAATCACAACCTAAAGTTACTATCAGAGCCATGGCTGCTGAAAAAAGGTTTGTAATGAAGCAATGTTATCCTTATGATTGTGTAATTGTCCTTAAATAATGGGAAACATCATCATTATCTGCTCAAGAGGCCATTGTGATGAAATAGTTATGATCTCTGACTAGTTATCACTAGCCTTTCACTGCTGAGTTTGAATCCACCTGGGACAAGAAAAAATTCATTTGTGAGGAAGCTGCCCCACTGGCTTATGGGAAGTCAATGGTTCTACGCAGGAGTTAACATCCATCATTGTTAAAGCTGGAAATGTCACCAAATAACCCTGGCTGTGGAAGCCAAAGAAAAAGTTAACAGCTCAGGGTCGGTCACTATCATTGTTGGAGTTCCCTTTACCTTTCCTGTCAATTTACCTTTTGTGTAACATGATTTATAGCCAAAAAGTTTTCATGGCTTTGATTCTTACATCTAATACAGACGTGAAAAGAACTAAACATGACCTACATGCTGTGAATTACACCAAACTGATGTTTCATTCTGATTCTACAGTTGTTAATTTACATCAGGAATAAATAGTAGGAAAAAAAGTACTGAAGAAAAACATGTCACTGAAATGTTTAAAATTTATGTTTTAAGAACAATTACTTCCCTTTTCAGACGCCAGAAGTTGTTAAATGCTCAGATGAAGGATCAGGCACGAAAGAATAGTCGTAAGAAATATGGAAAAACAGCAGCAGCTGTGTTACTGACATCAGCAAGTAAGTGTAGGAAGTAGTTTTCATTTTGTGTGTTTGTGTTTTTATGTCACAGACATGAACACATTTTCTTATTGATTTCCATCTATGGAGGTAGACATGATATTAACTTTAACAATAGCTCTTTCTGTTTACATTAGGTTTCAAAGCCTAGTAAATGAAAATATACTGTTATTTTTACACAGCTTACTCACAATTTGTGACTTGATACATTTTACTGATATTCTGTCTAGCGAAATTTGCCTTGGACAATGGGCAGCCTCAAATTTGCCATTTTTCAGCTTGTATGTGAAGAAATTTATCAGAATTATACTATATTTGACTACAGTTTCCCTTGCTCAGGCTACTCACTCCAGTCAGGAACATTATGGATGAATAATCTTATCAAGTTGAATTGATAGTAAAGGAAGTTATTTACTCGACATTGTAATGATACGCAGCATGATTATTGCTACCTCAATTCATGTGTGTTGCACATTGAGAGTCCTATTAATAATTTTATTATCAGACTTCTCTGTTGAATTCTTGTATGTTAAGCTCTCTCCAGAGGCTACGAATGAAATACACAGATACACAGATGTGTATAAGTTGTGTTTGTTTTCATTAGTTTTTCCTTTCTTATCATGAAGTGTTTTGTCCTATGATGTGTAATCTCATATGATTCAAACATGATTCTATTTCTTCCTCACACAGGCAACACATACATGTTTAACATTTTGAGAAGTATGCATCTTCCTGTCAGTAATACATTTAACACAATATATGAGATTTTTAATTACTCCTACAATCATCGGTTATCTCTGCTTATGCTATAATTTTAATTAATTTCAGAACTACGAAGTAAATATGATGGCAAATCTCCTCATAAGAAATCAAAGAAAGTCACATCAGAGACTCGTATTCGAAGAAAGGAATTAAAACGACGCAGAGCGGCTCAACTGGCTGTTGGTACGAATGAAAAAATGTTTTGTTGAATTGATTTATTGAGGTCTTGGCCCAGATTCTGTAAATGTTGTCTCTTTTTTTAAGTCACTTTTAGGTGTCTGATACATGCAGCAACTACCTTGGTTATTTTAGCTGTAAATTAGTGAAATATTCTACATATGAATAGCCTAAGTTCATACATCACATTACTATACTATTCATGATTGTACCATCCTTTTATTAAATTGCACCTATTTCAGCTGCATTAAAGAAATCTATGGTATGTACTGATGCTGATCATGATAGTATTAGCACCTTGAGTCAAACTCCTACACAATCTCCTCAGATGAAAGATGGAACACTGTCTCACAGTGCTTCTTCTAGTGCGCTGAAAGATCAGAAGGAAGCACGGAAGAAGAGATTTGAGAATGCGTATGATATCAACAATATTGTCATTCCATACAGCATGGCAGCTTCAACGCGAGTGGAAAAACTGCAATACAAAGAGATTCAAACTCCAAAGTAAGTTGTTAAGGGTTAAAAGTTTTCTGGAATTTCCCATGTTTTCCGTGTTTTTTTTTTTGTGAAAATATATAACTAAGCTTGATTAGGTCTTTGGGTATAAATTAATTTTTTCTTAGTTATATTGTGTTAATTCAGTTGAACTGTATCTTAATGCTCATAAAATATCAAGAGAACTATGTTTTATAAATGATCATAATTCCTTTACATTGCACAGTCTTGATATAGGGTGCATATTGTAACTATAACTTGTTTGATATCTTCCATTAACTGTTAGGATATAGTTGACTGTGCATTGTTAGGAACTTAAGAATGTCAATGGTTTTTTAGTTCATGTTTCATTTTCAAACTGCAAACATCTTGTAAAAGGTTAATGTCTTATTTATGATATTAATCTTAACAATTCATTCTAAAACTATTGGTAACCTAATTTTTACCTGACATGGTCTTTCTTTCTGACATCTGCACCTACTTGATCTTAGTGTCTGCTTCTGGTGTTTGTATTATAGTTGATAAATGAACTCCATAGTGATGACAATTTTCTGACTTGATATTTCCTGTTGTGAAGCTAAAAAGTTTGCTGTGATCTCTATGACTTCATTACTCTTGTCTTTATCGGATGGATTTGAACTGTCGAATGTTCTTTCACTTTAAAAACCTATGATTGCTCTACATTTTATCCCTTTCAGGGACTAGTTGCAATATGAGTAATGTTCAGAATAACTAAAACTGGTAAACTATGCTGTCAGATCAGCCAATTGTAAAAATTGGTAGATAATTGGTGATTTGTCGCTGGTATCTGATAATAGCTTACTTCAGTAATTGTTGTAATTGATTACTTTTTCATGTGTGATAAATATGTATTTTATGCTGTTTCAGGTGGAGATTACTGGGGGATGATGACCAAGGTACTGAGAGTCAAGTTGAATCTGAGGTTAGTTTACTGCAAAGTATTATAAACACTGTATCAGTTTGATATTTCATACTTCACACAAAGAGATTTGATGTCTATAAATTGTGCGAGAATATTTTGCTTGGTTATAAGAATTTTCTATTATTTCTGAATCAGTGTTGTAACATTTTCCCTTTTTCCGTTCAATTGTGCTTTGCCCCAGTGGGAAACAGTTAATTCTTAGACTAATTAGAGTGCATAAATTAGTATATAAATTTCTTTACAGAAGGAAGATTTGTCAGATGAGAGGTTTACCATGAGGCATGAGACAATGGAACTTGAAGAGAGAAAGAGATTTAGAAACTTTGTTACTTATCCACCTGTACGTCGCAGTCGTTTGTCCCGAGAAAGTGAAAGTAATACAATAGATACACTATCACCAGATTGCAGCTTAAATGAAGCTAGTTTTCAAAGTGAACATTCAGGAGTACAGTTGGGTGTTGGTGGCCCTGAGGAAAGAAGACGTAGTGGCTCAACTTCTCGTAGGACTGGTTCTTTTGAGGACTACTTGAAAGATTATGATTATTATGATGATGAATATTCCGAGCCTTGGCCTCCCCGACAGTTTCCACTTTCAGATGAAACTTATGCAGTAATGTTAGTGGAGCAAAATCATAAAGCTCCAACTAGGAACACATATAGACGACCAAGAACTGTTAAAGTGCAGGATGATCCCAGCATGGAATTTGTAAGTCCTGAATTTGACTCCATTGAGTCTACGTCGATGCTGCCATCACCAGCACCCAGTGGAGATTCAACATCGACTTGCGAGGATGATAATGATCCAGAATGGAGTGAAACAAAAGGTGATAGGCGATCATCTGTTAGTATGAGACATGCTAATAGATGAGACTGTTTTTAATGTGACTGGAGATATTTATTTAGTGTAGTAGGTTCTAATGTGATGTTAAATGTATGGGGTTAAGTTGGGTACAATCTGTTTAGCAAGTGATCTCTGTGTTGTATGCACTAAGGCTATTTATGGAAGGTAGAATTGTGATCATCTGTTATAAGCAGAATCATTAAGGTGTTGGTAAGTTTAGGTGGAGAAATGGTCGAAATATGAGATGTGTTTAGTTGCTTTATTATGAATGGTATAATTAGTGTGATGGATTCGTGGAATATTTTAAATGGAACATAGCATATTGGTAGTGCTACTGCAAGACATTGGATTTGACAGTTTGCAAACATTCAGAAATGACTTACATTCTCTCTAGACCCTTAACAAATTGTGCTTTCATTGTGGTTCTTTTTTGTATTCCAGACATGTAAAATATGGTGTACATATTGTTAAGTTACATTCTAATTTCATATAATCATGTGTAAATAGTATGTATGTGTATAATTGTTTGTTATTTTGTATATTTGTTGATTACCAGTATTGTCACTGGATCTTGCAATTGATAAGATTTGAGTTTAATTATGTTAGCCATTGCAACTCATATTTGATGTAGGGCACTTTTAGTTGGTTGTCTGTTTAATTATGGAACATTGATATAATGTAACTGATTTTCATCATGAATATAGAATTGTCATAGAGACATTTGTCACCTTGCCTTATTCCTGTCAATTATTTATCTGTATTTTTTGTTGTATGCAGAATCAG
Source organism: Lutraria rhynchaena (assembly GCA_008271625.1). Taxonomy (NCBI): domain Eukaryota; kingdom Metazoa; phylum Mollusca; class Bivalvia; order Venerida; family Mactridae; genus Lutraria; species Lutraria rhynchaena. The sequence goes on from VIBL01000188.1 coordinate 590,917, forward strand.
TGATTTTGTTGTCCTGAATAAATATTGTCTTAAAAATGTTGTTTATGAAATTTTCAAATATTTACAGCATTTTAATTATCATTTCACCTTCATTTTCTTAAAAAAACAGATCTGATTGTATTGTTTGAATATTGCCGTAAGATTATTTACCCCAAGTTTGAATTTTTCTATGAAAATGGTCAAAATATGGAATTATAGCAGTAATTTTGTCCAAGCTTGTCTGCATGGCTGATCAGGTTGGCAGAAATATGCTATAATAAACAAAATAATAACAGGTGTAACCTATGCACATCAACTGCACTATTATGAGAATAAAATATGTATTCATGTAACAAGATATTTAAAAGTATTTTATTATTTGCAAAATTATATTTTTTATATTTTCGTTTTCAGTTTTGCTTACAGAAGTTATAGTCTGAATTATCCATATAAAACAAATTCTTAATTTTATTGTATCTAATACTAATAATTTTACTAGCATTTTTTCCAATTAGTTGTTTATTTTACTGCAACATTCAGTGAATCTCCTGTGTTTTGACTTTGTACATGTGTAATTATCACAAGACGCAAATAAAAATGGTTGAAGTTGTGCGATAGGTTCATTGTGGTAGAATAACTTACTCTTGGTTCAATTAGTGGAAATGAATAGCAAAAATTGACATTTAGTTGAAAAAAAATGGATAAGAATTCTGAAGTTAGAATGCTCTCATGGAAAGTTCAGTAAAATATCATTTACAATAACAAACCAAAACTTGGGATTTTCTTTACATAAAATATCAACTATTAGTTTGAAATAAAAAAAAATATCGTACCAAAGCAATTTATTGCAGGTTAATTTTGAGTAATAAATTATTTATATGTATAAGTGTTGTATAAAAAAGGACCATTGTTTTGTTATATTGCAAATTGATGTTATACCACAGTGTAATTATTATATCTGAGTTGTGTTATGTATAGTAATGTCATAATTATGAATTCATTCCATCAATTTGTTTACTACTTTCCTTTTGATGTTTCCAAGCGCAAAATTTTATGATTAATTATGTTTTGATTTGCTTTATAAGTCAAAGTTCTTTATTTTGTTAATTTCTGTTGTAAGTTACTTAGGATAAGGCAATTTTGTTTATTTTAAGGTTCAGTGTTTACAACTTTAATCTTTTGGAGTAAATTGTTTTTAATAACAGCGGAATACTCTCAGTGCTAACTCTGCATCTTACACAAATTCCCTGCGGCAATACTTGTTATATACGAAAGTGCTATAGTAACCTTTTGCAATAGATTGTTAAGTATATATACATTATACTGATGGCATAAAAACTTGTAACTTTTTGCTGGTATTGTAGTTTTGACACTTACTTGATAAATTTCTCCTTACATTTTTATGACAGCTTATCAAATTTTTAGCAACTATTTTGTGGAAATGTACTTATTGATGAACTGTTACTTTAATTTACACCTTGAAACTTTACAACTTGATATAAATGAATGTGTTCAAGAATAACTTGATTGATGTACACAAATATTTAGAATTATGTTAATTTTGTTTTGTAGTTTCACACACTTTGAAATAGGAACTTGTGTCCTATTGGAGATACAATCATGTGTTAAAATTGTCATTCTGTCCACAGTACTTTTTTCTTTTTCTGGTATAAATATAGAATAAAACTGAATTCTACATTTGTTTGTTTTTGTCATTCAATCTACGATTGTTTTAACAAAGGTTTTGAAGGCTGGCATCTAAAAAATGACTATGGAATTTGTTAATATTGGTTGATGTTAACAACTGTGTTTTTGACATCATTTGAGAATGATGATGCATTTTAAGCTGCAGAAAATGTTTCTCCGAGTCTTCAGAGAAACCAATGTTGCCAAAGAAATCCTTTCTATTTTGCATGATTAAACCTCTTTGTGAAATGCATATAGATTTTGTTTGGAACCATAATGAAATTCTGCTAGTTTATAGATATCTTAAAATATCTATCAACTAGTCTAACTTCATGGTAGTTCCAAATACTTAGGTGTCTTATACTGTGCATGTAATTTTGCTTAACAAAACATATGCAGTATAGAGGTATGGTGTCAGCATTGTAACTTGATTATTCTGAAGTCTAATACTTAAAGATGATCATGGCACATGGTAGAGAAAATTCAGATCAGCAGATATGCCCATGGATTTTTATTCTGACAAAAAAATACAATTTTTTCAGAAAAGAAATTTTTTATTCTGAACTATTTACATCCACATTTGCCAGAACTCTGCAGCAATATTGTCGGCTGTAGAACCAAGATTCATCATGTCATAAACAACCTTGGACTCATATCTTCTGTAGTGTCCTTTTATATTACCAGTTATATAAATTCTGGTGTATGTCACCCCTGTTAGGGACGTAGGGTCAATTTCGATCTAGAAAATAAATGACTAGTTTATAATGGAGTTTCTTCCCTTTCAACATTTAAAATCAGCCATACATAGTTACTTCCCTTCTCATAGATATTTATTCAGAACTTACCTTTGTTATGACTGGATGTGCTTTGTCGGAGACGGCCATGAAAATACCTTTTATTGTCACTACATGATGTTTCACCGTCTCATTGAATTTCACCACCTCAACTCCACAAACTTAAAAATAACATAAACTATTTATGATATGTTTGAATTGGGCTAAGTCTAGTATCATAGTTTTTGATATGTGGCTGACAACGGACCATATAACAGCTAGTGGGTTACCTGCCACAGTCAATTTGTTTTCCCTCAGTCCGTAATTCCCAGATGCTTCAAAATTTATGGAAATCACACTTTTAGCCCACTATCCTTGAATTATTTGGTATCGACAGGTTAATAACCTGCTATTATTTTATGAAGTTTTCTGCTCTTTCTATTAAGGTAATTTTGTAGGGCTTACAGAAAATTTGGATGGCTTATTTTATGATCTTGTATTTCGTTGTCACCAGGCCATACATGACATGGATAAAGTACTCAATCATTTACTTAAATACCTACCAGAAACGACCATTGCAGTATGGTTAGGCATCAGAAGTGGTTGACACGTTCCACAAGGGTCCATACATGCTCTGAGTTCAGGGCTGATTGTCGCACGACGTTTCCGTCCAAAAATACCTAAAATATGTTATTTGCAAGAAAAATCAGCTTTTGCTGGAAAGATTTAAAACAACTAATTTGACAATAGCAAAGATATTGGGAAGGTCTGGGGAAGTACCATCAAATTTATGGTGACAATTTTTCACAAAAAATATGAAGAAAAGTTGTTGATGGCGCATCTTAACTCAAAGAAGGTACAGAATCGGCAAAGGAGTTCCGAATACAGTTTAATAAATTACACAAACGTTTCTGCTGTTTATTTACGCTTTACATCCATGGAACGGGTGCTAGTTTAACGGTATCACCATAAAATCAAGGTACTTACTGCCGATTCCATCGATCACTTGTTCGCCAGTGTGCTTAATTGCATTACCGGCGCTATTGAAACCATCGCCTATTGAATTACCCACATCAGTGACTCCGTCAATAGCAGATTGTAATGCTGCTTTCACGGCATTGAAACTACTCTCAAGTCCATGAAACGCATCCTATTGTATATAACCCAAAATTGTTTCTTCTGGTTAAATAAGGGTTCGCAAGGAAATAATGTCCTCTACTTTAAGTCAGCATCAGTAATATTGTATATCAGTGACGGACGACTATTTTGTAATATGTATATATATTTATAAAGAGTATTACACCGCAATTTGCCCTATTGGTCTCATTTCTTGAACGACTACTTGCACTTAGATACAATTTTTCAATCCGAATGCGGTGTCAAAGAACAAGTTATGTTTAATTTAGGAACCATTTGTGCTGAGAGATTTTAAAGTTTGGTTCTTCCTTTGTGGTCTCTTGATCTGAAGTTGATCTGAATAATTTGTCGCCTTTGATATTAACACTTGTGCATTGTATTGTCTTTATCAACGATCTTAGTTTATTGAAATATTTCAAAACATCCACAATTTTTTCGATAAACCTTTCTAACATCAGTGGTGCCAACTTGTCAGTAAACATGAAACAGTCGGCCAATAAAGACATTTTCCGTCGCTAAAAGGATCAACGTAACACTTCAAGGTGTTCTTGTACAGCTGAATATGATATTTGATGTCAGCTTTGAACTAGGATTGGCATCAGAATGAAACAGTGACACTCTCGCACGATGAATGTTTCTTAGTGAAATATATGTTTAACTAGTACATAATGTACATATGATTGCGTGTATTATATTCACTTACTGTAAAAGCTCCTCCGACGGTGTTACCTAAAGCACTCATTGAATCAATAAATGATTCACTCCCGCTCCCCAAAAGATCAACGACGTCACCGAGTCTTCCGCCAATCTCATTCAGCGGTTCTTTCAGGTATTGTATTGGGTTTAGGAGTTGGGAAGCAAGTAAAAGATAGTCGGTGAATGTGGGCGAAGATTCAATAACTTGAGCGTGTTTCCTGAAATATTTTTAAAAAATCACTGAACGGCATAAAAGTTACACAACGCAAATCTGAATCTTCATTTTTATTACAACACTGAAACTAGAGACATAAAATAAGTTTGAATCAAAACGCACAATTTTAAGTTCGCAGAATTAATATCCACTTACGTGCATGCATTAGCCGCGCATGTTTTACAATGTTCTACTGAAGATTTTATCTGATTACTGCATGTTTGCATGTCAGCTTGAAGTTTGGCACTGTCGGTAATTGTGTGGTTCCATGCTACGGCAACCCTATGAAGGACAGCTTCTCGGAAGGGTACAAGAAATGCTTAAAATAAAAAAAACATACGAATGAGAAGTGATGATGATGATGATGATTATGATATTCTGCCACATTTGCACGCTCCACGGCTAAAATGCTAATTTAAGTTAAAGTAGACATGACATTGACAAACATGTCAGCTTCGTTACAGAAACACAACGTTTTAACGCATGACAACGACGTCGTTTCAACCTCGTTCTCTAAGCCGGCAACGTTATAGGTACGACAATGACGTCGTGAAACACCATAAAGTTGTAGGCATGGCATTAACGTCATACAATCTCGTTCTAAGTGTGCAACACCATAGGGGTGACATTGACGTCGTTTCAGCCTCGTCTGCAACGTTGTCGGCTTGACGATGATGTCGCTTCAGCCTCGTTTCAAGCACGACAATGATGCCGTTCATCATTTTAATAAAACGTTAATGACAATTTTTTCATCTTATACTTTTTGGAAATGGCATTCAACGTCAAAAGAAACGAAACATAAACGTTCTGGTCTTATATATGATACTGTTACCTTCTAATGCCGGGGGTTCCAACTCCGGGAGTCCTCCGCTTTGTCGGGTCTTTACAATGGAGCCCGAACCAAGCTCAATAAAGCAAAAGAAAAGAAAACAAGTCAATTTCGTCGTCATCACGTGATTAACAATCCTTAAATGTTAAATTTAAGACAAATTTTATTGCTAGTAATCAAGAACGAGATTATAAGTTAAGATAAGCATAATATGACATTGTGGGGTCATGATAGGGCCATGTGTTATCATCTACAGTACATGACAGCATAAAGACGACTGGAATAATATAGAATTTAATGTAGTCTCTGTTGTGCATTATAGCTGGTATTTTATGAGCATGAAGGTGCCGCACAGCTAATTTTAAACACACACACGCACAAAAGAAAAACATCACATTTATGTCGTGTTATTAACATTATACATTCATGTATTAGTTTTGAAAGTACGCTTTTTTTTGTTAACAAACTCAGTATTAAACCAATAGATCCCATTTATTTTGTTTTTATATGCTTATAACAAAAGACAAATTGTAAAGTTTTCACTATTTCGTTTTGTCAATCTGAAAAAAAATAACAATCCCGCTCCAGCCTCGTTCTAAGACTACAACAATAAAAAATATGACAGTGACGTCGTTTCAGCCTCGTTCTAGACTACAACATCGTAATCATGACAGTGACGTCGTCTCAGCTTCATTATAAGACTACAACGTTAAAACATGACAGTAACGTCGTCCCAGCCACGTTCTAAGACTACAACGTTGTAAGCAATATAGTGACGTCGTTTCAGCCTCGTTCTAAGACTACAACGTTATAAACAAGAGAGTGACGTCGTTTCAGCCTCGTTCTAAGACTAGAACGTTATAATCATGACAGTAACCTCGTCGAAGCCTCGTTCTTAGACTTTAACGTTATAAACATGGCAGTAACGTCGTCTTAGCCTCGTTCTTAGACTGCAACGTCATAAACATGGCAGTAACGTTCTTTCAGCCTCGTTTTAAGATACAACGTCGTAATCATGACGGTAACGCCGTTAGTTAAGTTAACACTAATTTATTTTAGCTCGATTGTGAAACAAGCAATTTTGCTTATATTAATCACGTATGAGTCCACTTCCTGGATACTACAGTATTGTGCCTGAAAATGGGATAGTGAAGTTCATGAATGAAACCCATGGAAGCCGGGATTCAAACTCAGGACCTGATCAGAGGTAGGACGCTCTACCTCTAGGACACTGTGCCCCCAGTAACGTCGTTTCGGTCTCCATATCACACTAAAATGTTGTATTTTCCAGCCTCATTCTAAGATGTCGACTTTGTACGTAGTTTCAGTCTTGTTTAAGACTGCAACGTCATGCATTATGTAATCAAAGTACTTAAGTAATACTTAACTGTGGTGCACTTAAATCACTTGAATGCGTTTCCCGGAAATTATAATTCAAGAAATTAAATAAGTTGAATACGCAACATCCAGACTGATTATCCAACACCCTTTGAACTTAAAAAAAACATATCAATAGACTGACTCACCAGCAGAGCGTTTTCAAATTATATAGCTGAACATGAGATGTTTAAAAGTTATAATATGAGAAAATTGCAGTAAGAACGTCAAAAGGATTCTGCACAGAAAATTTGAAGTAAATCTAACCAGAAGTTTCCAAAGAGAAGACCATTGTTAACCATGAACATCAGAGTATTTGCCTACCCATCCTAACAGCTCTTCGTTCAAGAAACTTAGATGTACACATACAAAGAAATATAATCATTGCAGAAAATAGGACAAAAAGGAAATGCATTTTAAAGCTTTTATTTGTACTCATCTTGACAGGGCATAGTTCCACAACATACAACAAAGAAATGATACCTGTTTCTACTACAACAACTCAAAAGTAATCCAAAAATAAATTTTAGCATTTTACAACATGGACTTAACAGTAGAAATTGAACATTTTGAGATAAAATAACTTCACAAGATCCACAAGATCTTTACACGACAAATATTTCACAATTTAATAAAAAAATCTACAAATGTTTTGAAATTTGAATCTGATTACAAAAACTTAAAAATATTTAAATTTGCACAAAATAATACCTTAAGTTTGAAAATATTTTGCCCCCACAAAATCCTGGTTTTTACAGTACAACATGCAATGTAATGATTAAGTAAGGTAATACTAACACTAATGTATTTATTGTGAATGACATTGATCATACACATTGGGCAAGCAATAATTGATATAACAGAACAACCTTGAAAAATGACTCCATGAAAATACTAAATTTTAAAATACAGTCTAACCAACCACTCTGACCAGCTTGTATTTGCAGCATTCAGATACTCACATAATACAATAGGTAATGCGACCATATTTATTGCATTTCCAATGTTTTTCTGTTAAAGACAAGTACAGCTGTAACTGTTGTTTAACTTTTTTTATGAGAATCGTGAAAAATACAAGCAGTTCAAAATTCAATAAAACCATTTATTTGAATTCAAAATTTTAAAAATTTCATGAAAAGCATATATTTGAAGTACAAATGTACTTGTACATAAATTGCTAAAACATGATGGAACTATTTACTTACTAACAAAGATATCAAAAATGGATCAAACCAAGCATATTTAATATATCAATAACCCACTGCTAATCTTTGTTAAATTTGATTAAACCATGGATTGATATAATGAAATTAAAAATTTTATACCTAAACCATAGACGGGATTAACAGTAACATATTGTAAAAAAGCTACCAAAATCTGCACTATACTTCCTGTAAACATTATCACACCATGTTGCATAAAATATAATGGAAAAGTAAACATTGGAAAAGTAAACGTGATCACACCATGTTACATAAAATGTACTGGAAAAGTAAATGTGATCACACCATGTTACATAAAATGCACTGGAAAAAAAGTTCTAAAAATTAATACCAACTATGATACAGTGATAATGACATAACTCTGTTAAAGTGGATCTTCAATCAATGGAACTTTCAAAGAAACACAGGATATTCTATCAATCGTCTGAAAGTTTCACGTTAAAAGGTACTCTGAGTTACTGAACTTGGATCGTGGGGTCATTTTATGACCACGAATACATTTGAGGAAGAAGATCAACAAGATTTCTTGTTTACTCGCATTTTAAATCGAAGAAAAACATCAATGGTAATTTAAAAGACCTTTCTTCATCAGCTATATTAGAAACAGACATAAAAATAAAACATACATGTAAAAGCAAATACTGGTCTTTCAATTTAATGATAAAGCTGCCTGTACATTGAATTTAAACAAATATATCTTCCTCTTCTATGGAGTACTAGCATTTCTGCATATAAAAAACATTTTGAGCTTAACAGTAGGTAGTGCGATTTTTTTAAAAAAAATAATGTAATTCATGTGTGAATTGAAACTATACATTGACTATAGCATTTCTTGGAATCAACACTAGTGTTTCCCATTCCTTGTTAAAACTCTTGAAAACAAGAACATTTCTACAGTGAAGCATATACAGAATATATGCATGACATACCATGTAGTATTATACATGGATTATCTAGTTTTCTTTCAGATTTTTCGATGTTTTCTAGTACATGTATTTTATGCATAACATAAAACAATATTTTTGCAATTTATGAAAATCTTTTTTCCAAATAAAATTGCACTATTTGTATTGAAACATTTGAAACTATGTTCACCGAGATCTAAACACATCCTTTTGAGATTCAACCATATAACATTATTTGAGATTCTGATTAGCATATTTTGGGCAA